>HG992155.1:6000000-6600000 GCA_905220505.1 Laothoe populi | reverse complement strand
CTATTAGCTCAATCATATGAAGAATCTATGCAGGCATGCCTAGTGGGGGACCACGGGCAAACATCTTAGATAAGCCTATTGTGGGTTGCGTAGCGGTTGTAGCGGGTATCGTGAGGTTGGCAAAGACCGACAAATCATTTATCGCTCGCTTTAATGGTGAAGGAAAACAACAAGAAAACCCGCGTTAGTTAACCCATTTATTTGAAACACGTAACATTATGGGTAGTAATTTATTTATGTAGGATCATTATCTTAGCTATCAGATAAATTAAAATGTGTGCAAACGGTCTTACAATTGCAATTATTTAGTACTACAATTTTTTTTATATGATCTCCAAAATAGTCTTATTCCTAGGATAAAAAACGTTACATATGAACGCAGCTAGTGAGTAGCGGCTGTAAAACAAGAGATGTTCGAACTTTACTCTGTAGTATGTCGTAGTTCTATACAGGTTCAACGGTAGGCAGCGGCTTTGCTGTGCCCTGGCATTGCGACGTCTATGGGCGGCGGTGACTACTTAGCATCAGGCCCGTCTGCTTGCCTGCCTATCGAAGCAGTGTGAGAGTGTGTGAGCAGCATATGTCACGGTTGAGTGTATTTATTTATGGTGTAGGAAGCGTTGGAGGTGTTGCGCACGGCAGCGGCGCGGGTGGAGCTTCGCGTGTGCCGACCGCCGGCTGACGTGCTGGAAAGTGTCACGCCACCAGAGCCACCGACGCCGCCGGCCCGCACACCGCACCCGCCCCATCTCCCGCCACATCTCCCGCCGCTCGACCCACTAAACTGCCATCCCATGCATGCCAGGTACATTATACTCAATGATTTATTATTTGACAGCCCCCGTGCCGCAGTTGGCAAGTAACCGGCTGTGAAACGAGAGGTCGTGGGTTCGATTCCCACACCGGGACAAATGTTTGGGTCATATACAGATATTTGTGTCCGAGGTCTGGGTGTGACCGAAAGTCTCATAGTCCCTGATACCTACAACACAAGACTACGTATACGTATCTTAGTGTGGGGTCGGATCTATGTGTGTGACTGTTGGGTGTTAAAAAAATATAAAAGATAAGAAAACGAATAAGTGGTAAATCGAGGGTCAACGCTGTCTAAAAACTCTGGACACTCAAAAGTCCAGTCAAAGCAATGGCACATTCATGCTTTAGACAAAACTGTCTACATAGTGACTCTACCACATAAAGTTCTGTATGTTTAATCTCTCTGTGGACTGATTCCATAGTGACCACTTGAGCTTAGTAATTAAGTTCAGCTACCATCATCACAGCTCTGAGACCAAAATGGCCCGCTCTCGAAACTTATTGAAATTCCGCTACATCTCAGAAGTATTTTTAATATTTTTGCCGAGCAGTGCAACGGCCATTCACACCGAGAGCAGTTTAAAATCTATAACCTGACCAGAAAATACTTATTCCTAAGACCTTAGTGACCTAAGTCAAGGCCATCAACTTCATATGCATATTGTCTTGAAGAAAGTTCACTTGCCCATAGATTATCACAAACGACGAGCAGCGCGACCACGTCGTCATCGGAAGGTCGCGGGCGGCGCGAGGCCAGCCCCGAGCCGGACCGACGCGACCTTCGGCTGCCAGACCTCGACCAGCCGCTGCCTGTCTACGACATACAATACGGGGTCTGTACTTGTGCCTTTTTTCTTCACAGCGTACAGCGCGACTACTATTATATTAGGGATGACCAAGCTACATGAAAGTCGAGCCATTTTTCAAAATTTGAAATTTTTCGCCAGCCGCAATTAAATACGTATTTAATTCTTAACTTGGACGGAAATGAAACTTATTGCTATGTGACACTAACTGGACGGCACTGCGATTACCACCAGGTGCAGTGTGGTCACTGACGTGCCAGGAATAAAAAAAGTGCATAAAATTTATGTATATTGTTATCGTAATATTCTGAACCATCGAGCTAGCCTAGATCTACGTGAAATAATCGTTCTACCAAGATATAGGTACTATACAAGGAGTTAATATCTAAAGAAAGGCATGACTCAGGGATAGCGCACCACTTGCTCTGCACCTATGGCTACAGCGCTAGTGACGGACTTCCGATCATCGCGTCATACGACAAATGCATTAGTAACGCTTACATGTGACAAGTACTAATATCTCACGTGACTCGCATGTCGATGACACCTTTATTAGTGAATTTCGCGCCTGTCTCCGCTTGATCCGAAGTCTATCTTAAACGAAAGCTGAAGCGTAGACAAAAAAACTCGCATGTCGATTACACTTTTAGTAGAGAACTTCGCGCGCGTCTGTCGCTTGATCGGAAGTCTTTCTTAAACGAAAGCTGAGGCGTAGACAATGCAATACACCAGAATACAATTATCATTTTATTATGTAATTTTCTGGTACAATATGTCACATCCTAATACGTAGCAGTTGGGCATAATAAAATATGAAATCTGCGTGGCACAGTGCTTTGTCAACTTCGCATTAACGCAGTGAACAAAGTAAATTCGAATGTTTAAAACAACTCAAATTCCCTGTTGTTGATTCTAGGAAATACCGATGATATTTGTATAGGCATGGTCTCTTAGTAAGTGTGTATAACTATATATTGTCAACTCATTTAAACCTATGCCCTTTTACTAAAGAACCAAATGCTCAAATGACACACACCGACATTCATCGCGTTATTAACTCACGATGACATTTCTACTTATGATTTTCAGAAACATCTTAAAATATATCCACGTCTTAAACATTTTAAAACAAAGGACCGTTTAATATATATTAATGGAACCTATTAGCATTTTGTCATACAATACAATGTATGTTACTTTATTGTTTAAATACGACCATAATGAAACACTTTCTCTCGCATGTGCTAGCACACCCAAAGGAATAATGAAAAACAACTCTAGTGTAGTACGAAGGTTTTCATAATGTATGAGACGAATGCCCTGGCAACTCACGTGTCTATATTCCTGACGAAATGTCTAATTTATTCAAGATAGCTTCCAGATAATATATGATATAGTATTTGCAGTTTTATGTTAAAAATCGATATTCATGTTATTCGTGATATGGTCACACTAGCCGATACTCGATTATTGGTGGTAGGATATTGATATTCGCTCGGGTAACGACCACCGTACACAGGATTTTAAACCCGCCATAATGGCTTAAGCAAATGTCTCGCATTATCTTCTTCTTGTCGTGCCTCTCCACTACTGAAGGTTGGCAGTCAGTTTTTTGATTTTTTCTCGGTCTAGTGCAAGTCTGAATAGCTCTTCAACAGACTTGATGCCAGTCCACTCTCTGATGTTACGGAGCCAAGACATTTTTCTTCTACCGCACTGGCACTGGCACTGCACTTCCCATCAGGTGTAGTGTGGTCACTTTGCAGTGCCTGGATAAAAAAATGCTTTAATACATAGTAGTCGCCGTGTGTCGAAGTTCGATTGTAACTCGTGAAAATAAGTTTCCACGTATTCTTTTATCTAAGAGTTCTACCTCATTTAAAGAAGGCTAGTATGTCATTAGCTTGCGTTATGAATTAGACATTGGGTGTATATTTTGTATTTAATTTATTTGTAACAAATATAAGTTTTTCTTTCTGCACTTCTTCTCCAGAGTAAACTTTAACTATGCTAAATCTCACACTCTTTCGTCTGCACAATGGGTTCAAATTTTAATCTTCACATTATATTTATATATATTATTTATGATTATAAAATTATCAAGTGTTTTATATGTATAATTAATCAATCATTTTTTTATTTTAAAGTCTTGTTTTATGTTTATGTTATTTTTCTAACTTTAACTCTGTAACTAAATTGAGTAGATAATAGTAATCGGACGATATTGCGTTCCAAGATAAATCGCAAAATCATGTGCGATATTTGAAACAGACTGTGAAAGCGTATATAAGCTCCTCATGCATTTATGCAGATTCAGTGTTGCAGCTGTAATAAGTTAGAGTCGGTACATAGTTGAACCGAAATTTTGTTGCTGGTCAGCTCTTGCTTTATTCATTACTAGATGTTGCCCGCGGCTCCGCCCGTGTGGGGGTTATTTTTGGAAGAAAAGGTATAGAATCCATGGAGGCATCTTAAGCTATTACACCTTTCTATATTTTGCTATCCCATGGAAAGCTCGCATTTTTTCTAGGGGCCTATGTTATTTTCTGATCCCTAAACTTAGGGATTTTGAGCATTTGGCAGCCAATTGAGCATAAAGCTCAATTGGCTGCCAAAAAGCTGGCTATCCTTGCGAAGGTGAGACGGTACTTTACGCCGGGACAGCTGCTCGATCTGTATCAAGCGCAAGTCCGGTCGTGCATGGAGTACTGCTCTCATCTTTGGGATGGATCGGCCAAGTACCAGCTTGAGGCGTTGGAGGCAATCGAGAGACGCGCCAAGACGCTTATAGGCAACGAATCCATAGTCGAGGCAAGGCTGCAAAGCCTTGATCATCGACGTAAAGTTGCCAGTTTATCGGTTTTTTACCGGATACATTTCGGCGAGTGTGCCTTGGAATTACACAATTTAATTCCCCCAACCCCTTTCTATCATCGGACGACAAGAGACTCGGCGAAGCGTCATCGATACATGGTTGATATTCCACCAGTGCGCACGAAGCGTTTTGCTAGTACATTTATCATGCGCACCGCTAGAGAGTGGAACTCTTTGCCGGAGTCTATATTTCCCGAAAGTTATAATCTGGCTTTTTTTTTTTTTTTAGTGCCTGGATAGGCAGACGAGCAGACGGGCCACCTGATGGTAAGTAGTCACCGCCGCCCATAGACTTCTGCAATGCCAGAGCACAGCAGAGCCGCTGCCTACCGTTTAAGGACTACTCTTCTTAAGCCTCGTTTAAAGAAGGACATGTCATAGCGCTCAGGGAACACCGCTGCAGGGAGTTCATTCCAGAGCTTGCACGTACGTGGTAAGAATGAACGCTGAAAACGAACCGTGCTAGACGGAATCGTTTCCAGGTGGTAGGGATGAACTCTGTTGCGGTGTCGGGTGGTGCGATGATAAAATGGTGATGTAGGCACCATTTTAAACAGTTCCTCGGAGCACTCCCCGTGGAACAACCGATAAAACAAGCAGAGAGACCCGAAGTCTCTCCGCAGTCCTAACGGTTCCAGGCTATCCGTGATATCAGGATCCCGACAATTCGAACGGCCCGCCTCTGTAAAGAGTCAAGTGGGTCTAGCAAGTATTTCGGGGCCCCTGCCCAGAGATGAGAACAGTACTCCACGTGGGGCCGGACTTGCGCTTTATAAAGTGCCAATCTATGGCCCGACGTGAAATACCGCCTCGCTCTGTTCAGGATCCCCAATTTTTTGCTGGCCAATTTGGCTTTGTCCTCCACTTGACTCCTAAACTGGACCGTGTTCGATATATTTACGCCGAGGATCCCAATACCCTCGGAAACCCGCAGAGTGACTCCTTGAAACTGTGGCGCCATGACAAATGGGTCCTTCTTAGCGGTGAACGCGCAAACTTGTGTCTTCGTGGGGTTGAAGTGAACTAGGTTCCTTTCACCCCATTGAGAGGCCCGCCCTAGAGAGCTCTCGATTTCCGACACAAGTTCTAACCGTCTTTCTTCCAAAGTGCTCCGAGGGATACCCTGCTGGCCGGTGTATCGCACGTCGATAGTACTATCATCTGCATAACAATGCATGCTATCAATAGACAGCATGTCATTGATATGCAGAATGAATAGTGTCGGCGACAACACCGAGCCTTGTGGAACGCCAGCATTAATGGACAAAGCGTCGGAGCAGTAGCCGTCTACGACGACTTTAATGCTCCGACCATCCAAAAAACTAGCGATCCAGTTGCAGAGTCCCTCGGGGATTCCATATGATGGTAGCTTCGATAGAAGGCCCCCATGCCATACCCGATCAAAAGCCTTCGCGATGTCTAGACCGACGGCCATAGCCTCACCCTTGCTCTCTATAGCCTCCGCCCAGCGATGTGTGAGGTAAACAAGAAGATCACCAGCTGAGCGACCGTGACGGAAACCGTACTGACGGTCGCTAATCAGCTGGTGCTCCTCCAGATACCCCATAAGCTGGGCGTTAATTATTCTCTCCATGACTTTAGAGAGCAAGGATGTGATGGCTATCGGTCTATAACTCGAAGGGTCCGACCGGTCACCTTTTTTAGGGATTGGATGGACATGAGCAACCTTCCACGAAGCGGGAACCCTTTTGGAATTGTACGAAAGACGATAAAGGCGCGTGAGAATGGGGGTCAACTCAGGGGCGCACGTCTTAAGAACCACTGCAGGGATGCAGTCCGGCCCACTCGAGTTTCGGATGTTAAGGAGCCTAAGCTCCCGCCTGACCGCATCTTTAAGTCAAGAGTGAATAGGTATCTTCTAGGCAAGCGTGCCACATCATCATACACACCGTAGACCACATCATCACTTACCATCAGGCGAGATAGTGGTCAAACGCAAGCCTATTTATAGTAAAAAAAAAGAAAAAAAAACTGCCACTATGCAAAAAATCATGTTGTACCATTACTCTGTGAAAAACTAAACTATCCCACAGGAACTGTAAATTTTTCTGGGATAAAAAGTAGCCTATGTGCTAATTCAGATTATAATCAATATCTGTACCAAATTTCAACCAAATCCTTCCAGCCGTTGTAGCGTGATTGAGTAACAAACATCCATACATTCGCATTTATAATATTAGTAGGACTAGCTGTTGCCCGCGGCCCCGCCCGCTCGGAAGTTATTTTTGGGAGAAAAAGTATACAACCAATTACTATTTACATACTAGTATACTTATTTTATAATATACTTATTTTAATTAACATCATACAAATGTCATGAAAATAAAATTGTTTCATTCATCGAGTACTACATAATGCCCCTAGTACTCCTATAAGTAAAGATATTATTTGTATGTCAATGAGCCTATGAAAAAAGTTATATAACTGTAGAAAAGAGTTTCGTAAAGGGAAAAGGAAAGGAAAATCGGCAGTAACACGTTACAATAAATTACTTGTTATTGGTGCTTAGTCTGTATGCTTATTGTTGACCCACGATCATTATTGTATTAATATTGATTTAGATACAAAAGGGTAGACTTTGCTATGGCCAAATATGCTAAAATTATATTTTGATTGCTGAGGGTCGTGTATCTTTATACATACGCACACGCCTGTAATACTCGAAAGGATAAGCAGAGGTGTCACCAGTACACCCACATTTCGATTGGCCTATGGCCATATCGGGCACAACTCCAGACTCCGGGCTGATACTGAGTATTTCGTTGAAAAAAAATCCAATTTTATTTTTATCCGGTCCGGATATCGAATCCGAGACCTCAGCACAGTCACTGATGTCTCTTGTTTATCGAGGCAAATAACGTCTTTACTCTCCAATTGCCCTCGACCCGATCTTAGCACTGCATTCGATGTTTTTCTTTATGTTAATGTCAAAAAGATAAGCGTTTTTTTTTATCCTGGCACGGCAAAGTGACTACACTGCACCAGATGGTAAGTGCAATGCCGTCCAGTTATAGTATCAAGTAACGCGAGATAATCTATCCCTCGCTACTCAACACAATTATGCCGGCCTGCTGTGTAGCTTCTTCATTCTACGCCTAAAGGACCCCGGTAGTAAATATGATAGAACAAACACTAAAATGATTCTAGAATATTGTCTAAAATGCACTGACTGACTGCCTCGGTGGCGCAGTTGTAATTGCGCATGCGTTACGACTGCTGTGCTGAGGTCTCGGATTCGATCCCCGGGTCGGGTAAAGTGATATTGGGTTTTTCTACCTAGAAATACTCAGTATTAACCCGGAGTCTGGAATGGAGCCCGGTGTGGCGTTAGGCTCGCCCCCTATCACATAATGGGACCGGAATTCGGCGAAAAGTGGGTGTACTGGTTACACCTCTGCCTACCCCTTCGGGGATTACAGGCGTGAGTATATATGTATGTATGTATGTCTAAAATGCAATTATTTTTCGTGCTACATAGGATGACGGATCAGTGGTAAGTTGTTTGATAAAAATATATATAAATTTTGTAATAGGCCTTATTTACAAGAGAATAAAAAATTATACCAATTTAGGTATCAATTAAAAATGTTAGCATACAATTTATAAGGAAAGTTGAATAAACTTAATTAAACCAAAGAAGTAAGGTAAATGTAAACAACTCGGTTAGTCTGCTGACTGCTCCAGGGGTAAACATCTTAAAATAAATTAAAGTGTATTGTCTACACGCTTAAATCTGCGAATGTAATATTAGAATTACAAATAAAGTATATTGACCATACATGTAGCTACATGAAATTGTTTTGTTTATCTTTGTTATTAATATATCGACGGTAGACGGGTTATTTGATTTAAGCTTAGAGATTTAAGCGACATTTTTGAAAAGATTTTTCAAAAAAATATATAAAAAAAACTATACCGTGTATTTTAGTAGAATTAATATATTACTTGCGTAAGATATTGCACTTTATTGTTTTTTTTTCATGCATATATGCGGTAACGGTAGGCAGCGGCTTTGCTGTGCCCTGGTATTGCAGAAGTCTATGGGCAGCGGTGACTACTTACCATCAGGTGGCCCGTCTGCTCGTCTGCCTATTGAGGCACTAAAAAAAAATATATATATGAGCATTATTTTCTAAATGTGTCCTGAAAATAAATTTGTTTTACCAGCTGAATTAAGCGCTCAAAGTGTACAAAAAATTTAAACTAGGTTGAAAAGATGCAGAAAAATTTGGTAATTCGGAATATGAATATAACTCAACGCAAAAAATGACGCTACCAGTTACGTATAAAATGGTATGCCGGCGCGTCAAAAATACTGACACACTCGCCGTTCTTACATGCTATTTTCAACTTTAATGTTATGGAAATAAAATTGATTTCGGCTTCTATTTACTCTGTGCTACCTTACTTTTTAAATATTTTTGATACGCGAGTGGTTAAATCAAATAGCCCGCCAGCCGTCGATATATTTTTTCATTTATATTTGTCCTGTGACCACACAAATGATCGCGTATTGAAACTAAAATGTACCTTATATTTTCGCAGGAGTTCGACATAGTCATGACGAAAGTGAACGGTTCCCTTGGGTTCACACTGCGGAAAGAGGATCACAGCGCGCTGGGCCACTATGTCCGAGCATTAGTACGGGAGCCGGCGCTCAGTGACGGCAGGATACAGCCTGGAGACAGGATTGTGGCGGTAAGAACTCATGCCTTATAAAGTATACGCTGCACTAGTAGACATCAAAGTATGAGTACCTACTACTAGCCTCTTAAACATAAATATAAAAATATCACCTTTCATATTATGCACTGTCTAAGTGCCCGGTAGCGAGCCTCTTATACTCGTAGTAATAAAATGGGTTAGTCCTAGTAAGTAGTTCAAGTAAAATAGCCTAAAGCGGGTTGGCAGGCTTTGGCATGCGATTTTCTTCAAGATGTTTTTCTTCAATGTTAAAAATGATATTAGATAATAAATACATCCAACAGTCACACACATAATTTTGACCCCACACTAGGTAAAACCTGTATCGTGGGTATCAACAACTACGAGGAACTACAGCGCCCAGATCCGAAATATCTATCTGTCACAGAAATATTTGTCTTGGTGCGGGAATCGAACCCGCGGCCTCTCGTTACACAGTCGGCTACTCGCCCGCTGTGCCATGGAGGCTGTATATCTATGATTCTAGATTACAGTCTGATCGATATTATTATGTACTAACAAATGAATTAAAAGTGCCAATAACTAATCTCGAACAGCGAAGCATGAATTACTATTAACACTTAGTACATGTTTTTTTTGTTTTTATTCTATCGCGGCAAAGTGACCACACTGCACCTGATGGTAAACGCAGTGCCGTCCAGATAGAGTATCAAGTAGCGAGAGACAGTCTATACCCCGCTACTCAACACAATCATGCCGGCCTGCTGTTTAGCTTCTTCACATTACGCCTAAAGGACCCAGGATCATAGGAGGGAGGGAACACGGTAGCTGGCAAACTGTTCCACAGCTTGATGGTGCGGCAAAAATACGAATTTGCGAACCTCTTGGTTCGGGCCGGGGTAGTAGACAGCACGAAGCTGTGGCTCGGTTCTGGTGTGGAAGGGAGAGGATGGGACAAGATCAAACAATTCTAATGTACAATATAAGCCTAATCTAAACGCAGGTGAATGACACGCCAATGTCAAACATGTCCCACGCGGAGGCGGTCGCGTTTCTCCGAGCGTGCGGGTCGGAGGTGCGACTGAGGTTGTACCGGGACCACGCCGCGACCCCGCTGTCACCCATGTCGCCCAAGGAGGATGTTCCCACAGACTCCGACGCACCATTGAATAGGCCTAAACCCCCTCTCAGGTGAGTTGAAAATAGACCGCTCGTGGGATTTTTGGCGTGACTGAGTAACTGCTTTAGGTACTTTTGGGATCGGAAAAGGCACTGAATTCGCCTGACCATCACGCTCACATACATATATTTGAAGTGTAAACTTCTTTAGGCACGTTGGACACTTTTGAGATAGGGAAAAGCATTGAACTCGCGTTTCGACTTAAGCGCGCCTATAGACAAAAAAGTTAAAATTTCAGGGACGCCGTCTCAAAAAAGAGCACAGTAATTCCACAGTTTTCACTTCTGTCGGTAGTTCCTATGACTACCTATGTTTTTTTGAAGTGAAAATTTCTATTTCAATAGAGAAGATGGTTGGAAGCTAGCAACAGCCTGGGATCCAATTATACATTTAATTAAATCGGAACCCAAAAGATCAACTGCCAGACCTCAAGACATTGTGAGCTCCTTCTGCGTAGATCGGGCTACAACAAATAAAAATTAAATATCAACTATATGGAGGGTAGAAACATTGCACTATACTTTCGTGACGACATACAACTCAGTCTGCCCGTGACCAGTCTGTAAAGCCTTCGAAACGTCGGGTAAAAAAAGTAAAATAAACCGCGATATAATCCGTAAAATTTGTTTTATTTCAATGTATAATATTCGCGTAACTATAAGAAACCATTGTAAAAATTTCTTTAGACACATTGGGCACTTTTGGTATGGGGAACAAGAACTGAACTCACGTGACCAATCGCTCAGATTATTTAACACAATCACGCGTATGAAGTTCAATAGTTCTTGACAAGCAATCATAAAAAAAAATTAATAATACATGGACGCCGTCTCAAAAACGAGCACAGTAATTCCAAAGTTTTAAGCTTTCACTTCTGTGGGTAGTTTTCATGACTACCTATGTTTTTTTTATCCTGATCATGGGACTACACATTTGATGACAAATGCGTACCTACAGTGTAAAACAGTCGAGAACGAAAGGTTGCATTTAGCACCAGAATTAAGCCTGTAGTAACTGGACATACACTGGATGATCTCACCAAAAAAAAACAATTCTGGGTTTTTCATCGTACTGTGGTTACTATTCAGTCGGATATTAACCACAGTACGCATGATGAAAAACCCATTGGTAGCAAATATGAATCAGATATCGACTTACCTATGAATTTGCTTAAACTCCAGGATATACGACAGACACATACACTCACGCCTGTGTTCCCCGAAGGGGTAGGCAGAGGTACACCTGATTACAATCAGTACACCCACTTTTCGCCGAATTTATTACGGTCCCATATGTGATAGGGGACGAACCTATCGCCTTACCGGGCACAATTCCAGACTCGGGCTGATACTGAGTATTTCTAAATATAAAAACCCTATATCTCTTTACCCGACCTGAGGATCGAACCCGAGACCTCAGCACAGCAGTCGTAATGCATGCGCAATTACAACTGCGCCAGTCGGATATACGAAATGTAACAGTATCCTTACAATTAAACCTGCTTATCCTATTCAGCTATGACTAATTTATATACTAACTAGAATAGAATATATTAACTAAAAAAGAAAGCTAGAGAGTCCACAGGTTTGTAATACATTCATAATGCTACATATAATTGTATATATATCTAAATATAGATACGGCCGTATTCAAGTGCAATATTGTATAGAAATTTCAAAACAATAAATGAGAAACTTTCGGAGATTTAAGATTTTGATCTAACTAATTATTATTTAAACATATTCATACCATTTATTCAGTTACTTGGCATAATTTGGCGGTCTTCGAGGCACTCGTCGTCTATCGACTGTCGACTTCACATTTGGTCTGCACTATACTTACTACCATACAGTGACATAACCGAAACAGTATAAAAGAGACAGCTAAACGATAAATCTGATTTATATCGAAAGGTGGCCATAGCAACCTATAGTATCGTTTCGACTTGACCACGGTTTAAAGGTCGTTCAGGATTTATGATAAAGCCCAACCAACATATTCTTGCAACTATATTCTAGCGCGGTGCATGAACATTATACACTCTAATCACATACCACTACCTCATATTCCTTTATATTACAAATCAAAACAACTATTTATTGAATCCAAGAAATGCTGTACTTTATTTAGATTCAATCTTTTTTTTTACTCTACCACCAGTTAGGAACGTAGTTTCACTAGAGAAGAACGGGCAAGAAACATGCGTTGCTCTTTTTGAATTGTTTAACAATATTTGGACGTACAATTCAAATACGATTTAAATTTGATTACATTAAATTAGATCAGCTCAACGTATGTTAATTAAGTTGTAGTACAAAAAACTAAAACATCACATTATAAACATGGCTTATTATAAACATATCTTGTGTAATGTTTGAGTACACTAAGTTCCTACGGCCTAATTAACATTGAGGTGGAACATTAAAGCAAAGTTTACGAACGTGTTTCAACTCCGCATACATTTTGGGCTAGCGTGTACATAATTTTGTTGGTCTTCAAGAGCCAGGTATAATGTAGATTTGTATGTACAGTTTTAATTTTACTATGAAGAATACTTATGACTGCCTGCTTACCTGCAGGACTTATTACCTACAGGATTATATGCGGGAGTGTATATACAAAAGTGATGTAGCGTTCACTACATTCGGAGAAATTAACCTGTAACGGACATACCGGAGAGTGGTTCTATGAGGTTTTTTTATTTTAGAATGCACATGGCTTTATTTAATTGCTATCCATTCGAATAGGTTCTTGATGTGTTCCACCAATCTTACCGTTGGGTTTAACATCGCGGTAAAACTGTATTTTAACGTCTCTTCCATGAAAATACAATCACTACATTGGATCAAACATTCATAACACAGTTTGTGTTAATCGCGTTTAATCCGTATGAATATGGTGCATAACACACAAGCACTTCGCACTCCTACTAATGAAATTTAATCATCGCTAATGGTTCGTCTTAATCGAGATCTACCTCAATCCAATCAAATACATGATAAGCCGCATGGTTTAATTTCCATGCCCGCTCTCCTTGTTGATTAATTTGCGTATACAAAGCGCGAAGTGTGCCGCTGTATGTGAAGTTATTGTGACCAAAGGTTGTATTTTCGTAAAGGAATGAAATAGCAAACAAGAAACGGTATAAGTGAAGTCAGAACTTGCTTTTCGATTTAATGTTTTATCGGAGAAATGTTTTACAACATACATACATATATACTCAGGCAAAGGTGTAGCCAGTACACCTACTTTTCGCCAAATTTCGGTCCCATAATGTGACAGGGGGTGAGCCTATCACCATACCGGGCACAGGTTCTAGACTCCGGGCTAATAATGTTTTACAAGTTTTAAATTCTTTATCTAAAAATGAAAAAGTGATAATGTGCCCAAAATTAAGACGTTGCCACTTGTGCCAGAGGCAAATTGTTGGTCTGGTCAATTCCCGCATTGAAACAAAAGTTGTTGTTATCTATAAACATTTATTTCGGATATGGGTGTAACGGATGTCGAAAAAGTATTTCCGTTCATGTGTTTACATTACGTATGCGTTTAGATTTATTATATTTTAGAATGGGGTAGTTGACACGTTTTTTATTATTATTATTATAATCAACAATTTACATTACCTAAAACCTATTATCGAAAGAATTTTATGAATCCGAACAAAAATAAGTAAATTAGACAACATTCAAATCTGCTGTAAGGGGTGACTGTTAAATGACATTTAAAGGATCTACGATATGAGCCGTGACGTCACCTCTCAGAATAGCCATTACTGTGCCGTTGTGCGAGGGAGATAGTGAGATGTTCCCACTACACACCCATTTTGGTTCTTATTTAAAATAAATATTGTGAACTCATATTCACACAATTTCGATTCGGGTTTCTCAAAAGAGTTTCTTTTGAATATTATATTCGGTTTCATACCGAATAATGTACAAAATTAAACACAGGAAACTATCCTATTGCTGTCGCTCTAAACCTTAGAGATTGCATAAATAAAATTAACCATTGAGACATTTAGATAAACGGATCTCTAATTTTTATACCTTATTCATGAAATGTCAGAGAGTTTCATTCATAACTAAGCAAATCAAATATTTAAATTATTCGTCGTCCAATTTTAGTTTATTTCTCGTTTCACTGGAATCCTCAATTTGTTATTCAAAAGCTCGACATTGCTAATTTAAACTTGTGTGAAACAAATACCTCTTATTTAATTTGAAAGAAACTGTATTTATCTTACAATTATACATTGGAAGTAGAAATAAGTACAAAATATAATTAGGTTTCATTTTGCTTTTTTTAATAAAAAAAAAGGCGTCAGGGGAATTGGGAACGGTCGTGACTTTGTTTTAACAGTAAAGTAAGGTACAAGAAAACCCTTTATTCCATTTATTTCTACGAATTATGTTAGACACTTGTACACTGTAATTTCAGTTTTAATTACTCGGTACGGTTATCAGTCCTTTAAAATTTTATACTTGGCAATTCATCCCCCATAAAATGTTGCCTGACTTAAGATTCCTAATATCTCGCAGTCTTCAATACAGGTGGCACTAGACTAACGGTCTTATATATAATGAGTTATCGTAGCTTTATAAGGGCGTTAATAGAAGCTTGTTAAAAAATGTTGAGCGTTATATCTCTATTAAGCCAATATGAACAACATTTTTTAACAAGCTCCTATTAACGGCCTTATAAAGCTCCGATAACTCATCTGTATATATAAAAGAAGAAATGAATAAGACCGTCCGAATATAATGTAAAATGCGTGTTTTCAGGCCTGAAGCGGTATCAATGCTCTGCGACTTAGCGGCGCGTCGACTAACCCCGGACGCCGTGGATGGATCTCGATCGCCATGTTTGTCTCCAAGAAAGTTCCGCAAACTTACTAAAGATAATAATCATTACGAACAGGCCACCGGTAAGTACGCCATGCTTGGTTAATGTTAAGGTCTATGGTCAAATAAAATATTTTCTTTCTTCTATGGTGTGAGTAGAAAAATACGTGTTCCCTCTTTCCTATGGCGTCATGTGAAGAAGCTAAACAGCAGGCCGGCATGATTGTGTTGAGTAGCGAGAGATAGACTGTATTTTGGAACTTGATAATCTATCTGGACGGCACTGCGCTTAGCATCAGGTCCAGTGTGTTCACTTTGCCACGCTAGAATAATAAAAGAGTAATAATAAAAGGTTGATAGAATAGCTGCTCCGAATAAGCCCTTCGATAAGGATCGCCATTTTTCGCTAATTACTACTCAGTGTCCCACTAAAGACTTCAAATTATTCTTTACAAAATTGCAACATAATCGGTTGATCAGTTAAGAAGTAACAAATAGCGACAAGCAAGAGTATTTTCATTTCTCCTCTTTTTATATTATGAAAAAATAGTATAGACAGTTATTTTTGTGCATAAGCTTAAGGTACCAAACGTTAGACAAGGGTGGCAGTAACGTAGTGTCTACACTTTTATACTGTGCACTACACAAATCTATGGAAAACCATTCTAAGTAGTGTTACTAACGTACTGACGTTTTTAAAAAAGCATTGAAAGTTGACAATGTCACTAACGCTCAACTTGCCAATTGGAGACCTGTCTTGATACGTAGTTAATCCTACATATCGCTTAAACGTGGTTTATTATGTACGAGCGTCCATTAATTATTATAGTGTATAATACTAAACACAGGTAAGACCATGTATGTATGGAATGACTGGATAATTTAATTAGACCAATATCCGTCCGGTAGGCATGGCTGTTGAGGAAGACAACTCAGGGCCGGATTAGGTTATAGTAACCTAGGTACAGGTAAAACTATTAGAAAAGAGACATCAGATGTGGATTGTGGGGGGAATTTAAATAATACACTCGTTCAAGAGCACTCATTGTGTTCTTTCACATGTCGAATGCAATTCATTAAACAGAAAAAAACATTATTATATTTTAAATGTATATGACATGAGATATACCTGCTGGTCATCAAAAAGGATTTATGTATAATAATATTTTCCCATAGAGTCCATAGTAATGATCTCTTTTTGGTGAAATACAACAAAGTGGTATACAAACCACGGGGACTTTTACCGGCTTGTATTCTTCAAATTCCATCAGCAAGGCTTTAATTTGAAAATAAGCCGTTAATTTTGGTCAGCGCAACGAATATACTGAAGTATTGCTGTTTGCTATTTATGCAGCAAAATACGTATTCGTATTAAAATATTTTTTAATATTATTTATTTCTCAGATATTTAGCGCCTTGAGGGTCAAAGGCCTATATTGCATCCAATTAATCCGGCTCTGGACATTACTAGCTTATACAATCTATTATGTCTTCTCTTTACACTATGGTATGGGGGTTTCTGTCACACTTAATCTGTTCTTGTTATTTTCAATGAATAGACTTCCTGGTTGAACTTTTTAATTTCGTTCCCGATTCAATCGATGACAAAAAGACTTCGCTGAACTTATTTTTCCCTATTTGTCTATAAACTTTTATAAAGAGTAGCCCTAGTAATTTATAGACAATGTAAGGCTCAGTGGTAAATAAACTATGTGAAAAATTTAAAATAATATTCTGATTGATTATTTCTATTGAAAATAAACAAAAACATTTATTTTAAGTATAAAACCTTATAATTCACTACTTTGACTCATATTCAGTCTAGTCTAACTATATTTAATCATACAATTAAAATAGGATTTAAACTTGATTACATTAGATCAGAGCAGCATGTATAAATTAAATTGCCTTATTGTAATATACTGAAATAAAACATATTACACGACCTATTGCTGTACATTACATTGTGGGAGTGATAAAAATAATGTATTTTACTCTATACGAGAAAAAAACGAAAAATATATTATTCAGCTTAAGCGAACAGCAGTCGGAAAATGTAAGTTTTATATTATAAAATAAAACTAAGTTTTAAAATTCAATATAAATTTTTCCGTGTTTTTAATCTGTGTTTAACAACATGAAATAGTAGCCGGCATGTTATTACGTCATACGACTATGTAAATAAAAAATTACAGTGTCAACTGTTAAATTATCACTGATCAGCGTATTTGCCTTGTGCTTTTATTATTTAATTTTTCGTAACCAGCGTAGTTTTACCTACTAAGTACTACTCATCTGAAAATTACAAACAATCATACAAGATAAGATATTTAGGCGCATTTGTTTACATAGCCAACTGACGTCATGACCACGGAGCAATAATTGCGTCCATTGCGTCCATCGTTTCCGTCTAAGTACGCGCGAAATTAAAATTTTAATAATTTAATTTTTAAGGCACTTATTGATGGCATAAAAATGATGTGTTTTTTTAGTGGTTCATTAGCACTACAGAATCTAATTGACACTTTTCAAAAATGGCTGTAATACCCTATTGTAAAATAGACACCTAACAAACATCACGTCACAAACACAACACTAAGCGATGTAGATGTTCCCACGCAGATTCAAGCCACACTAAGGTAGAGCACGCTCAATGCAAACACCTCGGCGCGGAGACGAGCCGACGGACCGCTCTCACCACTGCCAATAGTAGAAAGCAAAAGTTGAGTTTGACAGGTGAGAGACATGCTCTCATCCTACGCTTCCTTCCCCCATGTACGAAAGAATGTTACGTATTTGAAAACACCATTTCAGGATATTGGTTATAAATGATGGCTTCTTATGTTTACGCGAATATTATGCATTGAAATAAAACGAAATTAACGGATTATATCGCGGTTTATTTCACTTTTTTAACCCGACGTTTCGAAGGCTTTACAGCCTTCATGGTCACGGGTTAGACTGAGTTGTATGTCGTCACGAAAGTATAGTGCAATGTTTCTACCCTCCATATTGGTATTTAATTTTTATTTGTTGTAGTCTGATCTACGAAGAAGGAGCTCACAATGTCTTGAGGTCTGGCAGTTGGTCTTTTGGGTTCCGATTTAATTAAATGTATAATTGGATCCCAGGCTGGTGCTAGCTTCCAACCATCTTCTCTATTTAAATTTGGATGTTGTTGATTTAAAAAAGTAAAATAAACCGCGATAGAATCCGTACATTTCGTTTTATTTCAAGGTTTTAAATTAATTAACATACTCGACTCATGGTCATGCCAAATCATAATACCAATGACGATTAGTATTCGTCGTAATATTAGCTCGCAGGTTGATTCATATAGTGTGGAACGACTTACTATAGATATGATCCTTTGAAGTAAGGTTGAAAAAATACTCATTATCAAACTGGTGGGCCAACCAATCGGTCCCTTAAGAAGGGAATTAAGGAGACTAGGATTGAGGGCCTTTATCTTCCTAATTAAGACTGTTAGCAAAAACTTATGTACTTATCCCTTTATCGATGTTCACAGACATAATATTTAAATTGTAAACTAAAGTTTAAAAAATATGTAATTTGTCTACATTTATTCCTCTTTCGTTGATGTCAACCAATAATTATTAAACATTTCTAGAAAAATCCAATAACATACTAAATTTGATAATATTTTCACACTTTGTATTAAATACGTAACATGTCTCTGGTATAATATCATTGGACCCATCCCAAACAGTTTAAAGACGTGCTGTTGGTTCTATGAACTATGCGGTTCCTTTGCTAGCTTTTTACACGACTCAAACTACACTGGTCACCACCCACATTCTACCTTTTCGAATACCAAATAACTATTCTTGGTAGACCCATGTGTTTTTGCACTCTCTTTATCAATTTGCTATTTTCATTACTCAACCATCAATTTATGACTGTTGGTTTTCATACAGACATGAGTCTTAATGTTGCACAAGTAATGATGGTGTTTTAGTTGTTTTTACATTTCATACAAGAATTAATGATTGGTAAAATATGTTAATTTACTGCTGCATTTGATATAGGCTGCTAGATCGTAGTACAAAAATCTGCCTCAAAAATATTAAATTTTTCCATAACAGCAACTACGCACCTACTAATCCTGTGGTATTGGGTGGGTGGTGAGTATTTAGTTTATCATCAGCTGATCCAGTTACTCTTTGCGTGCCCTCATATAAAAAAGGAAATATCAATAAATTGGCAATAAAGGTCACTAAAGATAATGGCTTTACGTGTACTGTTCCTTTTACAATTCCCATTTAAATATCAATAATGGAGTTTTGCCTTTACAAGTCCTAACATAAATAATGGAATTATCTGACAATTATAATCATTTTCTCCGTCTCAGAACTTTGACGATAGTTCCATGAAAATTGTTAGCTAATATCGATATTTTGTCATCACTATTTCCAGTGCCACCGCACGGCTACGAGTTAAACAACTTGGACAACGATACATTGGACGCTCCGAATGTCTACCAGGAAGATAACAGGCAGCGCTATGGCGAGACTCCTTTCCCGGTAGACTCTGATGAACCCGTGTCGATGCCGGTTGAATTGTCTAGTGATGAGAGATTTAAACATACCAATCCCACGTACCAAAGCGCGGTGTTACACACTACGAGTAATGACGGGACGAACACCGATGGAAATAGGGATGATGGTAAGTTATCTTTTAAAACACAATCGATTTCACATCGATCATAATGTAGAGTATTTTATATTATGATTTTATAACGTGTACAAATTGTAATTGAAGTAATAGTCAAACCTGAAAACTCCACTTTAAACAATGGTTTTTGGGTGGAAATGGGTTGTCACTCGTATATAAATACAAAAATTAGATCGCATAGAAGTAGCCATAGTAATTCCAAGAAATATGCTCCGGTAGAAATTGTAAAAAATTTATGCGGTAAAATATACTAGCCCTATATTAAACATTGTCCCACTGCTAGGCACGGGCGTCCTCTACTAATGAGAGGGGTTAGGCCTAAGTAGATAAAAATATTTCATAAAATAGCATTTAATTTAACAGTATTTATATGAATGCAATATCGACACCTACAAAACTAAAAAACATAGAACTAAATAATTATTGCCTACAGACATAGCAAAATTCATTACTTATCAAAATAGCGATATTTCAAACCTGTAATATATATTTTAGGAAATGGCCTAAAAAAATGGAAAGGTGTCGCTTTGTCTCCCGACAACGAACGCAAAGCAAAACCAGAGCTGCCTCCGGCTAAGCCGAAGGAAATTGAGATAGTCCAGAAAGAAAACGTCAAACCTGAACCACCGGTAGACAGTACCGACCCTAGCCTAGAGCCTACTGTAAGTATATAGGACGATATAATAAGTATAATATTTTTAACTTTTAATTTCAAAGTAACTAGTTGTCGCAGATTTTTAACGCACTTCTTGACCCGACATTGAAATTCTAGGCAAATCAAAACGTATTCTGATTTTGTCTGCTTTGACGTTGCCACAGTAGTCACTTGAATTCATGAAAAAATCCATGATACAACGGCCAATATTATACACGCAAGGTGAAAGGCTCGCCCCTTTTCACATTGTGGGACTGTAATAAATACGGCGAAAAGTGGGTGTACTAGTTCTGCCTACCCCTTTGGGGATTACAGGCGTGAGCGTATATGAATGTATGTATTTGCCGTATTTGCTAGTATATTCATATCCGCCCGGATAGCGACCACCGTAGCCAGGGTGTAAAACCCACCATAGTGGCACACGCAAGTGTGTCGCGTTCCGCGATCAGCCAGTGTACATGCGGTTTTTGTCGGGGGTCTAGAGTTGGGGTACAATGTTTGGCCGTTTTGCGGCCTTCTGAATACTCTGACACTAGACCCTCGACTGCTTCTTCACCTTCTTGCCCATGGCGTAGTGTGAAGAAGCAGGCCAACATGATAGTGTTGAGTAGCGGGAGATAGATCGTCTCTCGCTACTCGATACTCTAATTGGACGGCACTGCGCTTACCATCAGGTACAGTGTGGTCATTTTGCTGTACCAGGATAAAAAAAATAAAAAAGTTCTTCATTCTATTCCAGATAGTAACAGTAGAGTTGAACCGTGGCTGGAACAGTCGGCTGGGTTTCAGCGTGCAGAGTCACCCGGACTCGGGCCAGAGCTTCATCTCAGCCGTGTACAACGACAGTGTGGCCGCCAGGGACGGCAGGCTGCGACAGGGAGATGTTATATTACAGGTATTGTACTATGGTATTTTTGAAGTGATAACTTCTTATGGGAGGGTATACTACTACTACTTTTTATCCCGGAAAAACAAACAGTTCCCGTGGGATAGTTTCGTTTTTCAAAGAACAAGGGTTCGACATGATTTTTTGCATATGGCAGTTTAGGGATCAGAAAATGAAATAGGCCACTTTATAACCTGTTTCTATGGGATAGGATAATATAGAAAGACGTAATAGCTTAAGATGTCTCCATGGAATGTATACTTTTTGTTTCAAACATAACTACCACGCGGGCGAAGCCGCGATCAAAAGCTAGTAAATAAATAAATACACCCGACAGTCGCACACATCATTCCCGGCCCCACACTAGGTGAAACCTGTATCAAGAACTACGAGGGACTACAGTCCCACAACATCCAAACCCGAAACAAACATCAGTCGCAGTGCGGGAATTGAACCCACGGTCTCCGGTTTCAAAACCAGCTACTAGTCCGCTGCGCCACAGAAACTGTTTACCTGATAATAATTATTATCATCACCGCTTATTACTTGATAATAATTGATCTTTACCGCCTATGAATATGACACTATCAATTTCCACCTTGATTGGGAAGGGAGAGGACTGCTTCTACTGTCGTAATAGATCTCTATCACTCAGCGTTTGGCCATGCTTTAGACAAGAACATGCCTGAACCACTTATCAGATTGAATGTTTTAAAAAGTCCTCGTTTCAGAACTGACTATTCGCCAATTGCGCCACACAGGCTACTTAAGTTTGATGTCCATCGAATATTACTTTTACTCTAAAATAATTATTGCAGAAAATTACAATATCTGAATATTTTCAATCTTTATTTTTTATTTGTTCCAGGTAAATGATGAAAACGTAACATCAATGAAGACGCCCGAAGTGATAGACTTACTGCGGATACTCAGAGGGTCTATTTGCATAACAGTACTGCGGCCACCAAATGCACAGTGAACACCCAACCGTAAAAGAAAATTGAATTAATCTTTCAAACACAAGTCCAAATTATGGGACTTAAGATAATGATGGAAGTATGGAACTAACTGGGCACTGAAAAGGCGATTATGGCTCTTAGTTCTAAGTCCCAAGGTCTAAATTTTCACACAACTATGGAACCGATAGACCAACAACCTGACTTGACAACAAACACTTAACTTCCATCAAATTCGTTGAGGAAGAAATCTTCACCAAATTATATGGGTCAACCCTTGGGGTAAACCCTACAGGAAATCTTCTCGTTTTTGTAGTGAGTTCAACTATGCGAGGAAAATGATTGCGCCCTAATAAACAATGGGAGTGTGTGGATAAGGCAAATAGAAGAATTGTTCTTGCTAAAAACCAAGTGAGAAAGAGCACCATATATCAATATTATTGGCTTGTTGAGTAGTCTGTATATAAAGACGTCTCAACCTTCTTATTAAAATAGTGAAGATCTATGCTCACTTCTGGCTAATTACAGACGGGGCGACTTTAAAAACTTGTACAAAAAAACTGAAAATGGAATAGAAAAAATGAACTGATGTGAGTAGATTGGATAACACAATGAAATAAAAGAAATGAAAGGTAAATTGTACCTAACTAACATGTCATGGCAAACAGTGACGAGCTTGGTTGCTCAAACCCAATAATTTGGGGTATTTGAAATTCTTATAATGAATTAGCGATTATTTACATTCAATTCTCGAACACATACATAATAATAAAAACTATGTAATAAAAATGTAATTAATATAGCTATAGCCAAGCAACTGTTACACCTTGCAGTATGTTATCGACACGAGGAAAGCCATAAAGATCATTCAACTCTTTTGTGCGCATCGTTATGTGTGCTAAATGTGTTTGTATACATAATTGTACTTGTCTATGGGTAGAAGAGCTGGTTTACATTAGGTCGGATCGACGGTTTTGTCTCTGGTCAGCTGTCAGTCCTTACTATTCACAGTCTGTTTTATAAATAAATAGAAAAGCCCACTTTATCGGACATACATTTGTATTAAGACAGGCTCATTATAAAGCAGAAGTGCAGTAAGTCGTGACAAACCTTCTGGTGAAAGTGTTTTACCTGATAGATTTATCCAATCTCACTAATATTAATAGAGCCATTACAATATAAACAATACATGTCATTTAGACCTAACAGATCTGTCGCCTGCATATTTGCCATCGATTTTAAGATCATACAAAATACTTTTCACCGTTACACCTAATGTAATATACAAATTTATGAATTAAAATAAATGATTATTATTAAATTTCATCGATAAAATTTATTTCTAGGATCGACCCCATCACTAGTGATTTTCCAAACGTGTTTCTTTGACTGTATGTTGAATGCAACAAACATGAGTGTAGCACACATACAAAGAACATATGATATAGTGAATCTATTTTATTACTTTGTCTGGGGAGTTTAAAATATCACGCATTCACTATACCTTACAGTACTATTGAAAATAATTACAGTTTCATTTCCTATCTCACTGCTTATAGTGTAACTTGATAACTGCTGAAATATTTTTATGTTACACATTTATCTGAAATATTTGTATGTCGAGTTTGGCAGTAATTAGCGTAAGGTCAAGACACAATCGCGGTTAGTACTTGGCATGTTTGAGACCTGGGTCTAATTTAACTTCTCTAGTATCATAGGTGTTCGGAAAAGGTAATAAGTAGCGTGTAAAATACAAGCCAAAATCAATCTTATTTCCGAAATGTTAACGTTACATATACGCTTAATAGACACGTCAATAGTGAGCACTGCAGTTTTTGTCCGGACACCGGTGTACGAATGATCCGTGATTGGTTAAATAAAAATAAGTTCGCGTATGTCAGTATAGCTGGGTGCTTGTCGGTCATACTGCAGGAAGTGACATTTGTGTTACTATAGTTAAATCATTAATTTAATACTCCAACTTTGGATTCATATGAACATATATAAATAGATGAACTTTCAACGCCTTTTCATAAACACTACGCCATAAATTATTCTCTTGTAAAAAAAGTACTGTACATACGAACACTAAAACAGTTCCTAAATATAACGGCTATAACTCACTTCTGTCACCAACTATTTTTAAGTATAGCTATACTATGTATTTTGCGAATTTGATCTCTGTAGAAATCTCGTACTCGATTAGTTGTGCAAATATATGCGAATGAGAAGCTATCAATAGTTATATATTTCTAGAAAACAAAATTTTAAAGCGATTTCCTAAAGTAAACTTGTGAAGAGAAATTTGATCTCGAAATCATTATAATTACTATGGGGGCAAAATATAATAATTTAAATGGCCTATTTTTAAATGTATTGTGTGTCATAGTATATTTTTCTCCTTGTTGTAAAGTAACTTGAAATAAAATATTAAAACATATATGCACTTTAGAAATATCATTCCACAAATTTACCATTGTATATATAAAAGACAGTTTCTAATAGATTATCCCTGTAATTTACATTAGGAGTAATTCCACAATTATTATTACAAACCATTTCATGTTTCATCTTTTAGGACAAACAATCTATTATTCCTAATGTAAATACAATATAACCTAGAATTTGTCACTAACGTCCGATACTCAAACGCTATTCAAATATTTAATACCGTATTATATTTGAGATAATTTAAGCTGTCAAACGAGTTACAAAATAAGTAGGCGTTTCACAGTTGGTCAGTTTAGTATCGTTTCAGTATTGCGACGTAATAACCTAAAATATATACACAAATGCCTAAAATTTTCTCAATTAGACCCTGTTAACTTGATTTATATACATGGAGCACCGGTGCAGAAAAATTCCAACTGACGTTTTGATACTTTTGAGTAAATGCAGTTTAAAGTTTGACAGCTAATTTAAAAATAGTACTATGCAGTAACTGACAAAAAATTAGTTGGGTAATAATAATAATTCTTTATTTTCGGATAACAAGGATCCATGGTTTTAGTAAACAAATAATAACTTAAAAGTAATGTTAGTAACATAATATTAAAATTTTTATGACATTTATTTAATGTCATAAAACATGACAAGTTGATTTAGGTAAACGTCATCACACTGCCGGGATGTTTTGTATATATAAGAAACTTGATTCTGAGATAATGGCTATGTATTTAGCTCGATTTTATAAAAAATATTAGTTGTATCTTTCTGCTTAACAGGGTCCAACTAACGAACACCTTTTTAGCAACTTTAAACTGGCAACATCTATTTATGTAGCAGGATGAGTTTTGGTTCCAAGATATAGGTAGACTAAGCTACACTTGCTCATATGCACTATTTAATAAATATGTATATAAATTCTAGTCAAATTCAAATTAAAAATACACAATTATTATTTGAAAATATAATATTCTACATAAATCTAACAATTAAATTGTATAAACACTGTCGAGACGTATCCAATTCTTTCATTTCCCACGTGGTGTCTATTTGTTATGAATTTGAAAGATTTTATCGACAAATCTATTTTAATATTACAATATTACATAGTCCTAAGTTAGTAGGGTAATTGTTTAGTGAAATGTAAAGATCCTTACACAAACAACCTGAACGAATGAATCAACTGATATTCTAAAATTATTGTGATGGAATTGTGTTAGTTTTACCATTTAAAGTATGTAGCTTTAAGTTCTTTTGAGGTGGTTTCATGTCGCTTATTAGAGTTTTTTTTTATTACACAGTATCACTATTTCGGTGATAAAAGTGAAGCAAATTCAAAGAAATAAACATAACGTATTTATTAAACATCAAATTCCATCCAAATCCCTCAATACATTTGCCTTAAAATCCCACAACGAAACAAACCTATCATTTATTATACGGTTTGGTTAAACCACGCTAGATCTAAAAATAAGTGCGATGAAGCTATCTCAAAATATTCTGAATGATATCGTAATGTTACAATGTTTACGTAGATGCAAACCTAGGCCTGGTGTGAAATAGTCCCATACATGGATACACGCAATCATTCCCTGGGTGACTGCCTGTTAGAAAAATCCTATTGGAAAGCTTAGAGTATAAAAAACAAACTATAAATATAAAATATGAGAAATTAACTTTAGGTGGTTGAAATATTATAGAATTCATGAGCATGGCTTATTTATTTGCCAATGATCGTATTTAAATTAACACAATAATTCAACCCCGGAAAGTTTACTATAGAAGCGATGTTTTTTTTGTCGCTCAATGTTTCTCGCTTCAGAACGCATCGCTTCATGTCTCCGGGCCGCAGTCATTACTCTATGCGATGTCAAATGTCAGTATCATATCGTTTCCCTAAAGTCATACTAAGTTACTACCTGCTACACGATCGTCCAACCTTTCATGCGCTCAATTTTTGGGATTTAAATAAGGTTCATTTTTGATGGCACATAATAGCTTCCATGGTGTAGGGTTACAATTATTGCTGATTTTAATATATTTTTTTATTTAAAAAATAAACAGTTGCCTCGGTGACGCAGTTGTAACTGCGCATGCGTCAGTATCAGCCCGGAGGAGACATTGTGGGACCGTAATGAATTTGGCGAAAGTGGATATACCGATTACACGTCTGCCTACCCCTTCGGGGATTGCAGGCGTGATATACAGCAAAGCCGCTGCCTACAGTTATATAATAGTTAAAATTTTACCTAATAAGTTGAACCTCTAAAGCAGTAAGAAACTTGGGTTGATAATGCAATGTTGCACGATCGTCTAGTCTGTACGCAGAAATAGAGATATAGTCAAACGGAATGTGCGATATACTTTATCTTAATATGATGCAAATAAAAGATAATTAATGATTATTACTAGTTTTATTGTCCATGGCATACCCTTATTTTACAGAGTAATATCTTGAAAGCACTCAATCCTAAATGGAAAATTGGCAATCACGTCGAGAAATGTTAGCAGGGCTGCCAGAAGCAACAACTTATTTTATACCGCCATCTCTCTGACATTATACAAGATCGAAACTCATTTTACAACCACCGTTACCAACCAACTCCTAAAAAAATTACATATTTTTGTTCTCTTGTTTCTAAAAAGGCCGAAGCCATATGGAAAGTTTCCTATACACTTTAAGTTTTATTTTTGTATCCAATTATATAAGGCAGTCTGTAAGACATACTGGATACATAAGTTTACTGAATTATACACATATTGTATCCAATTATACAATCTGGCAGCCCTGAATGTTAGTTATATTGTGGTAATCGGTTATCGTTGCGATAGTGATAATACTGCTTAGACAAAAGAAACCACAGTTTCGAACATATGGTACATGCATTGTGAAGAGCCTTAAGACTGAATACTGCTAAGACTAACGCCAGCCTAGCCGAATATATAAGTATAATAATACACCCAACAGTTTCACATATAGTCAAACCTATAGCGTGTGGGTATCAACAACTACTAGGGGCTACAGTCCCATAACACCCAGTGCCCGGAAGAAATATTTGTGGACCACACAAACATTTGTCTTGCCGCGGGGATCGAATCTGTGGCTTCTTATAAAATTAGAAAACGGGTCTTAATCGCGCAATATGTAATGGTATAAATACCAATTTATTTCCTGAGGTTTCAACCGAGTTGCATCGGCTGTGACCGACGGCTCTAATTTTATAGTATGCATAAAAATCGCAAAAGTTGCTTCTTGTTTCCTAGAAATGTTACCTATGTCGGAATTTGGCATGAATATCCTCACGAGGTCCGGGGGTCGAGGGAATATTAAGTAATTTTACTAATCGCACTTTACAACAGCAAAGCCTATTTAAGCCGCGGAGATCAGTGCTAAAAGTTTTAGACACATTGCTTCGAACATCCATTTTTTCTTCGGTTCTATTCTGAGGTTAAATTATATCCTATGATCCTGGGTCCTTTAGGCGTAATCTGAAGAAGCTGCACAGCAGGCCGGCATGATTGTGTTGAGTAGCGAAGGATAGATTGTTTCTCGCTACTTGATACTGGACAAACTGGATAACACTGCGCTTACCGTCAGGTGCAGTGTGGTCACTTTGCCATGCCAGGATAAAAAAATGTATATGGTCCAAGCGACCTCCGTTTCTAACGGAATGCTGTGCGCGATAGAGCATCGCCGCGCTTATGCGTGGAATTGCCAACCATCTCCTTTTTTTTCGTTGGTTAAAAACAATTGGAAGTCGTTCATTTTCAATCATTCGCCTGTAACGAAACAGAGTGGTTGTTTTTGCTATTGACTACGAAATAAATCGGCGTACGACTAATTAGAGCGAGAGCTCTTGAACGCCAGTCTAATATAAGCAATAAGACTAATAAACTGCGCAAGAGCTTACCTACAATACCGGAGGTAACATTCAACTACTATGAACCTTCATTCCCAGTGGATTTGGCAGGTAACAGAAACCTAAAGGCAAAGATGCCTAAATTATATATATATATATATATATATATATATATATATATATATATATATATATATATATATATATTTGTACCCTCTTGAAGGGTGATATGCTCTACGGGATACTATATGTGTACTCATTATCACATCAATGTTTGTCCGACACTACATAATGGAAACTCCCTGACACTTGTAAATTGAATAAAATGCATATAAACTTAATTATTACAAATAAGTAGTACTTGCTCCGATAAATACAACCTTTATACTATGTCATAAGTCTGGAAATAAATGGCTCTTAGACCAAAATGGTTCCCGCATCGCTACATTATTGATCCGTGACTTATCGGAAAGCACTGCTGTACACTTTTTATGCAAGTGTACTTTGAATACTTTTGATTGTGTAAAAGGCTTAGAATATGAATGATATTTAGGGCATAAGTAGGTGAAAAACAGAAAATGTTAAGTTGCATATGAGCATAGGTACCTAACCGCAATCTCTCTGAGAGATTCCCAATTATGTGAGGCGCTCGAGGAGATTACAATAAGCGTTTGCTAAAGCCAATACTATACTATATATTAATGTAATAAGTTCAAGGAAATTCGATTTTTCTAATAGCATAATAATAAATTGTCCAAGCTCGGGGGGACGATAAATGTTTATTCAAATTTCAAATACCAAGCTTTTCGATGCGCCCGTCCATGCGGCGCGACATAAACCTGATTACAGCAGACCAATAATAGTAAAGGCCGCTATTTGCACACACGGATTAAGATTTCAAACTTTCTGGCTCTATCAATCTATCTAACTTAGATAGTTTTAGTGCACACTAAATGACTAAAACACAATGATTACAAAAGTATTTCTAGTTTGTGACATCCCCAACTGTGTCCACGTCCTAAATTTGCGGTTGTATTGTTCCGTGTGAGCTAGGGGTAGCCAGGATGATGTCCATAAGCGACAGTAACCATTAGCAAATGCATATACACTCACGCCTGTAATCCCCGAAGGGGTATGCAGAGGTGTAACCAGTAGTAAAGTGGGTACTTTTCGCCGAATTTATTACCGTCCCATAATGTGATGTGTCCATGTGAATGGGGCGAGCCTATCGCCATACCGAGCACAATTCCAGATATCGGGCTGTCACTGAGTATTTCTAAGCAGAAAAACCGAATATCACTTTACCCGACCCGGGGATCGAACCCGAGACCTCAGCACAGCAGTCGCAATTACAACTGCGCCACCGAGGCAATTAATATATTTGAAATATAATTAGTTTAGCAGCTCAATTAAGTTTATTTAAATATATTAACGGTATGAACTAATATAAACTTATTAACGGTAAAGTAAATTCTTAGGCCCATGTCCGTTATGAACAAGTAGACAGTATCAAGTAGATACACAAACTACCAATTTTCATAATTCTAACGCTCTAAGTCACCGCACTCGACGCAGTGGTCTGTGCCATATGGCCAGTCACGGTCAACGGATGGTGCCGACCAACGACCAGCCCACGGAGGGAGCTGCGTTCTGCTTCTGCACACAACACTGTAAAAACTGTGGATAATGTTATACGCAACCGATAGGGTGGTACTTGTTGAAGATAAGTACAATGCGTGCGTTTTCTATGATGACTCAGCTCTACTGCCTACACTAAAGCTGCGATTATTTAGAAAGAGCAACGGTAGAGTTTCTTGTCTGGTCTCTGGTGAAACAGCATTGCGAACTGGCGGAAAAAGGAAAAAAAGATTAATGTGTTGAAAAATTTATTTCATCAGTTTTGAAAAATATTCTATCGATCGCTATACAAAAGCTAACGTAGATGTTCTAATATATAGAAATGGCAATGAATATTTTATTAATATTATTGAAAATACATGTACGTAAGCATATATACCTATTTTAAAACAGAGTTTTGCATGGCTGATCACGGATATAATAAATAAAACTAACTATCATTCAAAATATCAGTCTCGCAAAATTTTACCACAACCATAAAAAGCATAAATCTATATTAGTGTACAGTTATCTATAACTTCTGTAATGATACAGTTGACTGCTCCTGTGAACTAAAAATGTAAATGAATATTATTGCGCCGTAGTTCTGAATCAATGCCTGCTTCAAAGAAATTAGTGGTTGAAAGTTAGTAAGTACATAATTTATTCATAGATACACTTATTTTCACTTGTGTCAATATGTGATCTGTCACCGCTAGTGAAATGTAATAATGAAGCAAGCGTAAACTAACACCATGACAAGGGGATGTGGGTTCGCAAGCCGCCTAGGCGCTATGTCGAGTACACACAGTTGCTATAGCCCGAGTGCCGCGCGCACGTATTACCCGTCAACAGATCGCGTCGCGCATACCGTGTGGGAAGTGCAGTGACTGCCCTAATATCGTTCGATATCTAAATTTGATAGCTGTTTTTTCATCGCCCTTTGGTTCGAGGCCATTTTGTAAGTATGCTATAAATTAGCTGTATATTAAATAATACTTTTACACTATTAAAAAAATAATAATGCAATGAGAAATATTTATATATATTATGGAATGCGATATTTTTTTCGTTGTTTGATTTTAATTTAATACATGTTTCAAATTATTTAATTGAAGACCTTACACTCTCTACTCTACCCTACTAGCTCTACATATTCGGTGATCATTTAAATTTTTAATTATTTCTATAATGGTTTAAATTAGATATGTTAAAATAAATTTGATTTCCATCTTAAAGGGCAGAGCCCTACTTAACACTTGTTGCGAGAAACATTTTCTGTTCGCAAAGTGAACGATGTAAACAAAATTACAGCGTTAAGTAGATCGTGACAGATCAAATCGCGATTTATGGGTCAATGAGTGAACGAACACCTTTGCAACTCTGAATCTTGGGGTTCAAAGAAAATTTCCACGTCTATCGTATTGATATGACGTCTAGAATGGCTAAGAACACCATGGTCAAAATAAGTGTTGCTTTCATTTTGGTATATTAACTAGCGACCAGCCCCGGCTGCGCACGGGTAGCAGAGCATATACGCCAACATGATTGATTAAAATGTAAATAATTTTATATTATTTTCAATTCTACAAATATTTTAAAAGTAAAGAATATAGATACACAAACAAACAAAATAACATATTTTATTATTTGACAACCTCAGTGGCACAGTAGGCGCGTATCCAGCTGTGAAACGAGAGGCTGTGGGTCCGATTCCCCCACCGAGACAAATATTTGTGTGACAGACATTTGTGTCGAGTCTGGGTGTTGTGAGACTGAAAGTCCATCGTAGTCCCTGATACCCACGACACAAGGCTCATATCTTAGTGTGGGATCGGGTCTATGTGTGTGACTGTTCGGTGTTATTTATTATATCTTTGTATACAACATTGATAACCTCTCTCAGTTTTCTTGAAAAACGAATATATAAAATGTCGTTGCCTTCCTACTTTTAAGCTCCCAGTTGGCATGTTTTCTTCTGACACCTTCAACAATCATCGTCACATTTCAGCCAATTACACAAAACTTTAATTATTTATATACCTAAACCTTCCTCATAAATCACTCCGTGTATTAGTGAAAACCGTATCAAAATCTGTTCAGTAGTTTTTGAGTTTATCCCGTTCAGATTGACAGACGCGGCGAGGCGACTTTGTTTTGTATTATGTACAGATTACGCGATTCAGTTTATTGCTGTTAAGCGTAACAATCTGATAAAAAATATTCTCATCGTTCCGTTGTTACACAAAATTGCCATTAATCTTAATATTTTGATTAATTTAAAAATATCTCACAGCAATTATGATGCATTGTTACAAGATTTGAAATGATATGTCACTTTCAACAAGAAGCTGACAACTACGTTTTTGAACATAAAGTAATAAACGTAGGTAAAGGCCTACCTTCCCATGGAGATGGGCTGCAACGCAGCACCGCGCAGGGGCGATTCCGGCTGCAATTCTAGCACTCCTTAGAATACCCCGGGATCGCTCCGTAAGCGCCGAAGAAGGCCACCGCGGGGTTTTAGCTGGTAGTGTTGGGTGGGGTGTACATAGGGGGTAGGGACTCGGCCCAGCGGCAGCACGGATAGCCATCATCCGGGCGAGGGGGATGCTGGGTCGTAAGATCGGCTAGTCCAGCATACCCGTTTTATTCTTATTCCGCTTCCCCCCGGAGCGGGCGGCAGTAATAAAACGCTTTCCCCGCGACAAAAAAAAAGGTTAAGACCTACCTTGACGCAACCATCACGCTTTTATCTTCTAAATGGTAAGCAGTCATGCAGATGGTGAACAGATATTTTAAGAATCGTGTTAAATAGATGATATAGATGATACCTAGAATATGAAATTCTAACAATATAAGACGTCATGTTTTTTCATGTTTTGGATGGATTCCGAGACCTCACAACTCACTACATGACTTGATTTCTTGGACCGTACTACATTGTCACCTACAATACTAAATACTAATAAGTAGATACCGGATTTTTAGCAACTAGAAATGCCTAAAATACACACACATACACTCACGCCTGTAAACCCCGAAGGGATAGACAGAGGCGTAACCAGTACACCCACTTTTCGCTGAATTTCGGTCCCATAATGTGATATGGGGCGAGCCTATCGCCGTACCGGGCACAGATTCCAGACTCTGGTTTAATACTGAGAATTTCTAGATAGAAAAACCCAATATCACTTTACCCGACCCGGGGATCGAACCCGAGACCTCAGCATAGCAGTCGTAACGTATGCGCAATTACAACTGTGCCACCGAGGCAGTCATAAAACCTAAAATATGCTTAAAATATGTACGGTAACAGGCAAAATATGCAAAATTACTTGATACTCTAACTGGACGGCACTGCACTTACCATCAGATGCATTGTGGTCACTTTGCCGTGCCAGGTGGTCGCTATCCGGGCGGATATGAATATCCTACCACCAGCTAAAAATTATGCGTTACAATAAAATTTGAGGGTTGCCCTTGATTTTTCTGAGATCCCATCATCAGATCCTTACTTGGTGCCAATGGGATGCCTGGGAAGAATACCCTTTTAAACAAACAAGGAATTTCTCGAATCGGTCCAGGCGTCTTTGAGTAATCAGGGAACATACATAAAAAAAAAGATTCCGACGAATTGTTAACTTCCTCCTTTTTTTGAAGTCGGTTAAAAATCAGCATACAATTAAATTAGTAAATTAAACGTAAATAAGCGTAATCACGCATGCGAAGTTGCCGGCAAAACCTAGTATTTATGTAAGGTTGTCTATGTGCTTTAATATGGGTAGAACCTTACATAAAAGCCCCGAAACATCACTTTATGAAACACCACCGCGATCCACCGCCATATAATCCCGATACATATGAGATTATATTCTTCTAACAATATGTTTAACTATAAACAATTATAAATTAATGAATCAAGGATATTTGAATGTATGTAACTAGATCTTGAAACACCTGAATCGATAATCGGCACAAGGTATCAAATGTTACACCAAGTAATCGATAATAAAATATTGTTTTACTATTTGTACTAAATCTTACCGACTAAATAATTTAAACTTAACAATAATTATTAGACACTATGAATCTTTATTTTGAGAAATGAGAGATGTACGATAGTTCTGCAATTTATACAATAGTATAGTATTGAAAACATAAAGCTTTCTCTTCCAGTTTAACTTTAAGAACTGTCGCATTTTTTTCTCTAATTGGTCAGTGGTAAGCATCCATGACTCTTCAGTCTCACATGTTTTAAAAAGTCTTTCTCTATGCCGGTTTCTTATGTATTACAATGTTGGGGAGACTGAAAAATCTCATAAGTATTCCAAGATCTAGTTGGATCCAGAGATGGTCTTCTTTAGACATTGGTCAACTTTTCCTTCTACTTTTCTACAACCGATACCCAGAATTTACTGTCGATTTTAGTTTGTTAAAGCGCAACATTGGACGTAAATTTGTAAGGTGGACAGACGACCTAGTGAAGGTCGCTAGATCTCGCTGGATGCAGGTCGCTTCTGACAGGTTGTTCTGGAAATTTAGTTATTTATTTATTTGGCCACCAAAAATTGCTTACACTAGAACATATAATCATAACATACATAAACTTGTGTGTAAAGTGTAGCAATCACTTTAAGGTAGGCACCACATACACCAGTTTGTACAGGAAACATAAGATTAAGTAAGACTTAACTATAAAAATATAAAACTAAGATAATGATAAAACAAAGAAACAACGCCAAAACAATAACAAAAAATAACAGTGCAAATAACAAAAATAAAAACTTAATGCAACATATATGTAAATATTAAAGACGAAAATAAGTAATAAAACTATTATACAATAAACAGGAAAATCAACAAAAGCAAAGTAGGCGGAACATATGTTATGCATCCCAAACAATTAATAACAGATTTATTCCTCATCGTTTGAATCGAAATCTTTAGGGAAGGCCTATGTTTAGCAGGGAACTTCTAAAGGCGGAAGATGATGATGGTGATGAAATAAAGTTGATTCTACCTTCCGTTTACTCAAAGTCCATTATGCCACATTTTCTCAATTTTGAGTTATATATACAAAGTCATAATGCAAGCTTGACGTTAGCGATATCAGATCTCAGTCTGGGTAACTTTTTTGGATCTCTATTAAGTTATAACAGTAAAATATTACGCTGACGGCTAGCTATATCACTTCCACGTTTTCCACGATCCAATCTTAATTTTGAGATTATCAAATATCTCAAAATTAAGTTTATTTACTTATTAGCCTTTTAGAAGTCGGACGGCAGTATATATTTTAAAATTCCCGCCGTTCCAATCCTGTAACCATAGATATTTATTTTTTATCATGACACGGCTAAGTGACTACACTGGACCTGAGAATAAGCGCAATGCCGTAAAATTAGACTATCGAATACCGACAGAGTGTGGAGTATTAGGACACAATCAATCATCGCCAGAACCTATTATGAATATGTTTACCGTAAAATAAAGTTCAAAATAGAATATTTTACAAAATTAATCTACAAGTTATATAACATCACGCATACCGGACACTTACATAAAGTGTACATAGTAGAGCATCATGTACTCGTATTATTAAGTGAAAAGTTGATCAGGGTGTTAGCCGGACGCATTCATAAGACAAGTTGTCAAAGAACAAGTTCTCACGTAGGAAGTTAACTATATTCAAACATATATAACGGATCTTAGTGCATGCCTACTTAATCACTTTTAATGAAACATATCAAAATATGCAAATTAATGTTGGATTAGACCTACCAGTTTGTTGAGTATTGACTTGTTTTAGTAACATGATTGCTCCAGGCGACTGCACTAACTATGTTGTTATTATGGAAATTATATTTCTAAGAAAAATAGATATCAATTTGGGTATGATACAAAATCTCTCCCAAAATGTGCAGGTCATCATCGGGTGTATGCTGTTTATAAATAATGTAGAGCATATTGTATGATGGTATGGAACAAAAAAAAATTGTTTATTGACTTGTCAACAATTACCATACAAATACAGAACTGGACTGAGCAACATCCTCACAAATTGACCACTTACAAGAGCCAAAGCGTGGATTAATCTAGTGTGGGTTCAGGACTGTGTGTGTGACTGTTGGTTGGTATTCTTAAAGGGAGGTAGATATGGCCATAGATATAAAATAAGTGGGTACGTTTTATAATTTTTATTTAATTTATATCTGTCTCTTTTTTGTTGTACTAATTTATCTGTGCAATTTTTTTATCTTAATAATAAGATAAAAAAATTAAGAATGTTATTAATAAATCTGAATGTCAAGTTATTTAGATTGTTAGATTTAGATTGTATTGAGAACTGTTATAAAAATTAGTCTACAATGAAATCTTTACAGGGAAAGGTGTTTATAATAAAAACTGTTTATTAAGAAGTTTATATCCTTTCACTTTAAAAACATACTTTTATTGTGAGAAAATTACTTATAAAGTAAAGTATTTTAACTGCATCAACAAACCTCGATTCAAATGATACGCGATACTTCAACCGCAGCTGGATGCAGGTGTTTTAGCATTGAAATGCGACACATATATTTAATTAATATTAATAGAATTTTGCATTGACCTCTATATTTCAGCGGGAAACTAGCCAACGTAACGTAACAGGTTCCCGTTCGATTCTCACAGTACAGAAATTGCCCATGCCTGACGAAAGTGTTATTCATAACCTTCTTTTCGCCATCTATCAATGTTCACCTGCTATTGTCGCCAAAATATGATTCGTAGAAGTAATGATTACCTTAATTATTACATAGCACAGTTAATAAAACATTATCAATTGAAACCTTTGGATTGAATTGTATTCCGATGATTAATTCACAACGGTGCCCGTCGCGTAAAGACCTCATCATTATAAATTAAAGTGGAGAGAAATGCAGCCTCTCGAAAACAACGGATTTGGTCTTTATGTAAAAACGGTCGCTCAATAAAAATAAAAACAAAAATCTCAGTACAACGACCGAATCCACCAAAAATAAAACAATCGAAATCAGAAGATATTTGAACTTAAATTACAGTTAAACGTTTTTGCATTGCATAATGACACTGAAATCGAAAGTATGTAATTGGGCAGAGTATGGAAGTAGTGGGTTTTTGTGTGTAGTGAAATTATGCTCGAGGCCTTGTTCATGTGGAATGACATTTTCGGTATTATTAAGGTCATAGAATATATTATTATAATTAATTTCGCTGAAGCATACTAAGTAGATACTATGCGCATGTATTGGCTGATCAGTACGCATCTCTAATTAAATTTATTCGTGATCAACACTGATATTTTTCGAATAACTGTAATTGTAACTTAGGTTAAATGCCGTTACTTTTTAATTTAATTTTATAATATGTTCTAACTTTGGCAAGTGGCATCATTCACGTGGTTTTTATTTAACATTTAACCTTGTCGCCTTAGTTTTTTTATTTATAAATAAAACAATTACACATAGAATTCATTAAATTGAATAAATGTACACTGAAAATTAATACATATTGTTAACATATTTTTTCTATTTCGTATTTTGTGTCAGTTTTTTTTGTTTTTATTTTTTTTTATTTTTTCATTACTTGACGAGACCAATGCATAGAGTCTTGCAGCTCCATTTTTGAATCAAATTTGCTTCTGTTTCCACAAAAGGGTTGCTTTGTCGTACTATTTTTGATAACATGTTAAATAATATACAAAATTAAACACAGGAACTATTGCCTGAGGCTAAAGACACTAAATTGAAAAGGAATTTTATTTCATTGAAATCTTTAGGTGTTTCAATCAAGAGCGTGGGAATACAACAAACCACCTGCTAAAAGACTTTCGGTTTTATTATTTTAAGAAAATATTTGTTTATCTGATCATAATTAAATTTATAAATTTAAGTGGGTTGTGGATTAAAACGATTTCATTTATAAATTGGTACATCTTTAGGCACAAGTAAAGTAGTTGAATCCTAGTTCTTTCTCGTACTAATTTATACAAATCATAAACAGTTTCTACTGCTGTCTGTTAATTTCTTAGTGCATCACGTAAAACGGCTGAACATAATCTGCTGCAGATTCAGTATTTTATTAATAATTCAGGTTATATAGGCTGTAAAAATACTATTTATCTTAGCATAAGACTTTGGCGGAGCCGTGAGCATTCTGTTATTATGGATTTTTTTAAATAATACATACATACATACACTCACGCCTGTAATCCCCGAAGGGGTAGGCAGAGGTGTAACAAGTACACCCACTTTTCGCCAAATTTCGGTCCCATAATGTGATATGGGGCGAGCCTATCGCCATACCGGGCACAGATTCCAGACTCCGGGTTGATACTGACAATTTCTAGATAGAAAAACCCAATATCACTTTACCCGACCCGGGGATCGAACCCGAGACCTCAGCGCAGCAGTCGTAATGCAAGCGCAATTACAACTGCGCCACCGAGGCAGTTTAAATAATAATTACAATAAAAAATTGTTTGACATATAAGCTTAAAATAATCTTGAGGGAAAGTTGTATTAAATTTAAATCATATTAATATACCACTATATGACACTGTCTACTTCTTACTAGCACAGAATACAACAAAATAACTACCTAAGTCTATTTCTACTACGTACTAGACCCCCGTAAAAGTTCAAAATAACATTAGCGATAATAAAGCACCGACCAAAAGTTAGTACTTACCACAAAAATGCAACGTACGTATCAGTCAGCACCGGATACATCGGGATGAGTAATTCCGTTCCCGGGGGAGGCTCGGCACGGTTGGACGCTCCGTCACGCTCCGTGCATGGTACCCGCTCACCTGCGCCGACCAAACTTGCCCATATAATGTTAAATACTAAGTCTTGTTTTCAACACGGCTTATGTAGGCAAACTGTTGTAGCCCTGTATTAAACATTGTTCGACTGCTGGGTACGGGCTTCCTCTACTAATGAGAGGGGAGGCCTTAGTCCACCACGCTGGCCCAATGCGGATTGGTAGACTTCAATATATACCTTCGAAATTCTTATCAGAATTCTCAGGTATGCAGGTTTCCTCACGTTGTTTTTCCTTCACCGTTACAGCAAGCGATAATTAATATTTGATACACACGTAACTTTAGATAAGTTAGAGGTGGTGTATGGGTTTCGAACATACGACTTTTGTCTTGGCAGTCCGTACCGCAACCAACTAGGCTATCGCTATTTGTATATATTTATGATATTTGTTTCGTAGTCTCTCGTAGCTCTTGCTATTCACGACACAGGTTTTACTTAGTGTTTGGGTGTATTATATTTTTGAATTGACTAAAGCTATACAATACAATTGCTCTGACATTTGTTTAGTTTTAATTAACTCTTAAACAAAATTAAGATATCCTCAGATCCACTAATTCTAAATACCGCTCTGTTTTCATCACAGTATCTCATAGATGATATACGATATAGTTTTTGAGGTTAGCGCGGTCTAGACGTGTTGTTTTCATAAATAAACTGTGTGAAACTGTGAGTCAATTACTCACCTCGTTTTCAAGTTATATATTAACTTTCTAGCCCTGCTTTGAAACTAATTGAAGTGTAATGCATGCTTGGGTAAATGTATCTACTTTTTATAACATAAGGTCATCAAACGAGTTACTGTGACACCTATTTGTTTAGCGTAGTGTGCGGTGTCTACCCGGCCGGCATGGTTGTGTCGAGTAGCATGGGATGGCCGTCTCTCGCTACTTGACACTCTATCTCGACGGCACTGCGCTTACCATCAAGTGCAGTGTGGTCACTTTGCCGTGTCAGTTTAAAAAAAACTGATTATAAGTAAAAATAAAATATTCACAATGAAGAATCTTGGATATTCCAACAACCGGGAATAAGGAATGTGGGCTAATTCTGAGCCTCAGGCAATCACACTGATCGTACAAAATGCAAAAAGCTTTCACTTCACGACAATTTTCTATGAGCCATTAGAAATGTGATATATGCAGCTAATATATACTTCATGTGTCGAGAAGAAATATTAGCATTTCCTCGACTTACCCGCCATAATTTTTTTTTCGTTATCATGGCATGGCAAATTCACCACACTGCACCTGGTGGTAAGCGTAGTGCCGTGTCCAGTGTCCAGTTAGAGTATCAAGTAGCGAGACTCAACTATCCCTCGCTACTCGAGACAATCATGCCGGCCAACTGATTAGCTACTTCACATTACGCCTAAAAGACCAATCCAAGGAACAAAAATGCTTTTCATCCCGTAAACTATAGCAAAACATCCTACTTTTTGGGACAAACGGATAGAATTCAACAGTATTTACAGGGTATTTCTAATAAATAAATGGCTCTTGTAACCTTAATGAAGGTACCTACTAAAACCGTGACGATGTCTGCTGCCCATCATCATGTCTGTCTACCATATTGGCCGCATCGGTCCAAAATCCATTTACGGTGCTGACAAAACTGGCTGTATTTACCACTTATCTACATTATTAGCAGGTTTTTGTGAAGTCATCAGGTGTTTGTGCGTCAGATGGCAATCGGCACTAGACATAATAAACCCATTATAAAGCCAAATTTAAAGGAAAGTAGGGGAAATAGTAGGAAGGCTGACCTTACCACCATGTGGGACGAATAGCCAGGAAGAGAGAGAGATGTGCCAAAGTAGCTTAGGTACACAAAAAAACTAGAAATCAGTCAAATCGTACCTAAATCTCAAAAATAAACATTTATCTACTATTATTAAAAATACTTAATAATAAACAAACAAATCAGGCGAAGTAACAGCGCATGTGTCAATGTAAAGAAATGCGTACACATTAAACGCTTTTCAATGATATTATAATTACGTTGAGAGCCCGGATATGTTCAATTCAGACCTGCTCAGTGCTCACCTGGTTTCATCAACGCCGGATCTTCATTATGATGTGTATCCATTCACACACTTGACAATAATCACATTAATTGTGTGATTTATTACAGCAATATTAACATAATCAATTAATTATTAAGTTAACACTGCGCAAGATAAATGGCATGTGATATTCGCGCATTCTACTATTAATAAGTAAACAGAGCAAAAAGTTATTGATGTATATAAAAAAATATGTTTATTAAACTTTTTTGTTCATGTTATAACATAATTTATTTATTATACATCCTACAATAATATACTTCTCCATTTAAATTAATTTTAAAAATAAACTTGAGTGAACCATAGAGTTATTTAGGAGTCAGTACGGCGTCGTTTGAAATAAATCCCGTTTGCTTATTTGCTTAAAAAAAATAGCTCCCATGGCGCAACAAATGGATAACTAATTGGGAATTGAAAGGTCAAGAGTTTGATCCCCACACCGAGGCGAATGATTGTTTGATCTACAAATCCAAAGTCTCTTTTAGTTTCTGATGCCTACTAGATAAGATTTGTATAATGTGTTTTACTGACTAAGATAAAAAAAATCTTAGTCTTTTTTAATTTTTGCTATACCCGCGATATATAGCAGCGATAGCCTCGTTGGTTGCGGTACGGACTGCCAAGACGAAAGTCGTATGTTCGAAACCCAAGTGGCATACACCTCTGACTTTTCTAAAGTTATGTGTGTATTAAATGTTAATTATCGCTTGCTTTAACGGTGAAGGAAAACATCGTGAGGAATTGCATACCTGAAAATTCTTATAAGAATTTCGAAGGTATGTGAAGTCTGCCAACCCGCATTAGGGCAGCGTGGTGGACTAAGGCCTAACCCCTCTCATTAGTAGAGGAGGCCCGTGCCCAACAGTGGGACAATGTTTAATACAGGGCTAGTATTATTATTTATTATCCAATACCCATAGACTCTACTCTACCTCAGAACATATTTCCTCGTAAAATGTTTTTACGAGTTAAACAATAACTTCATAACTACTTGGTAGTTTCGCAGATCAGTGTCATATTTATAAAAATTACTTTGTATTTATCTCCTGTTATTTTAGTGGTAGTCGAAGAAAACTATTGTTCAAAAGTGTGTTTATAGTTAAATGTATTGGAATCGTGTATTATTCTCAAACAAATAAATAAATACCCAAGAGTCACACACATAGTCACTATAGCCACTATCCAGGCACTAAAAAAAAAACATAGTCTTGATCCCACACTAGGTTAAACTTGTAACGTGGGTATCAAGAACTACGAACCCATAACAACCAGATTCGAAACAAATATATGTCTGACACACAAACATTGGTCTTGGTGCGAGAATCGAACCCACGGCCTCCCGTTTCACAGCCATATTCGCGCCATGACATTTTACTAACGACTTGACTTCTTATATGGAAGTTAGAACTTACTCTACTTAGTTGTATGGAAAACTTATATTATAGAGAAAGCAGAAACTCGTACAATCGGTTATTAAGAGTAACAGAAACAGCCGGGTGGCCTGTCCCAGGTCTCTGGTCCGAGGGTTCTCTAAATCAGAAAAATGTATACTACAAATACATAGGTATATTTCTTAGCAGATCGGGGGCTCCTTTTTTTGCCGCCCCGGATCCCCGATGGGCTTAGTCCGCCACTGCATCCTATTACTTTATTTATTATTTTATTGCCTCGGTGGCGCAGTTGTAATTGCGCATGCGTTACGACTGCTGTGCTGAGATCTCGGGTTCGATCCTCGGGTCGGGTAAAGTGATATTGGATTTTTCTATCTAGAAATTCCTCAGTATTAGCCCGGAGTCTGGACTTTGTGCCCAGTATAGCGATAGGCTCGCCCCCTATCACATTATGGGACCGAAATTCGGCGAAGTGGGTGTACTGGTTACACCTCTGCCTACCCTGTGTGTATGTTTGCTGAATTTGACTTAGGATGAACTACTTATGAGTATTTTCATTAGGAATGTATGTATATGTATACCAATGGGCAACCACTATTACTTTTCAAGAATGACAAAATTCATCGAACTCTTGGCTCTTGATCAGACTTCATTATTGGTCTGAATTTTTAAAAATCATACTTTATGTACAGTTATCTGCTGTTATATCCTTCAAGTATTCACTATAGATAGATTTTAAAATTATCTTGACAGCCTCCGTGGCGCAGTTGGCGAGAAGCCGGCTGTAAAACGAGAGGCCGTGGGTTCGATTTCCACACCGGAACAAATGTTTCTGTGACAGACAGATATTTGTGTCCGGGGTCTAGGTGTTGTGAGACCGAAAGTCTCTCGTAGTCCCTGATACCTACAACACAAGACTCTTATCTTAGTGTGGGGTCGGGGCTATGTGTGTGACTGTTGGATGTTATTTTATTTATCTCAAAGACAAACACCATGCAATGAAACAAAACAAATCACATTATTTCCAATTATACGTTATTACATACTTTCAGTTTTACATCTCACTAGCATACGAAAGTTTTGAATAGAGTTGTAATATGAATTGCGGTTATTTTGGTAATCTGGTAATCATTTATGGTAGGACCTCTATTAACAAATTTGTTGTATATTTGTTTTTAAATAAACTTATTCGATTATGTAAGTCGGTATCACATGAGGGTAAAGCGTAAAACATTAAGATACACCAAAACATTTAATTAATACATATATTCTCCTTGACCTACATCAAAAAGACTGAATAAATTTATTAAATCTGCATTAAAACTTTAAGCAATAAAACAAATTCTAATAGGTATAACAAAAGAATAACAGATTGGGCAAGCTACTAAATCAATTATTTTATTATCTTTGAATTCCGCAATGTCGACCATTTTGGTGTTATTTGTAAGTAAAAAGAGCTCAGTGCGGTTGTTTCTCGATTTCATGAGCGTAAATAATCGTTTAACCATAAGAAAACTGCATAGCGAACTCAGAATATATTCCATAACAAAGTTTATGGTTTTTATTTTGTAAACATAATATAACAATTCTTGAGAATTTAGGTATTTTTTTCTGTACATTGATTGACTCTGGTTTTGTGTTTCGTTTCCCTAATGTTATAATATTACAGTTAAAATATTACCTCACTTAAAAAGCAATCGGTGTCATTTTTATTGCAATTCTAGCAATATATCGAGTTGGCAAAATATTTGATGGCTGAAAATTAAGTTTCATAACCTTTACAACTAAAATTAATTTAGAAGAGAAGTTATACTACATAATACTAGTAATTATTTTGAAGTTAAACTCCTCTTACAGGTTTAAGATTCGTATGTATCCACTGACCTAAAATAGTAATAAGATTACGTGCCTAACCTTTAACGTATATTTGTCGCTTCATCAAGAAACGAAGTCTTTACGGCTTTATGCAAAAACGGAAGTTCTTATATTATTAAGGTCAATCTTATTAAGAGCTTAACGACACAGGCCACATTGCTGCGTAGAACATATAGATCATGTGTCTTTTAAACCACAAACTTAAAGCTGATTATTCCCAGCGATCTTAGACGTCCCTTGGACATAGGGCTACTCTTGAGATCATCACTTAGTATTAAATATATGCTTAAAAATGATTATTTATGGAAGCTAAAATTTGTATCAATCAAGATTGACCACGAATGCAGTGGTATTTATTTGTCAGGATTCTGCATAATGTCTCTACGAAACAAATACACCAAACAGAGGCATGTATAGTTCTGGGCCCACACTAAGTCAAACTTGTATCCTGGGTATCAAGAACTATGAAGAAGTCCAGTCTACAGTTCCACAACACCCAGAAACAAATACTATGGATAATAAACATTTGTTTCGGTGCGCGAATCGAACTCACAGCTTCTCGTTTCACCAAGGTCTCATTATTGTTTTTTTTTAATTCTGGCACGGCAAAGTGACCACACTGCACCTGATGGTAAGCGCAGTGCCGTCCAATTTAAGTTTCGAGTAACCTGAGACAATTTATTCCCTGCTACTTAACATAATCATGCCGGCTTTCTTCTTCACACTACGCCATGGGCAAGAAGGTGAAGAAGCGATATATTGTCAGAGTACCTACACAGAAGGCCATAAAACGGCCGCACATTATTCCCCAAATCTATACCCCCGACAAAAACCGGATGTACACTGGCTGATCCCGAAACGACACTTACGTGTGCCATTATAGTGGTTTTTATACCGTGTGTACGGTGGTCGCTATCCGAGCGGATTTGAATATATTACCACCAGGAAAGTAAATGATAATCGGTTTATATATGTAATCTTTTAAATATTAAGATGATTTCAAATACATGTTATTAAAGGTTTGTACGCAACAAACGAACAATACAAAGGAAAACAATTCAAATGTGTTCTGTAAATTAATACGTGAAATGAAAATTATTATAGCAATTAAGCATTTCTCACGACATCGCCTGGTTTCTCAACAATGTGCATTTTTGCTTCTATCCATTACCTATCCGCATATGGCTTTTTATAAATTAGGATATTACGAAACCTTGCGTTCCGTAATATATCAAATTACCCGTTGTATGCACTGCTAGGTATTTCCTCTAGCGTACACATTTTTAAATAACTCGATAAAACACTACGTCATAATATTTTTGGGTACTATATTTCAGAGACAAATGAATAGTGAGAGACTCCTAGCATTCGTAGTCACCTTATTTTAATTTGTCAGTATCTAAGTGTAATCAGCTTTTATAAAAACATTTGATTTCGTGGTAAAGATATGCCCGTTTGAACCTGCCAATTTTTAAACTTAGCTAACTCTACAAGTTAACACGTAGGCCATCTGCCTATTTTCACACGGTGCGTTGTTCGTTATTGGGCATTCAAAACGGAGCAAAAGATACCTACAATTCTACTATATTTTTTCCTAAATTCATAAATTATAACACTCTTAAGATTATATTATACTAAATGAAAATAGAAAGCACACTGCAGCTACTACGATCAAGCTATTCATTACTATCCAAATATTTCCTGAACCGTTTAAACATTTTACGGTCACAATTTCAACACTCAGCCTACCATATATAAATCGTCCATTAATTTAAAGGTTTTTAACCAAGTGTCGTTACTTGAAGCGTATCGGACAAGTGTGTCGGTAAGGCACAGTCGAAATGAGTTCAACTCAGCCGCCGAAACAAGAGAAAGCCTCTCCACCCTCTGTTAAACACATGAATATTTCAAATATTAACACATTATTTGTGTATAGTTATAGTTCAAGGTGAAGACTTTGTTTACAATTTGTAAAAAAATAATATTAATATTCTTGAACAAAAATTTAAAAAATCTAAGCATTTTAAACAATTGCAGTGCCAATTGTATATTATTATTCAAAACAGATTATCTCAACACGTGAGTTGAAAAATTATTTCTATTTTATATGATCTTAAAGCCAAGAATCTTTTACTATTCTTTGTAGCCAAGAAATGAGTCACCTGATGGTATGTGAGATCTTTACCGCCCAGGTACACCCTCAATACTAATATATCATGAGTACAGTGCTGGCCTTAAACAAAAGGCTCTATTGGGAAGAGGTTTCGGGCGTCTGAAAATCTCACTATAACTTCTACTTCAAATCGGTTTTCTTTGAGACATAATAATAGATATTCCGAAAATAAACAGAGATACATGCTAACCTGTTCAGGCGGGCCATTCATGCTGTATAACTGTCCACTGCATGGCTCTACTGCTTCTCCCGTGAATTGTCATTTCTCACACTAACCAATCCCAAATAGACTTTAATAATATTTAAAGCAAAGTTCATCAATCTCGCTGATGGATGGTTGAGGTCAGTCGCCGATAATGTGCACAATACATTAGTTCACAATAGTCATTGGCCTTCGCACCCGACGCGCTGGTTGCTCCCTTTGTTTCAGCGCGCAAGTCGCGACTGTGCGACATAGGTGCTATCTTTTTTTTATAGTATAGTCCGACAAACGAAACGGGGGAATCTGGGCCTCTGGATATCTCACTTACCATACGAAACGCGACAGTAAACTGTCACTTTACATTAGTTTTCTGTGAGACAATGGTACTACCCCGGTCGAGCCGGCCCATTCATACTATAGACAAATATGCCTACAGCGTGGCTCTACCACTTATAAAACCTCTTAAAATACCTCTCATAATTAAATAATTATACAATGTATAAATGCACAAATCAAGTCATTTTGATTCAAATTACTACTAAAACACACATGGTTATGGTATGGTAAAATCCATGATAGTGACTCATTTTAGTAATCTGTGTATCGAGACCATTCAATGCGAAATTTATTATGAATCATGCTTTTTAGCTCATCTCTGTACTCTATGGAGTCTACTCATTCGAAATAATATTGTCTAGGATTTAAAAAAAGATAAGTGTAAACCATATTAAAGTGGACCAATAACATGAATAGTTTTAACACCTTTTTTCTAATTTAATGTAAAATATTCATTTAATAGATACATACGTACGTTGCGCACTATAGACTAGGGATGATATGGATTTGAAATTTCGGATCTGGATGTGGATACGGATATGTGAATAATATTATATCGGTTTCGGATACGGTTACGGATATGAAATTATTTCGGATTATCCGTCAGTTTCAGATAGTTTCGGTTATGGATATTAGGTTTTGAAGAAATTGTAAAAGTAAAAAACAAATAGCTTTATTTTTAGTTTTTCATTTGGTACTATTTTATGTAAGTAAATGTAATCCCACAAGAGTAAATGACTGACAGGCTATGTCTAAGCAATAGAACTAAATATAATAAATGCATTGAGATACGCGCGCGGTTCGTGTGTCGGTTCGGCCAGGCAAATACAAAAACCAGTCCTAATGTGTCTCAATTAGAAAATCCGAAATTATTTGAAACTTTTATTTATTTATTTATTTATTTATTAAATAACACACCAGTGACACATGCATCCAAAAATCACAAATAATAAAAGATAATATAAAGTCTGATACATATGCCTATTGAAGGTATGCACAGCATTCTCATACGAATAACATTGACATAAAATTACAAAATAACAGTAAAAACAGAGGATAACAAACATGACAGAGCCTCGCATCGAAATTTAATATAAGTAGCTATAAAAAACAATAAAAATCAAAAAATAGTAATCATAAAATTTAAATAATAGTAACTTACAATTATAATCAAAATTATCAAAAAATTAAAAAATATTAAGATAAAAAAAAACTTTAAATAATAATAATAAACTCTAGTCTTCTTTGTCAAGCAAGTGTTTCAGCGCTTCCCTTCTGAACTTGGAGAGTGGTGTACTGAATATGTCCAGATCGGGAGATTTGATGTTAAGAGCATTATACTCGCTGCATATTCTTACAATGGGGGAATTAAATCCAGTATTAGTACGGACGTATGGTATATAAAATGTTTTTGTAATAGCTTGTCTCGGTAATTTACGTGGAACATTTAGGCTGATTTTACTAAGGATGTCACTGTTGTTGCTCATATGATTTAATAATTTATATAGGAATACTATGTCATTAATTTTACGGCGATCAGTTAAAGTGTTCAATTTGAAAAAAGCTAAACGTGATTTATAGCAGGTGCGATGACTTATTCCGGAAGAATGGAATGCCAAGTGCCTTGTAAAAGCTCGTTGAATATTTTCTACACGCTGAGATACTGTACTATAATAAGGATTCCAAATTATACTGCCATATTCCAACTGACTGCGTACAATCGCATTATATATCACGAGTTTGGTTTTTATGTTTTTGAAGACCGTGGTGTTACGTTTAACAAAGCCAAGCATTCGTGCAGCCTTCTTAATTATAGAGTCCACGTGCGAGGTAAAACGTAGCTCGCTATCAATAATCACACCGAGATCTTTGATTTCGTTTACTGTAACTAATTGAGTATCCTGTATTCTATAATATGACTGTATAGGGCATTTCTTTTTTGTAAATTTTATATGAAAGCATTTGGTCGGATTAAGTTCCATGAAATTGCATCTGCACCAATTTTGAATTCGTGATAAATCGTCTTGGACTAATTCTGTATCACTGTGACAAGAAATTGCTTTATATATTTTCAGGTCATCTGCGAATAACAAGCATTTGCAGTGACTTATTACCGAAATAACATCGTTAACAAAAATAGAGAATAGGATTGGGCCAAGATGGGATCCCTGTGGTACTCCTGACTCTATATTGTACTCGTATGAAGAAAAACCGTTAGCTACAACGTAATGGAGTCTTTTGGCTAAATAAGAACGAAACCAGTGGAGCAGAGATCCCTGTATTCCATAATGTTCTAATTTGGTGAGCAATAAAGAGTGGTTGACTCTATCAAAGGCGCTAGTAAGATCTGTGTAAATTGCGTCTACTTCGCGACCTTGATCGAGTTCGTGTGAGAGGTCCGATACATATGAAGTTAAATTGGTTATCGTTGAGTGTCCAGTTCGGAATCCATGTTGGTTGGAGGATAAAATTGGATCGATATGATTTGATATTTTGGGATATACAAGTGATTCAAATAGTTTGGAGAAACAGGAGAGAATTGAAATTGGGCGATAATTTTTTGCTTCGTTTGGATTACCTTTTTTGTGTAAGGGTACAACTCTCGCCTTCTTCCATTCGTCTGGAAAAACTCCATTACTGAGGGATTGATTAAAAATAAGCGTTAACGGAAGTGTTAAAGCTTGTCCGCAGCGCTTTACAAATACGGTAGGTATAGAATCTGGACCAGCGCCCTTGTATGAGTCTAGTTGTTTAATTTTTTTGTATACTTCTTTTTCAGATATTTGAATATTGCTGATACAATTATTGCCTGCTGCAGTATTAATAATGGTGGTATGCTCGGTGCCATGGATACAACTCTGGGAGGATTTGAACTGATGAGCAAAAATATTTGCAATTTCGGGACCTGTGGTTGCAACGCAGTGCTCGTTCTGGACACTCGTGGGAAAAGACGAACAATTCTTATTTTTATTTTTGATAAATTTCCAGAAATACTTTGGATCTTTGGTTAAAGTTTCCTCCGTTGTCGCAATATATTGTGAGTGGCAGAACTTGTATAACTTTTTGCAATAGCCCTGAACCGTTTCGAAAGAGATCAAATCACGTGGATTTTTGTATTTTAGATACTGTTTTCTTAATTTAGCCTTCTCTGAAAGTCTTTTTATTAACGCATAACTGAACCAAGGCGGATACTTTTGCTTAACGTTTTTATGCTTTGGTACATGTCTACCTATAATCTCTTTTAAATAATCATATAGCACTGATACACTCGCATTGACATCGTGGCAACTAGTAAATGCTGCAGACCAATCAACATTTTGTAACTCGTCTATGATTTTTGAGTAATCGGCTTTAAAGTAATTTAAATAATTACATTTATTATTTTGCGATAGACGAGTTTTTTCCGACGCTGTACAAACTGATATGGTTAGGCAGGGATGATGTGTGTCCAAGTTGCATAAAGGGTCAATCGTTTTTGCAACAGTTACACCCGGCAAATTACTAAGGACTAAATCTAATATTCTATTGTTTGCATTTATTATATTATTAAATTGGTATAAATTATTTAATGACATAAAATCTATGAGCGGGTATCCTAGACTATTGCGGTAATTGCTCGGTACAGTATAAGCATATTCATCATTTGTTGACCATTTAATAAAATTTAAATTAAAATCACCAAGGATTAAGACATGGTCGAACATCGTCATGATATTATTTGCAGTATCTATAAATTTGTTAAGAGCTTCTAATCGTACTGGAGGTGGAAGGTATACAACGCAGATGGCAACTTTAGTAATATAGTTGTTAATATTGAGATGAGCTGTGACCCACAAGTCTTCGCAATCAGTCTCCCAAGCTTCAACACGAGTGGAAGGGATATTACGGTCTATGGCTATAAGGACTCCACCTCCATTTCTTTTCAATGTCCCTACACGAGTACGATCACGTCGATAGACAACGTATCTGTCATCGATAAATTCGCCATCTTTTATGTTTCCGTTAAGCCATGTCTCTGTGAATGTTATAATATTGTAGTTGGATTGCAGCACATTGTTATAAATAGTATTTGTTTTTGTCCGAATACCTCGAACATTCTGGTAATAGATATTAAGAGAATTGAATTTTAAAATTATTCATAACATAACATTGTTGAAAATAACAAAATTAATTTAATTATAATTAAATAATGAGTTTCAGGCTATCCATACTACGTATGCAAATTGCACTACATGACTCGTTTTTTCGAACGTAGATGCGTTATCAGATTCGGATATCAGATTCGGTTACGGTTACGGATAGAATTTTATTTCGGATATCCGATAGTTTCGTTTTACGGTTACGGAGCTCCTTACTATGCAATGTACGTTATTCAAATGATTTGTAAAGTTTGTGAAGTAATAGAGAGGTATGCAATCTACACGGTCTTATCAACATTATTCATCGCATTATTTGCAAGAATAGGCTGTGTTTGAAATTAAGAATACCTACTTATGCAGTTTCAATCATTTTAAATAGAAACGTGAATTATTATATACTGCTTGGCTAATTAAATTGAAAATAATTTCAAAGAATACGTATATGGTATAATAAGCGTTTCTACATTTTCATTTCAACGGTAGGCAGCGGCTTTGCTGTGCCCTAGCATTGCAGAAGTCTATGGGCATAAAAATATATAACCACTTACCTAGCGAAATAAAAGAAAGTAAATTAAATATATTTAAAAATATGCTTCTAAATAAATTATATTACAATGTGACTGATTTTATAAATGATAAAAATATTATTATGCGTTATTAATATTAACAATTAATATATATGTGACTTTGTTTATGACTATTTTGAATTTATAATTATTATTTCTTTTGTCTTGACATTTATATTAGAATTATTAAATAAATATAATAAATAAATATGTAATCAATATTTGCACGTCAATAATGACAGATTGTGTGCCTCTGTATTTAACCTAAGATCTTATATGTAACCACATTCTTGCAAATAAATAAATATTATTATTATTATGGGCGGCGGTGACTAATTACCATCACGTGGCCTCGTCTGTCTATCGAGGCACTAAAAAATCATTATTTAAAAAAATAATCGTCGCATTAGTGTATCGTAAAATTCTCAGTATAAAAACCTACCCAGTCTATCTTATAAGTGAATTTAAGATGTAAAACGCACAATTAAATGTTGAAATTGAATCGCTTAAAAAATTACTGCTATTGTTAGTACTTGTGTAGTGGTCTAGTGGCTGTGGCTATGGGCAACAGCCCTTGTCGCCAAAAATACGTCAACGACACTTCACACACGTTGCACATCCGCCGCGGTGGGAGGCGCGAGGTCAAATTAATTGTTATACTTTATGTAATTGTCAAAAACAATGGTTACACATAAGTCGCGTGTGAATATATTACGTAATGATTTGTTCATATTAAAAATAATGGTATTTGGTGTAACTCTGTTTCTCATTATTAAGTAGGTAACACGAAAAGCGACAGAAATATTTCATTAGATTGTGAATTGGTACAAATGAAATCGGGATAAAATATTTAGAAATCTAACCTTTCAAAAAATTATTAATATCCAATTTTCCTGATGTCAAGTTTTTATTGATAGTATTGAATCGGTGTTGAATCCTGATCGACGTATTTAATTTGACTGGCAATGTTCTAAAACAACAGGTTATATTAAATATTCTTCTAATTAGACAAGAATTTATGCTAACAACTCGTACTAACAATGAACGACTAGCAAATGTCCGGCAACTACTCTAACATGCGCTAGTTCCCGATTCCGCGATAACCCACTGACAATATACTTAACGACGGAGAAAAGCTTCTACGTTTTTTTTATAAACTACTTATCTTAAGGAACACATTAGCTGATGTGGCTAATGCACATCTTTAAACATTTAACGAATGTATTTTACTGACGAAACAATGCAGCTAAAAGTATGTTTTGTTTTAATCAACAAGAACGATTTTTAACTATTTAATATTTGAAGTTGCCAGTCGACTCGATGTTTAAAATTAATCAGTTATAGTAATTCATTGATCCTCGCACAGAACTTTCGTTCAGCCTTTGGTTGTAGTATTTTCAGTCTCAAACGACTTAGGAACCTGACTAAACCAATCCGGTGCAGCGGTGACGCAATTTACAAAGATTTTTATTGCGATAATAACCCGATATTTTTGTCATCTGTTATTTATTATACAATAATATTAAGTTTATTTATGAAATAAAATTATTCCACTAAAGTCTTTAAGTACCTAGTAAGAATCATTAATTCATATTTAAAATCGTAGTACTAAGTATCTTGTTATATAGTGTTCGTACTAAATAACGAGTAACAAATTGTTTTACGAGTTGCGTAGATAGCATAGAAATGATATGAGTATGGATATTTTGATGCCTAAGGCATTCATTGCCTTATAGAAAATGAAAACAGCTGATGGTAAAAGTGAAACTTGTGATATACAAATAAACCACATTTCATTGTAGACACATTACCAAACTGACACTTGATTTCGTTACAGGTGCACGCGAAACCATCGGCACGTTCTGCAGATTTATTTGAAGTCACGGTGACACTTTCTCCGAAGCGCACGCGCCATCTTCTCACGGTGAAACCGTGCGAAGAAAATCCCGAGGAAAATGCTCTTTGTCTCAACAGACAATAAGATCCGATGCGTCAGGTGACTGCGCACCATGAGGGCAAGAACGCCTCCTCGAGCCCGCTTAAAACCGGGGCATATTGTGGTACTTCTCTTCGCAGTTGTATCTGCGAATAGACCACCACGTTTCCTCATAGATGGCCAGTCAGAAATAGTCGTTAGGTTGAAAGAGGGAGTCGACACACCGGTGGGTTAGTAAATCCTGTTATATTTAACATTGTAAGCATGTTAAAGTTATTAGGTTAATCCACACGCACGGACGGCATTTACAAATACTTATGCGTTGTGAAAATACACATTCTCGTGTAGTTTATGTAACTAGATGAAAGTACTGATAAGCAGCGACGGACATATCTACTTTTTAAGTGGTTGATTTTGTTATGCGTTTTATTTAAGAAGAAACATGTAAAAATCAGATCATACCGAAGAGACTACTAACTCGGAATGTATTTGAATGATTTTGAATTCCATTCAGTGAGCTTTTCCCTGATAAACCACAACTAAACAAATATTAGAGAGGCGTCTACCTATTTTAAAAAAGTGTACATTTTAATAATTTGCAAGAAACGACATCATAACTACATAAATAATAAATTTGTAATTATTATATCAATTTTACTTTTTAGATTATCAATTGCACTACATAGGTAATACGAGGTAAATAGATTGGTATGGGATGCATATCGGTTATGATTAGTAATTAACAACAAAGCCAATCAATATGATAGTAAAACCTGTCTATATTAATTTAATTATTAAAAAAAACTATCTTTTAGAATTGAAAGCAATAAATTCAATTTGAATACAAAGAACACAAAATATCAATTTATAGATAATCCAAAAATCGTTAGAAAGAATACACCTACTCAAACACGGGTAAAAATACTTGTCATACAATCCGGTAAAGTTTTAAAGAGGTTTGATATGACACGGGACTGACTACCGGAAATTATCCATAACACAGGGTGGCGGTGCAGTGGTGTTGCCACGACAACTAGCACAAACAAAGGGAAACCTTACAACACCGCCGCGACGTCGCACATCCACTAATCGCGTATTATGTAATAATTACACATAAGTCGAGACTCAAACACATAAATTTACATTCAAGTATTTTGTTAAAGTAAATCTGTCTTTTCATAACAAATAGGTAGAGACAGAATTTTTTACAGTGCTGGCTGGTTTTAATAAACAACAATTAATTAATCACAATGTAGTATTACATATTTCAAACCTTTCACCACCTGGTTCCTTAAATAGCTTCGCGAGAAATACTATCAATATTATGTAGGATTACTCAATCCAAAAATCTGAATTAAAACTAGCCAGAGTATCAAAAAACAAAATCACTTTATACCTAAAAATACAGTTAAACTAGAAATATTTTTTATTTATTTAGTATGATATTAGGTCATTGATGAGTTCGATTTTTGCATAGATATCTAATACCATATCATAATTACGCAGTAGAAATTCCCAATAGTCATTTATGACTACCCTAATTGAAAACACATTTAAAATATTTCAATGTAAGTAGATTCAACGTGTTAGAATAGAGTTATTTAGCTATGTGTTGTTACATTTTTATAACATAGTCCAGCAAACGAGCAAGTCGGTCACCTGATGGTAATAATCTCCACCGTAGATCAATTTCAGAAGAATCATCGGTGCTATATTGATAGCCTTCGTGGCGCAGCGAGTGAGCAGCCTGCTGTGAAATGAGGGCCGTAGGTTCGATTCCCGCATCAAGACAAATTATTGTGAGATATTTGTTTCGGGCCTGGGTGATGTGGGACCGTAGTCCTTCGTAGTTCTTGATACCCACGATACAGGTTGTGGGGTCAGAACTATGTGTGTGACTGTTTGATGTATTTACTATTATTATATTATAGCAACCTAAAAGGACAATGAATGAGGGCCGGGAAAAGAGGAATTATGGCCACCGGAAACCTTGCTGCGTGAAACGAAACAGCAGTTTTCTGTGAGACAGTGATAGGTCCGAAACTAGTCGAGCCAACCCATTCATGCTCTAGACAAAACTGTACAGCGTGGTTTTACTACTTCAAAAATATTAAATACCTTCGTATATATAGTACTGTTGATTTCCATGAATTTCGCTCTACAGTTATTCTTAATTACAGGTAGCCTAATTTACCGGCTGAGAGGCGTTGACCCCGACGGAGATACGTTGAAGTTTGGAATAAGGGACCAGTTGGGTAGTGATATATTAAGATTAGAAGCCATTTCATCCAACGAAGCTAACATTTATTTAGTTAAGGAATTAGATAGAGAGGTAAGGATTTCCTTTTGTAGAACAGCTACATACTCTACGCTGATTTAAATGTACCTAAGATCGTTGGTTCGTATTTTTGCTACAGTAACAATTCATAATCTACATAAATAAAAATGTAATGCTGTCCATTGCTTTAGGACAACCGAAAACCGAAATGGCTACATTTTTTAAATGTTTATAATAATCCGGACAAGGTTATTAGAAATATTGGAAATTTTTTGACTCTTACGGTTTTACCGACAAAAAAAATTACGCAACGGGCAAAAGCTAGTTACATTCTACATGAATTTGATAATATTATAATCTCTATGGTGAGTAACACCTAAGCTATCTGGACGAGTCGCTACATGAAAGCCGCAGATTCGAACAACGTAACGAAAGTAATGGAGACAGCCTAGCCTCCGTGGCGCAGTCGCCGAGTAGCCGTCTGTGAAACGAGAGTGCGTTGGTTCGATTCCCGCACCGGGACAAATGTTTGTGTGACAGATATTTGTGTCCGGGGTCTGGGTGTTGAGAGACCGGAAGTCTCTCGTAATCCCTGATACCCACAATACAAGAGTCTTATCTTAGTGTGGGGTCGGGGCTATGTGTGTGACTCATTGATGTATAGAGTGACTGAAAGTTTGAGTAATTTCCAAATATTTCTTTAGAGTCTGAGTGTTGTGAAGTCTCAAGACTTTCATAGTTTCTCATACAAGTACTAACGTCACGAAATGATTGTTTAAGTCTGTGGCTGTTAGGTGTAATTCATTTATTTATATAGATGTGTTTGATTATGTGGCATATAAAATTTTTATACCTTATTTTAGACACGAGATGAATATTCTTTTGTATTAACTTTGACTGATGGAAACTTGGGAGACGGAAATTTCATCACGCAAAGCTTTCTGTTGTTAGTTGAAGATGTAAACGACAACGAACCTATATTTAAACCTTATCCCTCCGCAATTACCGTGAAAGAAGGTGCCCCGCCAGGCGTATTAACCACCGTTGAAGCGACAGATCTTGATGAAGGCGCTTATGGACAGGTATAATTTCAGTACTTTATGAATATCTGCAATTTTTTAATACCTATTTACATTGAGAGTTTAGTAAAATTATAAATCTATACATATAATATATTTGTAACTGATCGCTGTCTGTACATGGAAGATATATGAGAAAAATTATGGTTGGGGGTCTTTATTAACGCAATAGAACTCAAATCGTGTATAGGGGAGGATGGGATAAGACCAAACAATTCTTCAAAGCATTCGCCATGATACAGACGGTAGAACATGCTTAGCGAAGAAATGTCCCTGGGCAGCTGTAGCAGCTCTAAGCTGTTGGTCACGTCTGCATCATTCATAATGCGGATGGCCCGTCGCTGCAATCCATATCAACCATCGAGCAAGCAATTATTGGAACCATAACAGAGGTGGAAGTAGTATTCCATTCCCGGCCGTACCTGCGCTTTATATTAGCATCACGCTAATATACGCTGACCGGGCATTAGAAATCGCCGCCGCAAAATTAAATCCGATATCTACATCTAAGATCCTAACATCATTCTGCATTGTCATTGGAACACCCTGAAAGTGGAGACTGGAGAAAAGGGGGATTTGTAGCATGAAAACGCGCACACCTATGTTTCCCTGACATTGAATTCAATCCTATTCCTGATATCCTGCGAAAATACGAGATCTAGGGTCTGGTTGAGCTCAAATACAAGATCCTCGCGTCTCCACATAGTGTCCGCCCGCCATCTGGCTACTAGGCAGATGCTAAAGGGATGTAATAGCGTAATATGCCTCCATGGATTGTATGCCTTTTCTCTCAAAAACAACTTCCACGCGGGCGGAGTCGCGGGCAAAAGCTAGTATAAAATAAACTTCCAATATAGTACCGTTTATTGTAGATACCAATATAGTACATAGTTTAAACCCTGAGGCTGTATGGTTTTATTCTTTGCCTTTCAAAAATGTCAAAATAAGATAGATCAATCTACGGTTGACGAGGCTGTATGGGCTTGAATCCTTTGCCTACTCATTATAAGGAAAATAAAAAAAGGTTGATCAAATTTCGAAACAATACCAAGTATTAGCGATATTTTTTTATTTTGGAACTTTAATAAAAATGTGTGTATGATATATTCCATATATTTTAGGTGTTATATCATTTACAAGAACTAGATGGAGATCTTGAAAATTTCGCTGTACAAACCGTTAATGGAAAGGGAGTTGTTCGATTGACGAAACAATTGGATTACGAACGTAAATCCTTGTATCAGTTAAGGGTTTTAGCAGTAGACCGAGCTAATCAGGGTCGAGTGAACACCGGCACTGCAGCTATACTGATAAAAGTACAGGATGTGGAAGACCAACCACCGGAATTTGTTGTTGTAAGCCCAGTGACAAGGATAAGCGAAGATGCACCTGTTGGGACATCTGTACTGCAAGGTACAGTCACACTTATCTATTAGAAGTATATATTTTTTTTATTCTGGCACGGCAATGTAAACACTGCACCTGATGGTAAGCGTCCAGTGCCGTCCAATTAGAGTATTGAGCATCCAATTAGAGGGAGAGATAATCCCCCGCTACTCATCATAATCATGCCGGCCTGCTTCTTCACACTACCTCATAGACAAGAAGGTGGAGAAGCGGTCAAGTGTCTAGTATCAGAATACTCAGAAGGCTGCAACACGATTAAACATCATACCCAACTCTAGACCCAACACAAAAAAATTATAATTTATAAAAATTAAGATTTAAAATACATTGTAATATCTTGAGCTGAGTATACTTTTTTATATATGCAATTTACTTCTATATAACTAAAATAAATATCCAAGAACTCAGTTTAGCTAATATGTATGAATATCTATTTTTTATTCTTGTTATGAATAAAAAATAATACTAGCCCTGTATTAAACATTGTCCCACTGCTGGGCACGGGTCTCCTCTACTAATGAGAGGGGTTAGGCCTTAGTCCACCACCCTGGCCTAATGCGGGTTGGCAGACTTCCCATACCTTTGAAAAATTCTCAGATATGCAGGTTTCCTCACGATGTTTTCCTTCACTGTTAAAGCAAGCGATAATTAACATTTTAATACACACATAACTTTAGAAAAGTCAGAGGTGTATGCCACTTGGGTTTCGAACCTACGACTTTCGTCTTGGCAGTTCGTACCGCAACCAACTAGGCTATCGCTGCTTATTTTTTTGCCTTGTTATGAATATTTTTTTTAATTGTAAATATCAGTACGCGCAATTGATGGAGACAGAGGCATCAACAACCGTATCTCCTACAGCATCATATCAGGTGGGGAAGAGCATTTTGATATTGACAGCAGCTCTGGAGTGGTGTATACAGTTGATGAATTGGACAGAGAAGATCCGAATAACAGCAATGGAGCATACATACTTGAAATATTGGTAATAATAATAATAATAATAATAATAACATTTATTTATCTTTAAAAACTTTTTTGTTAACAATAAATGGTCGCTGGAGCCTCCTTTTAAGCATTAGTGCCTGTGTTAGGAAACTCCGCTCTTCCATAACTAAAACTAGATATAAACTTTTTTTTTTTTTTGCTCTATATAAATTAAATTAAAAGTTTTAACAATTTTAAATGCAGTATGAGTAATTTAAAAATAAAAAATTAAATAAAAATAAAAAAAACCAACACAGTAATATTTAATATTATGCCGTGATTATTATGTGTGAGTGTGGGTGTGTATGTGTGTGTGTGTGTGTTTTATGTTGTGTTTGTTTAATCATCGCAATAGTGCTTCTGTCTCCTCATAATTGAGTGCGATAATCCAATTTTTTAAACACTTTTTACAATTGTAGTAAACTTTACCGTTTATATCCAACTCTTTGTGGATTTTATTGTATAACTGGGCTGAACGTTTATCAAATTGCATATCCGCAAATGTTGTATTTGATTTTGGTGTTTTTGCAACAGTGTGTTTCCTTCTTTTAGTTCTTATTTCTTGTCCATGATCTATAGTTTTGTGTTTTCTTAAAACAGTTTGCTGAATATATAATTTTCTAACAGACAGTATATTACTTATTTTATATAGATTATGTGTCGGGTAACGGGTATTTTTAAAGTACATTATTTTTATCAAGGCGCGTTGGGCGCGTTCAAGTTCAATGAATTTTGTTTTTGCTGCGCCACCCCATACAGGAATGCAATAGACTAACACAGATTGGACAAGTGCAACATATATTTCATTTAAAAGGTTTCTTGATGGATTATTTTCATTGATCTTGGTAGTAGGAACAACGTGTCGTAGTGTTTTAAAAATCCAAATTAATTTTCTAATACGGCTCGCAACTTGACCAATGTGTGGGTTCCAGGATAATCTTTGGTCTATTATAATACCCAAGTATTTTGTTTGTTTAACTCGGTCAATTTTTGGACAAATACAAGAGCCATGATTGGGATCGTTGCATGTATGAACTGCGATACTAAAGTCCTCGCTTGGCTGTGTCCTTTTTGTTATACTGAAACACACAAAATTTGTTTTAGAGGTATTTAGCGTCAGCAGGTTTCGTTTCAGCCACTTAGCTATTTGAGCAATTCCAAGCTCTGCACTATATTGTACCTCTTGCCAAGAATTTCCAGAAAATATCACAGCAGTGTCATCGGCATATGAGAATATTTTAGCATTATGGACTCGCATATTGCAGAGGTCATTGATGTAGATTAAAAATAGTGTAGGGCCTAAGACGCTTCCTTGAGGAACACCATATAATACTTCAGCCTCGTTACTCATGTGTTGGCCCAGTTTGACTCTCTGTGTCCTTTTCTGCAAATAGTCTTTAAATAAGCGGAGAGGTGCTCCGCGTATCCCAACTTTTTCTAATTTATTTAGAAGGATTGGGACAGAGACTGTGTCGAATGCTTTTTTTAAGTCTAGAAATACTGCCAAACATTTGTTCCTCTTGTCCAATTTTTCTACTATGCTTGAACTCAAAGCGATAACGGCATCCTCCGTCGATTTTCCTTTTCTAAAACCTAGCTGTGAGTCAGACAATATATTATATTTATCCAAAAAATTAAGTAGTTGAATATTGATTATCTTTTCGAATATCTTAGATATAGCAGGTAATATAGATATGGGCCTATAGTTGCTAACATCGTCTCGGTCCCCACTTTTGTATATGGGTGTTATAGTGGATTGTTTAAGTGGTGCTGGGAAGACGCTCTCACGAAAGCACAAATTGATTAGATGGGTCAGAACTGGTACAACCAGATGCCTTGCATGCTTTAAATATCTAGTTGTAATGTTATCCCACCCGGGAGAGCTATCAGTTTTCAAACTCATCAAAATTCTATCTACCTCGCCTATATCAGTCTCCAAAAGCACAAAGGAATTAAGTTGCGTGGGGAGGTCACGATATTCAGTGTAGGGAATGGGATCGTCAAATTTAGGTTTAATTTTTTGAGCTAGTTCCTTGCCTATATTAGCATAATAATTGTTAATATGATTCGCTGAATCAGTTGGAGATGTTGCGGTATTCATTAATTGCATATTTTGTTTTTTTTTTTTTTTTTTTTTTAAATATAGTCCGAGAAACGAGCCAGTGGGTCACCTGATGTTAAGTGATCTCCACCGCCCATGAACATCCACAATACCGAAAGTATTATGTATGCGTTGTCGGCCTTAAAGGACAGGAATAGGGATCAGGGAAGGGAAGGGGGAATCTGGGCCTCCGGTTATCTCACTTACCATACGAAACGCGACAGTAAACTGTCACTTTACGTTGGTTTCCTGTGAGACAGTGGTACTACCCCGGTCGAGCCGGCCCATTCATGCTGTAGACAAATATGTCTACAGCGTGGCTCTACCACTTCCAAAATGTGTTTGTATTCTTTGTTTGTTTAAGTAGGTAATGTTTTTTATGTTTTTCCAAAGCAGTTTATTGTTAGTAATAGATTTAGATAATAATTCTCTCTCGTATTTTCTTTTAAGTTTTTTAATAAGATTGTTACAAAAATTTCTATATCGGGTATAAGTGACTTTAAAAATTTCATTATGTGGATCTCTTTTAGTCTTTTTTTGTAGAATATTGCGGTTTTTAATACATTTTAAAATACCTGGGGTAATCCAGGGCTTAATTATTCGTTTATTATTTGTGATATATGATGTGGTAGTATTCATATTCATGGATTCTTGCAGCCTGTGTATCAGTAAGTCAGTTAATAGTCTAGGGTCATTGCAAAAAAGTAGATATTCAATGTTACTTTCCTGTAGGTACCTCAACCCTTCGTCATAGTTGAAATTAGTTTTAGTTTTGACAACCGTTTGACGACTTTTAATTTTCGACAGGGAAAGAAATGTTGTGTAATGGTCCGTTATAGAGGTGTGAAGTATGGCAATCGTAGCAGTGATTTTCTTTGTATTTATTTTTAACATAAAGTGGTCTAGACAATTATTTTCCCTAGTGGGTATTATATGTCCGGGTAAAATGCTATATGTCGATAAAGTGTTTAGATAGTTGATTCTATTATTGCATTCATGAGATAACTCTGTAGTTTTAGGTATAATGTTTATATTTATATCCCCGGCGAGTATGATATTTTTTCTAGAAGTTAATGTATCAAGATGAACACTAAGAGAATTTAGGAAGGAGTCAATGTTTGTGTTGGAAGGGGAGCGGTAAATACATATAATAATATTATCTAATACATCTATTTGAAGACATGATGCATTAGTCAACTTTATCTCGGTTATTACAGGCTTTAGCTTTTCTTTGACATAGACAACTACCCCGTCGTTTTGGTTCAAATGATTCGTCGTCGAATAAGAACAGTAGTTAAGAAGCTGTGGAATCGGTTTATTTATGTTAATTCGACATTCTGTTAAAATAATAACGTCCGTTTCAAAGTTGAAATTTGATAATGTAACCATGAAATCGTCAAAATTACGGTATATACTCCTTATATTTTGGGAGAAAATTGTAAGGTCACTTTTATTAATCTGAAAATGTTTTTCAAGCTCCGATATATCGCATTCAATAGACTTTGCGATCTCAAAATTATCAATCTCGGTTATCGTGTGTAAAGCTTCATCCATTTTTTTCTACTATGAGAATTTTGCACAGTTTCACATGGTTTTGGCCAGAATTTGCTAGTGAAAAAACGTTGATGAACATCAATGTAAACTCAGTTATAATATAATGATTTTGGCGGAGTACTATATCGGTGTGTATTCTATTAAATAATATAATATGTAGTTGGTTAAAAGTGTGTGTTTTAAAATGCGATGGGTTAAAGTAAAGTGTTACGGGTGTTACAGTAGGATGACAGTTGTGTGAAGTAGTTGTGTTATTTTTGTGATGTTGGTATTTAAGTATTATAATGTGAAATTGCGTGTGATTGAAGGATGACATAATATGTGTAACAAAAATTAATGGCATAATGTTAAATGACAATTTTCTTATAAAACTATAATAATACAGGTTAGATAGTCATATTTTTTGTAATAGCTGGTGTACTTGCTCTTCATTCCTGATTGTTATGATGGGTGATTGTTCATCCTTCCTGACGTAGACCTTGCCATACGCCGTCCAGCAGAATTTGTAGCCCTTTGACTTTGTTAAGTCGCGGGCAAGGAAATGTAAGCGGTTCCCTTTGGCTGTAAGATGCTCCGATAAGAAAACTGGCGTATCCTCTTGCGTTTTAAAACCGAGGTGTTTGCAGCATATTTTTGATTTGTGTTTTAAGTTAAAAGCTTTAACTTTTTTTATAATTTCGGTTTTAAGAATTGTTGATCCAGTTTCAATAATTATTGGAGTATTTGGCTTGTTGGTGTGTTTCCCTTGAACCCTGTATATGTCCTTGATGTCTGTTTTATTGACAGTACAGTCTATGTTTTGAGAAAGATTAATGAACATGTCGATGAGGTCCTCTTTGGTTTCCCCAATTCGTTTGGGAACATTTTTAATTTCTATATTGGTTTTACGACATCCCATTTGCAAGTCCTCTATTTTATTCTCTAAAGTAGTGATGTATTTTTTATCGTCTTTGATTTCATTTTCTAACTGGAAAATTTTCTTTTTAAAATCCTCATTTTGCGCTGATAGATTAACAATCGAGTCCACAATATTACAATTTGATTGTTGTATGTCATTCAAGGTCTTCGTGAGACGCTGAAGTTCCTTACTTTGCGAAGTCGTGAATTGTGACATCATTTTTCTCATCTCATCTTTAAAATCATCCAGCTGTTTAGAAATATCCATATCTTCCCTGCTTCTTTTAATTCTTTGGAATACATAGCTAGGAGGCGTCTTCTGTATATTTAAATTTTCACCCAAATTAATTTCGGTATCTGATACTGATCTATCTCTTTGTGCATCCATGAGTACTAGGGTATCAGAAGTGAGCGGGGGGTTTTAGAGGCTAGTTTAAATATGGCGCCAAAAATCGCACGCGCCGATTTGTTGCCTTCGATAAAATGTTCCTAATGAGGGGGTGTGACGTTTCTAGGAGGGTGTGGTTTATGCGTAACTCGATAATGTGCTCTACGCATAACCACACGTAGGGTTTCTTAGGTGTCTTACTTGTTTTTGTGTAGGCGGAGTTATTCTGTCGAGCAGCGATGTACCAGGCGCACATAGATGTAAGGAGATTGCTGGTGGCTGTCAATCGTCGACGTAATATCTCTTCAGTTTTATGCACTCCTATTTTTATAGACGGATTTAAGTTTCTAAAATTTCTTATTAAAATTTAAAATAAAATGAAATACAGTTTGCAGACACGTTATCACCTCACGGTGGTCCGGGGGGAAGAGGTAATGGTAATAAGATAACTCTAAATAATAATAAAAGTAATTTTTATTGTGGAACATTTAAAGCTACTAATAATTAGCTCAATATCCTGTATAAGACCAGTTATTAAGCTAAAGAATCCCAGAAAGTTAAAGAGAAAAAATAGATAAATTTCATTTTTTTTTTATAATGCGGTTTAAATATTTCGAGTGATAAATGAATTTGAATGCAAAATATGTGGCCTTTATTGTGTATCTCAATAATATAGTTTAGGTTTCTCAGGGCCTGCTTAACCATATTTGAATATATTAAAACTGATAATTCTGTGTATTTATTTCCTGGTTTCTATCATTTTTGTTTTACTTATAATCATTATATATATCACCCAGGAAGGCAGAAAAATTGACATTCTTCTAAAAAGCTTAATATTTTCACTGCAGCATAACATATCTGCTGTGTTTTTAAGTGCACATTGTGTATGAAACTGACACAAAAATATACAAGAATATGACACAACACACATTGTGTGTTAAAAAACCAAACACAAATACGGCTCCCACATACCTATTGTGTTTTCTTCGGTGCCCAGAAAAATATAATAAAACTAATCATTTTTGTCATTACAGTCAAATTGTTATCAAAATCAAATATTTAAAAATTCAATAAGAATCCATGAAATCTATACTTATATATAAAGCTGAAGAGTTTGTTTGTTTATTTGAATGCACTAATCTCAGGAACTACTGGTTCGAATTGAAAAATTCTTTTAGTGTTGGATAGGCCATTTATCGAGGAGCGCTATAGGCTATATAACATCACGCTATGACCAATAGGAGCAGAGCAGCAATGAAAAATGTTGCAAAGATGGGGAAAATTTATTCCTTTTGAGAGCTTCCGTTTCGTGCGCTGCGTAAACGGTTAAAGTTATGTAATAATCATGTATGACGGAATTGTTCCTCTTAAAAAGTTCTAAAAAAAGTCCGCGATAGCATATATGTCTATCTTTTTCGTTTGAATCACTATAACCTTTTTAATGTTTATCGAATTTGTTTTGAAACAATGCATTATTTGGGAAGGGGTTTTTATAAACATGGTATTAATCCTTATCCAAATAAATACTTTTTTCATCACAAGTATTTAATTTTGAACAAAGTTGCCCTTATGTCATTTGATTTCAATGAATATCTTAGGAGATATAACCGTTTTAAAATATCTCCGCAGCAAAATTAATATTGTTGTTTGTATGTTTGTTTGTTACCTTTTCATGACTACACGGGTGAACGAATCGACGTTCAACGAAGGAACGACATAGCTTATCTTTTGTTAAAAAAAATATCTTGAAGGCGGTGAAATAGGGGTTGAAAGTTTGTATTGGCAATCCGTAATACCTCAACTTAGGGATCAGAAAATTAATATTTAGGCTTTTGGTAAGAAATAAAGAAATACGTGTTTCAACGTTTTTACCAAATCATCCCTAAAAGGAGCGAAGTGAGCAATCTCAAGCTTCAGGCACAACACCTGAGAGTCAGTTCGATCACTATAGGTGCCTCAGTGCAGAAGACAACTCCTTGGATTGTATACGTCTGCTCCCTAAAATTGCCTCCACGCGGGCGGAGCCGCGAGCAACAGCTAGTACTATATATTATTTAGATTTATTGAATCTGTTTTACTCTACTGCCAGTTTGGAATACAGTTTCGCTAGAGAAGGATGGACAAACACTCTAGCATAGTTTTACGAACGCCAGTTGACAATATTTGGTCATACAATTAATATATATTTTTTAACTTTAACTCTTCTTTACCCAGGCCACTGAAGAATCTCATGCTATATCACCAATGCCTAGTGCCACCACTGAGGTGACAATAATTGTAACTGATGTCAATGATGAAACACCAACATTCCGCAGCAAGAGATATGAGGCTGAAGTGCTTGAAAACGCACAGCAAAACACCCCAATCACATTCATTCAGGATGCTATTCCTGAAGTATTTGATTATGACCAGGTAATTTTGTTCCGAATGTGGCTAAATTAAAAAATCTTGTACCTAATAATAATATTGTCTAGTTTGATTATTGTGGGACCGTAAGTCCCTCATACACACTAGACCACATAAGACTTGTTATATGTGTACATGGGGTCTGGACAGATACATGTACATTTTTGTATTAGCAAATTATTGTTTGTTTTATAGTCAGTATAACATTTATCTTTGTTCTAATTTAGGCTTATTGGTGTATATATCGCATTTGTTTCATATTTTTAGGGTAAAAATGGTACATTTGAACTGTACTTGAGTGGTGATAATGGAGTGTTCGATGTAACACCATTCAAAGGTATAAATGAGGCTTCATTCCTGATCCGAGTCAACGATGCATCATTCCTGGATTACGAGAAAGTCACAGTTATGAATTTCAGTCTAGTCGCAAAAGAGATTGTTACCAAAGATCCTAAAATGAGGTAAGTTGACCCTGATATTATGCATAATAAATGTAAAAAAAATATTTATATAAACCAGACCTACATGGTGGATGAAAACCTAGCTACTATCTTATACTAGATATAATTTAAAAAGGCATAATTTCAATATTTTGACAGGGTCTAGAGTTGGGGTACGATGTTTGGCCGTTTTGCAGCCTACTGAGTACTCTGGCACTAGACCCTCGGCAGCTTCTTCACCTTCTTTCTCATGGCGTAGTGTGAAGTAGCAGGCCGGCATGATTGTGTTCAGTAGCAAGGGATACATTGTCTCTCGCTACTCGATACTCTAATTGGACGGCTTTGCGCTTACCATCAGGTGCAATGTGGTCACTTTGCCGTGCCAGGATAAAAAATACATATATGCATAGGGTACACATTACTTTCATTTGTCTTTCATTTCAGTGTTGTACCAATTATGCTACATATTAGAGATGAAAATGACAACTTTCCAGAGTTCACAGAATCATTATACACAGTGTCCATTATACCAGAGAACTGTGATGTGGGTACTACAGTGGCTTGGGTGCGAGCCTTAGATGAAGATTCAGATAATTATGGCACAAGGGGAATTCGATACACCAGCCTCGGAGGGAGTGTCGCTAATTTGTAAGTACATTTGTAATATTTTACTGAGATAAATAAATAAATACACCCCACAGTCACACACATAGTTCTGATCACACACTAGGTAAAACCTGTATCGTGGGTATCAAGAACTACGAGGGAGTACGGTCCCACAACCAAAATAAGAATTGTAGTTCCTGGCTACTGGGATTTTATTTGATGTTTTAGAATTCAGTAATATACTGATAATCCCACATAATGCTAATTCCAAGAGAGGGTCTAGGTCCCTTATTTATATATTTAGATTCCAATACTTAGAAAAGAACACTTGCATGGACGAAAAATTCCCAATGTGACGTTAAGGTATATTTTATATACTTGTCTTACTTTCAGTTTAAACCTGAACCCAATATCAGGAGTAATAACAGTGAAGCAAGCCGGCGGTGACAACTTCGACCGGGAGTTAGTACAACGGCATTACCTTACTGTAGAAGCAAGAGACGACCTTGGCAAAGGAAACCGCAATACTGCACAACTAATTATTAATATTGAAGACGTTAATGACAACGCTCCGATGTTCTTGGCCAATAAGTATGAGGCCAGATTACTGGAGAATGAGAGAGAATTTGAAACACCACTTGTATTGGAGGCTAGAGATATTGATTTAAATGGTATGTATTTATTTGATATAGATTATCCTACTAATATTATAAATGCAATTTTTGGATGGATGTGTATTACTCAATCACACTACAATGGCTCGACGGATCTGGTTTAAATTTGGCATAGATATAGATTATAGTCTGGAATAGCACCTAGGCTAGTTTTTATCTTGGAAAAATATATGGTTCCCGTGAGATGTATTTATTTTTATTTTTCACAAAGCACGGGATCTATATGATTTTTGCATAGTAGTTTAGGGGTCAGAGAATAAAATATGCTACTTATTATCCCAGAAAAAAATAGTTACGGGTTCGATTCTCGGACTGGAAATGTCCAATAAATATCGAGTCATTCATAAACGGATCCTCAAAAGTAGGAAGGGTGCGTTAGTGATCGGGACTTTTTAGTCTAAAGCAATTTTATTTGCTACTAGTATTTAGCTAATTAATTGTTTTTTATTAAACCTTTATGATTCTCTTGCTAAGAATTCTCACTAGTCTGTCCAATTTCTTTGTTTGCTTAAGATAAGGTTTATTATACTTTACTTTTAACTTGTGTCACTGTAGAAGTGAATATATACCAGTTCATAAGTCTAATCCAAAGCTTTTAAAAGTAAAAAATAAAGTAGTAAGGCGACTTTCTAAAAATAACTTTATGTTATAGCAGTATTGGTTTTAGTTTATTTGTTAGCAGTACAATTATCAAAGTTATCTGGATCTTGCAGGGACAAAGAACAGTCACATAGAATATGCAATAGTCGGCGGCGATTATAAAAACAACTTCACAATAGATCCAAACTTAGGCATCATCACACCAGTCGGTGGGCTGGACTTTGAGCAAATCCCAGGCGATAACACCAATATACGACCTATTCATTTAACTGTAAGTACTCTGATACATAGTTTCCTTTATATATCTTAGATACAGGATGGCAGTGCATCGATACGGGCTGACAGCCCCCTGCTGCGCGCCCGCGTCCCCCGATTTATTAGTCCCAATTAGTCGCCTCGTACGACAGGCAGGGGTTACCGTGGCAGAATTCGAATGCCCCCATTCCATAGGACGGGAGACGCCGGTCAGTCGTCCACCCGGCGCCTCCTACGTCTTCTCTGGCGGCGGGAGGGATCATATCGTTCCCGATCCTTCTCGGCACTCTCCTTCTGCGAGATGACGTTCTCACAGAAGTGGGCCACCGCACGCCAGGACCTCCGGCTGGCGACCATGGACGACACCACGGCCGGCAGCGAGAGGTCTCCTCCAACGACTGCTCTGAGAGCGCTGCGCTCGTCGTCCCAGGCTGGGAACTCCTCCAACGTACGTTGGGCCGTGTCTTCGCGGCAGTTGCCACAATGGTGGCACACGGCGGACACCTCCTTTCCGATCCGACACAGGAACGAACCGAAACTCCCATGGTCTGTTAGTACCTGCGTCAGCCGGAATGTAGGCGTACGGGCTCTGTACACTTGAATCAACTTACCGTGTTATTCTTCATTCTAATGTTTTTATGTATTGCTTCTCGTGTACCTTACATATAAAAATAATAATAATATTAACGGTAGGCAGCGGCTTTTCTGTGCCCTGCCATTGCAGAAGAATGGGCGGCGGTGACTACTTACCATCAGGTGGCCCGTCTGCTCGTCTGTCCAGGCAGTAAAAAAAGGCCTGTATTAAACATTGTCTCGCTGCTGGGCACGAGCGTCCTCTACTAATGAGAAGGGTTAGGCCTTAGTCCACCACGCTGGCCTAATGCAGGTTGTAGACTTCACATACCTTCGAAATTCTTATGAGAATTCTCAGGTATGCCGGTTTCCTCACGATTTTATCCTTCACCGGTTTCGAACATACGACTTTCGTCTTGGCAGTCCGTATCGCAACCAATTGAGCTATCGCTGCTTCTTACCTAACATTTAACAAGTATAAATTCTTAGGTGCGAGCTCGCGATTTCGGAGACCCTCCTCTGTCATCTACGGTGCCTGTGACAATATATGTACAGGATGTAAACGATCATGCGCCAATGTTCCAGCAGATGATGTACAAACGGTCCATACCAGAGGATATGCCTGGAGGAACTAGCGTTTTAGAGGTATTTAAATTTAAACTTAAAAATACACATTTGCTGTTACAGTTTCCAATTTTTCCTTTCTCTTCGTTATTGAATCATAGCCATTTTTTTAAGACCATCCTTAAGGTAAAACCTACCGACTCCAAAATGACATCAAAATAAATCCGAATTTTGCGGAAATATCCCATAACAGACATAAAAATAATATAGTTGAATTAAGACGTTCGTCCACATGTATATTTTTGATTTAAAAAGAAGAATTAAAATTTATTAAATTGACTCCATATACTTTTTTTATACTGACACGGCAAAGTGACCACACTGCACCAGATATTAAGCATAGTGCCGTCCAGTTAGAGTATCAAGTAGTGAGAGACTTCAATCCCTCCTTACTCGACACAATCGTACCTGCTCAGTATATTCTTCACAGCCTAAAAGGTCCAGGATCATACCTGGGAGGAGGGAACACAATAGATATTCGGTGTCCTTATTTTTTTCCAGGTGAAAGCCCGAGATGCTGACGGTTCGTCCCCTAACAATAGAGTAGTGTACCGCATACAGCGCGGCGCTAGTGACAAGTTCGTGATCGACTCTGGCACTGGCGTGGTGTCTGTCGCCAACGGGTCGACACTCGACCCCGACAAGACTAACCCGAAGAGTACTCGGTACACGCTCACTGTGGTTAGTATTGTACTAATAATAAAGTGTATCATGTAAAAAAACCTAGGTTCAAACTGCTGGCAAGGTTCAGTACCATCACCCAATGGCGAAAATTGACTCGTACTCGTTTTTCACTAATATGATATACTAGCTGTTGCTCGCGGCTCCGCCCGCGTGGATATCATGTTTGGGAGAAAAAGAATACAATACAAAATACCAATATTCATGCGTTTAACTTAAAAATCACGGATTTTCATACCAACTTTCATTCCCTATTTTACCCCCTTAGGGGCGGAATTTCCAAAAATCCTGAAACATATATTTTTTATTTTTAACTAAAATGCCAAATACTAATTTTCATGAATTTAACTTCAAAAATGACGGATTTTCATACTAACTTTCATCCCCTATTTTACACCCTTAGGGGTGGTATTTCCAAAAACCCTTCCTTAGTGGATGCCTACGTGATAAAAGGTACCTACTGTCAAAATTTCAAGTCTCTAACCCCAGCCGTTTAGGCTGTGCGTTGATCGATCAGTCAGTCAGTCAGTCAGTCAGTCAGTTTCTTCTTTTATATATACAGATAATAATAATAAAGGAGAATGCCCATTTTTGGTACTGCCTTTTCTCTCGCCTCAACATAAAAATAATATTTAAATTAATTTCTTTATTTTTCAAGTCGTCTGGCAAACAGTATGTCTGTTGTATAGGGGATTTCTTTTAAAACTTAATCAGACATATTATTGATTAAAAATGACCACCAGTTTTCATTGACGTAATGATACCTACAGTTTATATTTTTTATTCGTCAATCGACCATACTGCCTAGTCTTACGTTTAAATCTTTATATACCTACATTTTAAACAAAAAATATTATTATTACACAAAAAACATGGAAACCCGCATTCCAATACCAAAAATGTAAACTTTAGATAGTATTTGGATAGTCTATAGACTATTTAAAACAACTTTGGAATTGACGCAAACTTGTACCGTGGTCCATATATTCCTGGTCATTCTCCTTTATTTGAAACATGTCACATTTATATAAATTTATGATTATTAATAAAATCTGAATTATGATTATTATTAATTTTAGATTGCATTAGACGGCGGCATCGGCGAACATCAGTTAAGTGCAGCAGTGTTGGTTAACATAACCATTGTAGATGTTAACAATAAGCCGCCAGTACTAGTCGAGCCCGCTGTAGTTACTGTACGAGAAAATATTCAGGTAAACGTGAGAACTATGTTGTATGATAAGTTGTACACCTCTGCTTGGGGTAGGCAGATGTGGATTGGAGGAGTATAGGCGTGAGTGTGTATGTAAAAGAGAGAAAAGTTTAAAAACCTTTTATACAATTGTCTTCTCGAAAATACATTTTTTAAAATAAAGTCTACAATATGTGCATTTCTTTATAAGTGTTTTCTCCCAAATAATATTAAGGTTCGGCATGAAAATAAGTTTAAAATTGTTTGACCGATTCGCTCCTAAACCACCTAAAACACTTCTACAGTGTAAAAGAATATGTTGAATATTGTAAGTTTAAAATTAATTATATATTAATATGTATTCATTTTAGACATTGAAGAGTGTACTATAGGTCGACATGGCAATCGGGGTATCGGGGTGTGGCGCGGGGGAGGGGTCACCGCGCATACCCGCACATCGCCCGTGCCGTCTTAGTTAGAGTTTGTCGATATCGATCTCGCTCACATTGTTCTTTGTCGTTGTGTATTAAAATGACTTCGGTCGCTTCCTCGTCACGTGTTAAAACAATAAATCAATAATTAATTCTTAAGCTCGAGAACTAATCTGAAAAGTATTAGAAAATTGTGACATTAAACGGAAAAACAATTATTATAATTACCCTCTCAATCAGACATTGGATATGGCTGCGTTTTACACCGGCTTTTTAGAACTTTGCCCAGAATACAATCCGAATCGAAATTAGCAGGACCCAATAAACAATTAAAATCGGCCATAGTTGATATTGATTGTGATGAATAAAATATTATTATAAAATATATTACTTATATAATAAATAATACTAGCCCTGTATTAAACATTGTCCCACTCCTGGGCACGGGCCTCCTCTACTAATGAGAGGGGTTAGGCCTTAGTCCACCACGCTGGCCTAATGCGGGTTGGCAGACTTCTCATACCTTCGAAAAATTCTCGGGTATACAGGTTTCCTCACGATGTTTTCCTTCACCGTTAAAGCAAGCGATAATTAACATTTTAATACACACATAACTTTAGAAAAGTCAGAGGTGTATGCCACTTTGGTTTCGAACCTACGACTTTCGTCTTAGCAGTCTGTACCGGAACCAACTAGGCTATCGCTGCTATTCTTGCTATTCTATTATATTACTTATAATAAACCTTATTAAATTAATTTTAGTCTTATTTTCTTGCATTGCAATAAAATAAATATCGATATAAACTACCTACTACATTTTGCACATCACTAGAAAATTGCCATGTCGAGCTGCCGCGTACTATAGTTATTATTTTGTACGCTTGCTTGTATAGTGTATAATTCAGCAATTATTCACTCTATTTTGAAGATCTTATTGTACAGTATTCTGTCAAACAAACTTTCATTACGTTAAGTTCCATTTAACGTCAGAGGAAGCAAAACCAAACACTATATGTTTATAACACAGAATGTTTATTTGTAAAATATTTATAATATTATCACTACAATCCAACGCTTGTATTGCAATATGTAATGTTAATGTAATGCTGGATAATAATAGGCATAGCAAGTAGTCACCACTGTCCATAGACCTCTGAAATGCCAGGGCACAGCAAAGCCGCTGCGTACCGTAAACCCTTACCTTTTCACCCTTATCCCTTTAGTCTCTGAAACTAATAGCTGTTTCGCTCGCGGCTAACTTCAAACTAGGCAAGTTAAATTATGTATCTAAACGTGCAAAATATGATAGTTAATAATCCGATTTTCTTCGCTTGGCGAAAGTGGTTGTCAAGTTCAATATTAATATCATAATATAAACAAGTTATGTAAAAACAATATAATGATTAAAAATAAATACAAGTCATAATATATGGATAAAGAGTAATAAAATGAAGATAAATAGCTGACGTTTGACCTCATAACTAAATGTAATGATTTTTTGTTGACAATATAAGATGAGCAATGAGAAAGTAGCCATTATTTAATTTAACGATTTGTGAATATTTTATTCGGTATCGAATTAACAAGGTAGTATTTCTGCTTTAACTTTCTAATCAGATGTTTTATTTCGATGCCAAAACCGGCTTAAGTAACTTTTCTTTAATTATACGCTTTAAATGAGCTGGTCGCTTTTCTGATGGTTAGTACTACGCCTGCCCAAAGACCATAGCATTACCACTTAAAATTACTGGGTACCTTAGTGCACTCATCAACCTGAGACCTAACAATGTCTAAAAGTCCTTATACCTAATAGTATTTTTAAACTCTTTCCTCTCGATATTTCCTTCGCTGTTGAAGTTATCTATAATGCACAATTTTGATAATTTTAAGTATCTATGAAATTTCATTTTACTGTAAGGATCCGCCATATTTTATCAGGTGTGGCATTCATTGATCGAAGCAATGTCGTTGTATATTAAGACAATGTCATAATAGAAAACTAGTACAAAATATAAATCAGATACACTTGTATAAACTATACAATGATGACGAGCTCCGTGGCGCAGCGGGCTAGTAGCCGGCTGTGAAACGGAAGGCCGTGGGTTCGACCCGGCACAAATATTTGATTCGTGTCTGTGTGTTGCGAGACCAAAAGTCTCTCGTAGTTCATGATACCCACGACTCGGACTCACATCTAACAGGAGTCAGGACTATCTGTTTAAAGTAAAAATTTACAAAATAAACTTTTTTGAAAAGTCAAGTGTGTGGAGGTTGGCAGCAAACCCATGGCAATCTATGCTACTGGATTTCCTCCCCGCTGCTATAAGTTAATTATCTGCAGGTTGGTACACCGATATTCCGCGCCCAAGCTCACGACCCAGACGACCAGCCTGTACTGCGATATGCCATAGACAAAGCAGGCAGTGTGGCACGGAATGAGGACGGAGTACCCATCCCTATGGCAGAGTATGACTATCTAGCTCTATGGGATTTGAACGCTGTTGATGGGACTTTGAGAGTTGTCAGGTAACACACACAATAGCTTAAATAATTAATAATACTTTCTGTAGTTTATTTGTACTAAAATATTCTAATTTATGTTTTCAGTTTGTCCTTAATAGAAATTTAAAATATATATAGAATATAAATAGAAATTTTTAAATTACTAGATATTTTACATTTCTCATTGAATATACTTGAATTTTTATCCCACTCCGTCCTGGAATCTCTTCAAACCGTTGCCCCAGTTGTCCTATATAAAGCAGAATCAACTTTTTCAGTTCATCGATATATGCCTACTTAAGTTTTGATTGTAAAAAATGAATATAAATACATATATTTGTTATTGCACACACCTAAATATTTAGAACTAAAAAAAAAACAAGTAAAAAATAATACCTACAAGAAAATTGGTCATAGTAAGTTGTTTGCTTGTTAAAACCCTAAATGCGTTCAAGATTGTCAAAGTTGGTAATATAAAAGAATCTCGGGGGCATTACCGATGCCAAGTATGCAAAGATCAATATTATATGAGTGACTGTCGGGTTATCTTTATATATAAAATTCATCTTCTGTATGTTTGTGGCCGCAATACTTGAAAATAAATCTATGGATTGACTTGAATATTTGACATAACGTTGCTTTTTATATATAAGAGTGTTTTTATATACTTTTCATCCCGAAGATCCCACGGAACAAGGTAGTCCAAGCAAATATCTACGGACGTGCAAGGGAGATAGTGATATGTTCCCACTACGCAACTATTTTTGCTCATAGCAATATTTAAAATTATAGTCCGGGAGGTAGTGTCAAATTTTCATGGGTAATTTCAGCTTATGTTACCTTATTGAATATGGTAGATTTTACTTAATATACAAAGTTTTTTTTTACCTAGTTTATGTATAAGAATCTATAGTACTTCATCATCCATTTCACAGACTTCTAGATCGAGAAAAAATCGAAACGTTAAAGTTAATGATCACAGTCGAAGACATGGCGGCTATACAGGGTGGTCCGAAACAGACTGCCTCCGCCACCCTTACCATAGTGGTCGATGACGAAAATGACAACAACCCTGTATTTAGGAAGCCTTTCTACAAGACATCCATCACTGAGAACTCTAAGAACGGTGTGAACATAGTCAATGTGATCGCCGATGATGCTGATAAAAATCGCACTATGAGTTATTTTATTGAAGGTATGTATTATTAAATGTTGAATAATGAATTTTAGTACACGTGAAGCTAAAGTATTTTTTTAAACTGGTAATGTGACCACACTGCACCTGATTGTGATACCAGTGTTGTCCTGTTAGAGCATCAACTCGTCACTCGACTATATTATACAATGTAATCCCCTTTTCAGGCCGTGGGGAGTTATTAAGCTTAGTGCACATGGATAGTGACACGGGTGAACTTGTGGTCGCAAATAAAATAGACCACGAAATGTATCCGTGGCTTAACTTGACCGTGAAGGCGGTGGACAATGGCGTGCCTCCGCGATACTCTGTCGTGGATTTGTATATACAGGTAATATTTCATTAATTTAGTCTAATTGCTACTAAATAATGAGTTGTAGTTCTCAAAAACATATTTTACAGACTGATCCCAGCATATTATGTAACAACAATTTTTTTTATTGTGGGCCACTAACTTTTAAAATATGTAATGAATATTATATTTTTAATGTTTTTTTTTATTATCTACTTATAATATTTGACAACATCTAAGAATTGACAAATATGATAGTTTTCTGAACTTTCACTCCAATCCGAATAATAAAGATGTTGTTTTTTTAACATATTATTGAAATTGCAATAGGTATTTATTTTTTCATTTTACAGTCAGAACAATTTCTGTTCAAAAATTTTCTTATTTCATTAGCTTCAAATTCGACCTGTAGCGCTTAACACATTTTTTTATATATTTCAAAATAATTATAAATTTTCATTGGCCAGGTCTTGGACGAAAATGATAACAATCCAATATTCGAGACGTCTGCGTTCGAATACCGCGTGAGAGAAGACGCAGAACCCGGCACAACCATAGCCACTATAACCGCTAACGACGCCGACTCGGGGGAGTATGGGAAGATCACCTATCTACTAGACAGGATGTCTACGCAGGTAAGCAGGGGCGGATTCAGGGTCTCGATAAAGAGGGGTATATCTGTTCGATTTTCAGGGGGTTAATATGGGATTTTGTACACTCGACCTATTTCAGTAATGGCGCATATTAAGTCAAAATTTTACATGCTTGCATTCGTATTACTTTAAATTGTAAATCTATTTGGTGTAACATATTTAATTAAAAATAGGTTTCAACCATATTTTCGAATGCAACATCAACTTGTTACAACTTTCTCTCACTGTACTATGTATCTACACATAAATCTTTGCAAATGTATTATTTATGACTACTTTAATATAGCCGATACATTTTAAGTTCTTGTGTTCAATACAAGTATTAATAATTGGATAGAATAGGGTAATCTCCTGTGTTTAATTTTATATTATTCGCAAAAGAAACCCTTTTGCGAAAACAGAATCAAAATTGCTTAAAAAATGAGGTTATAATATTTATTTTAAATATCGGTGAGAGCAAATACTAACAGGCAGGAGCGAAAATGGGTAGGTATTGGGAACATATTGCTATCTCCCTCGCACAACGGCATAGTAATGGGGAGTCACAGTAATGGGCACAGTCTGAGAACCGTGACGTCACGGTACATATCATGCATCCTTTTACTGTCATTGGACAATTACCCTTTCCAGCAGATTCGAATGGCGTCTAATTTACTTATTTTTGTTCGGATTCATGAAATTCTTTCGATAATAGGTTTTAGGTAATGTAAATTGTTGATTAAATTAATAAAAAAAATCGAATCAAATTAGTATTATGCCTAAAAGTAACAAGGGTACAAAACTGATTTTGAGAAAATGACAGAGTTGTAATTTTTCAAGTTTCAATAACTTTTTTTTTATTATTTGTGGGGTGGTACATTTTGCTATACCTGGGTCTAATTAAGTTTCTTTGTTTTAGGGTAAATTTTTAATCAATGCCGACACAGGGGCGCTTACAGTATCCGATTTGTTGGACCGCGAGTCCCAAACGACGTACAATTTAGTCATCGAAGCCTGGGACAACTATCAATTTGGATATTTAAGCGGAGAGAGTCGGAATACTTTCAAACAAATCGTGTAAGTTAAAAAATTATAATCAACAATAGCTTTTAGAAATAAGTTGAATATATTATAAAATGTCTTCGAAAACCTTGAAAATGTTGTGAAAAATCATTGGGAGATATAGTATTAATGGTGATTTCAATATATGAGAGCACCAGAGTAGTGGGACCATGCTTTCCAGTTGATTACCCTATTAATAGATTTTGATGTGAAAACTCTATGCACAATTATAATAAGCTACCGGATTGAACTGGCAACTCTGGAACCCTTCCTCCACAGTTATATTTAAGTAAAAAAAAAACAACGAGCCTAGCATCGTCGCATATGATGTGTAACATTAAATTAATAATTAAACATTAATCTTATTTGTTAATATATGCGATAATAATATTTTCATTAAAATTTCATTAAATAAATATGTAAAAATGAAGCATTTTTATTTGTCACGTGACGTGAAACACAAATCAAAATGGCGGCCGACTCATCGGATCAATTCAGTGACTTTAGTAGCTTATATTTATGATTCAAAAACGAAATAATAAATTGTGATTTAATCATTACGATCTTCCGAGACATGTTTAAGACGACGACGCACGGAGGGAGATAGAAAAATATTATTTTTCTACATATAACATATATTATTCACTAGAGTCCACATAGAAGATGTAAACGACAACCCTCCGATACTACACCTGCCGTCCGACTGCACCACGATCACGGAGTTCCACAACCACCGCGAGGCGATCGTGTCGGTGTCGGCGACGGACGCGGACGACAACGCCGCGCCCAACGGACGCGTGCAGTTCCATCTCGTCGCAGGGAAGGGGCATGGTTAGTACAGACTACAGAACACAGTCGTCGGTTGGTCGATCGTGTCGGTGTCGGCGACGGACGCGGATGACAACCCCGCGCCCAACGGACGCGTGCAGTTCCATCTCGTCGCAGGGAAGGGGCATGGTTAGTACAGACTACAGTCGTCGGTTGGTCGATCGTGTCGGTGTCGGCGACGGACGCGGATGACAACCCCGCGCCCAACGGACGCGTGCAGTTCCATCTCGTCGCAGGGAAGGGGCATGGTTAGTACAGACTACAGTCGTCGGTTGGTCGATCGTGTCGGTGTCGGCGACGGACGCGGATGACAACGCCGCGCCCAACGGACGCGTGCAGTTCCATCTCGTCGCAAGGAAGGGGCGTGGTTAGTACAGACTACAGAACACAGTCGATGGTGTCGGTGTCGGCGACGGACGCGGACGACAACGCCGCGCCCAACGGACGCGTGCAGTTCCATCTCGTCGCAGGGAAGGGGCATGGTTAGTACAGACTACAGAACACAGTCGTCGGTTGGTCGATCGTGTCGGTGTCGGCGACGGACGCGGACGACAACGCCGCGCCCAACGGACGCGTGCAGTTCCATCTCGTCGCAGGGAAGGGGCATGGTTAGTACAGACTACAGATTACAGTCGCACGGTTGGTCGATCGTGTCGGTGTCGGCGACGGACGCGGATGACAACCCCGCGCCCAACGGACGCGTGCAGTTCCATCTCGTCGCAGGGAAGGGGCATGGTTAGTACAGACTACAGTCGATCGTGTCGGTGTCGGCGACGGACGCGGATGACAACGCCGCGCCCAACGGACGCGTGCAGTTCCATCTCGTCGCAGGGAAGGGGCATGGTTAGTACAGACTACAGATTACAGTCGCACGGTTGGTCGATCGTGTCGGTGTCGGCGACGGACGCGGATGACAACCCCGCGCCCAACGGACGCGTGCAGTTCCATCTCGTCGCAGGGAAGGGGCATGGTTAGTACAGACTACAGTCGATCGTGTCGGTGTCGGCGACGGACGCGGATGACAACGCCGCGCCCAACGGACGCGTGCAGTTCCATCTCGTCGCAGGGAAGGGGCATGGTTAGTACATACTAAAGTCGCACGGTTGGTCGATCGTGCTTAAGAGGTTGGTTTACACAAATGTGCAAAATGCAATTACTGAAATGTGCGAACGCCTCGATGTCAGAAAAATTGGTCGTTCGAGCCAGATTTTCGAAAAATACAATTAAGTTTTTGTATAGTCATAATAGTAATGAACAATCTACACCGTTGTATCAATACAATATACATCACCTTTAATATTCATGTCTCTGACAGATCTATTCCGTTTCGAGCAAGTGGGTGGTGATGCGAACACCGGTCGACTATTCGCTCGTCAGTCTCTCAAGGATCGTTTCGGCAACTACACCCTCGTAGTAGAGGCTCGGGACCTCGGCAACCCTCCTAATGTGGCGCGTGGTGACCTACGTCTGTGCGTCACTGACTATAACGACCACGCGCCTGTGTTCGTACACCCGCCACAAAATGTCACCATCAAAATACCAGAGGTGAGATGACGTAATGTTACATTTATTGTTATGTGTTCTAGTACAGTTTTATTAATCTCAACACAAGTACAGTATTGGCATAAAATTAAAGTACATGTCTCTACTATAATATTTATAAGAATAATGAACTTATAAAGGTTGAAAATATGGGAACACCCAAAAGCCCCGAAATATTTTATTCTAAATTTTGACATTCCGATTTTCAAAAGTCCAAATTCCATAATACCTAATAATTATAATGTCTATTATTAAAAATCACGAAATTTATTTTACCGAAAGTCGTAATTTAAGTAATCTAATTATAATAAATAATCGTAATTTAAATTATTATTTAAGTAATCTCGTTCGCGTTAAGCAGTTTTTGTCGTTGACTGTACAGTGATATTGTTTTTAGAACGCGACAGTGGGCACTGTGGTGGTGGAGGCGCACGCCATCGACGCCGACATCGGACCCAACGGCGCCGTGCGGTACCGAGTGCGGCGCGACCTCGCCGGCGACTGGGCCGCCTTCACACTGCACGCCGCCGCCGGCACGCTGCGGACCGCACGACCACTGGATAGGGACAAGCAGACAACATACCAGGTACTACTACACTACTCACCATCCACAACATTATATGACTCTCTTACTACATTCGAAACATGCCACACTAATACACAACTCTCGTACTACGACCGAAGCGTCCACACTAATACATTACACGACTCGTACTACGACCGAAAAATCCATACTAATACATAACTGTCGTACTACGACCGAAACATCCACACTATTACATTACCCGACTGTAGTACTACGACCGGAACATCCACACTATTATAATAGACAACTCTAGTACTACGACCGAAACATGCCACACTATTACACAACTCTAGTACTACGACCGGAACATCCACACTATTATATTACACAAATCTAGTACTACGACCGGAACATCCACACTAATACACCACTCTAGTACTACGACCGGAACATCCACGCTAATACACAGTTCTCGTACTACGACCGAATCATCCACACTATTACACAACTCTAGTACTACGACCGGAACATCGACACTATTAGATTACACCACTCTAGTACTACGACCAGAACATCCACGCTAATACACAGCTCTCGTACTACGACCGAAACATCCACACAATTACATTACCCGACTGTAGTACTACGACCGGAACATCCACACTATTATAATAGACAACTCTAGTACTACGACCAAAACATGCCACACTATTACACAACTCTAGTACTACGACCGGAACATCGACACTATTACATTACACGACTCTAGTACTACGACCGGAACATCCACACTATTATAATAGACAACTCTAGTACTACGACCGAAACATGCCACACTATTACACAACTCTAGTACTACGACCGGAACATCGACACTATTATATTACACGACTCTAGTACTACGACCGGAACATCCACACTATTATATTACACAACTCTAGTACTACGACCGGAACATCGACACTATTATATTACACAACTCTAGTACTACGACCGAAACATGCCACACTATTACACAACTCTAGTACTACGACCGGAACATCGACACTATTATATTACACGACTCTAGTACTACGACCGGAACATCTACACTATTAGATTACACAACTCTAGTACTACGACCGGAACATCCACGCTAATACACAGCTCTCGTACTACGACCGAAACATCCACACTATTACATTACCCGACTGTAGTACTACGACCGGAACATCCACACTATTATAATAGACAACTCCAGTACTACGACCGAAACATGCCACACTATTTATTACACAACTCTAGTACTACGACCGGAACATCGACACTATTATATTACACGACTCTAGTACTACGACCGGAACATCTACACTATTAGATTACACAACTCTAGTACTACGACCGGAACATCCACGCTAATACACAGCTCTCGTACTACGACCGAAACATCCACACTATTACATTACCCGACTGTAGTACTACGACCGGAACATCCACACTATTATAATAGACAACTCTAGTACTACGACCGAAACATGCCACACTATTTATTACACAACTCTAGTACTACGACCGGAATATCGACACTATTATATTACACGACTCTAGTACTACGACCGGAACATCTACACTATTAGATTACACAACTCCAGTACTACGACCGGAACATCCACGCTAATACACAGCTCTCGTACTACGACCGAAACATCCACACTATTACACAACTCTAGTACTACAACCGGAACATCGACACTATTAGATTACACAACTCTAGTACTACGACCGGAACATCCACACTAATACACCACTCTAGTACTACGACCGGAACATCCACGCTAATACACAGCTCTCGTACTACGACCGAAACATCCACACTATTACATTACCCGACTGTAGTACTACGACCGGAACATCCACACTATTATAATAGACAACTCTAGTACTACGACCGAAACATGCCACACTATTACACAACTCTAGTACTACGACCGGAACATCGACACTATTACATTACACGACTCTAGTACTACGACCGGAACATCTACACTATTAGATTACACAACTCTAGTACTACGACCGGAACATCCACACTAATACACCACTCTAGTACTACGACCGGAACATCCACGCTAATACACAGCTCTCGTACTACGACCGAAACATCCACACTAATACATTACACGACTCTAATACTATGACCCTAACATCGACACTAATACACGACTCTTATTCTTTGCATCACTCTTGACAGAGGGGTCGTGGTCATCATGAAATATCTTCGTCAGGGACTGATGTGATTTGCCTCACGATGTCTCGCTATCTCTTCCTGTTAATGGAGTTTGTGGTGTACTTGTTCAATGGACCGCCCACAGCAGACTTGGTTTGTCGGCCCATTGCATGGTTGCCTTTCCTCGCGGTCTTCTGCTTTCCACTGTACCTTGCATATCAAGACACTCAGTATGGAGTTGTTATCTCGCCTGACGAAAGTCGTACATTCGAAACCCAAATGGCATTCACCTCTGACTTTTCTAAAGTTATCTGTGTTTTCATTGTTGATTATCGCTTTTTTTTTTGTTTTTTTTTTTTTTTTACCACAGGGAATCCATTTGCAGATCTTCCAAGGTAGGAAGTATGTCGGACTCACCGGTCTAAGCCGTCCTACCGACTAAACCCCGCGTTGTTCCGCTCTCTCCCTAATGACGACAGCTACGGGGTACGCAATTGCATGCAACCGCAGCTACCGCGGGAGTCGGCCCTTGTGCAGAGCCAATCACGGTCTGAGGAATAGACCCCTCAGACGGAACACAATGAATGCGTGTGAAACACGCTACCCTCTCAGGCCTCAATTTGCATGGCGATGGGCCGGTCTATCCAACCGTCGCCTGTAGGCCAGTTTATGGAGGCCGGAGATCATCTCTCCGGTTTCGCGAGCGTTGATTACGTAAGGGAAGTCTTATACTTCCTTTCCCTCTCGGCTGTTTCCTTTGCGGACATGACCTGCTCGCAAAATAAGGCAACGGAGTTCCATGCCCCCTCGCTCTCGACCATGGCCAGTGCCAGTGTTGACAACGAGAGATTGTTCCCGACGACAGCGATTAACTCGCAGCGCGGGGTATCCCATGCGGGACAATCCACCAATGTATGCTGCGCCGAGTCTTCAGCACAACGACAATGATGGCACTCAGGTATCGGTTCTCGACGAATGCGACACAGGTACTTCCCAGAACAACCGTGTCCTGAGAGCACCTGTGTCACCCTGAAAGTTAGAGTGCCATGACGCCTATGAAGCCATTCCGCTAGTACAGGCCGAACGGCCTCTATTGTCGCTGCGCCAGAGTTGGGGTGCTCTAGACGTCGCTCCCATTCAGTCTCCAGCATTTGATAAAGCTGAGATCTGTGGCGGTCAATTTCTTGGGGCGCCGGTCGCAGTCCCCGCTTTAGCGCTTCTTCACGCCACTGAAATAGTGACGCAAGGCTTTTCGCTTCCAAATCCCAGGGCGGAAAGCCAGCCAAAAGAGAGGCCGCCTCATACGAGACCGTACGGTATCCTCTGATTGCCCTGACAGCCATCGCTCTCTGCGGTCTACGCAGTATTGCGATATTGCGAGCTGTTAGGTGGGCCGCCCAAACCGGAGATCCATATAGGGCCATTGACCGTACGATCCCTGCGTAAAGCTTTCGGCAGGCGGCATTGGACCCTCCAAGATTAGGCAGAAGCCGCGCAAGCGCAGCCGTAGTACCCATAAGCTTGGGGGTAAGCCGCCGGAAATGTTCTAAGAAGTTCCATCGGCTGTCGAGGACGAGTCCAAGGTATTTCATCGTCGACTCGATGCCGATGCGAACACGTCCCACTATCAAGTGGGAGCTACGGGGTGGAGCATTCCGAGGCCCGTGAAAGAACAAGGCCTCGGATTTGTTAAGTGCCACTTCGAGCCCCAGTCGACGAATCCGAGCAACGACGTCAGCCACCCCGGCCGTTGCTAATATAAACGCTTCCCGGTGTGACTTCCCACGAGCGGCTACGAGCGTGTCGTCACCATAACATATTACGTTGATGCCTGGAACGACCGAACCGCGCAATACCCAATCGTATCCGATGTTCCACAGCAAAGGTCCCAAAACTGAACCCTGTGGAACACCGCATACCATGCCTCGTCGGCTCCATCCCTCGCGCACAGGAAAGATAACGGCTCTTTCTGACAGCCGTTTGATTATCGCTTGCTTTAACGGTGAAGGAAAACATTGTGAGAAACCTGCATACCTGAGATTCTCATAAGAATTACGAAGGTATGTGAAGTCTATCAACCCGCATTAGGTCAGCGTAGTAACTAGACTAAGACCTAACCCCTCCCATTAGTAGAGGAGGCCCGTGCCCAGCAGTTGGACAATGTTTAATACAGGGCTAGTATTTTTTTTTACTATCGTAATAATACTAAATGAGATGATTATCGAATTATAATTGACTAGCTGTTGCTCGCGGCTCCGCCCGCGTGGAGGTCATGTTTGGGAGAAAAAGTATACAATAGTAAATACCAATATTCATGCGTTTAACTTAAAAATTACGAATTTTCATACAAACTTTCATTCCCTATTTTACCCCCTTAGGGGCGGAATTTCCAAAAATCCTGAAACATATTTTTTTTATTTTTAACTAAAATGCCAAATACTAATCTTCATGAATTTAACTTCAAAAATGACGGATTTTCATACAAACTTTCATCCCCTATTTTACCCCCTTAGGGGTGGTATTTCCAAAAACCCTTCCTTAGTGGATGCCTACGTGATAAAAGGTACCTACTGTCAAAATTTCAAGTCTCTAACCCCAGCCGTTTCGGCTGTGCGTTGATCGATCAGTCAGTCAGTCAGTCAGTCAGTTTCTTCTTTTATATATACAGATAGTTTAAATATGATGCATCGTGACGTCACAATATAACGATAACCTTTCCAATGTAATGTGCCATATGGTTAAACGTCACTATTATCGCTACTCTATTATCGCAATATTTCTAAAGGGTAATATCAACATAATTGTTTATTTATTCATATGAAATAAATATCGAAATTTAATTAAAAATTTATCGTTTTTCATTTGCAATATTTATTTTATGCTAGCCAGAAAAGTTTGGTAAAATGTTTACTCGTATGATTTCTGAAAGTTGAAATATTAATGTAACATAAATTCTGTATATTTTGTTATCAATGTTATTGTAATTACTTTTTGTATGAATAAATATTGGTTTGGGAATTAGGTGTTCTTGGTTTTCCAGCGATTTTAATAACTAAACGAAAGGCTAGCACATAGCTGTCATTTCACGTCGGTTTTCTTAAACAGTTGTTTCACACCGCTAAAGCTGGTCCATTCGAGCTGTAGATAAAATTGATTACAGAGCACTACAATATTTTGAATGCGTTATAATTACTTAGAATTTAAGCTAAAATTGTATTGTTGAGCCTATTTTATATACTCGTAATGTAAACAGTGAACGAGTATTTACTATAAATTTATAATATTAATAACAATAACTGAGTCGCTATGTAAGGTAAATATTTTAAACACATAAACTAATTAATGATTACTGTTACACAACTTAATGTTAACAACCCCATGTCAGGATGTACTAAATAAGGCTTAGTAATAAATATGAATGAGCACGGGCAGCATGACTTCTAAGCTCAACTACCACTAGACTGAACACGGTATAGGCCGACGTTAACTGAACAGATTACAACTTTAAATCCATGCAATGCACGCCTTCACCCCGCTCAATCTATAACTTATTAATCTAAACGTAGTACTCTAAAATACTTTCGATATAACTTCGGTACTTATAATAATAGGGAACTACCCTAACAATAATATGTATATTGATAAATTTAAGTATTATTCTAAAGGTTTGTTAATTCTACCATCTCACATCAGCCCAGCGTGGTAGACTGAGGTCTAACCTCTCCCTACCACAGCTGACTGTCATATAATTTCCACAGCTCCGAATAGAGGCGTACGACCTCGGCCTGCCCACCCCATTGAGTTCCGACCTCGACCTCACGATATACATACAGAACGTGGACAACTATCGACCGCGCTTCCCCATCAAATATTTACACGTGAACATTACCGAGAACGCGAAACACAATGGCGTGTACCTGCCGAGTGTCATCGAGAGGGACGAGATCGATCGCGGCGACGAGCCAGTGCTTCCGGTATGCTTCTATATAATCGGAGGCAATGAGGATAATATGTTTGAGTTACACAGAAGTACACACAGGTATGACTTATTTTTTAAGTTTTTTAGACTGCCTCGGTGGTGCAGTTGTAGTTGCGCATGCGTTACGACTGTTGTGCTGAGCAAATATCTAAAATTAAACTAATTTGATTATCAAATTATCTAATCAACCACCTGCTGATGCTAGATCAACAACAGACGACGTCATCACAACACAAAAACATGTTATCTTTGTATATGAATGTATTGTATATGAATACGTATCCTAGGACTGTTATCCGCTATGGGTTTTACTGCGAAACTGCTACACACTAAACTATTGTAGCGTATATCTAGCTATAGATCTATTGTTACTATTATATATATACTAATACTACTATTATATACTAATACAAGGAAATGTTTATCATATGAAATCGCAGATATTTATATACATTTATTTTTATCTAAATAAAAAAACCAAATATCACTTTACCCGACCCGGGGATCGAACCCGAGACCTCAACACAGCAGTAGTAACGCATGCGCAATTACAACTGCACCACCGAGACAGTCAGTTACAAAAGTATAAGTAAAATACCCCCAGTAGCTATAACAGAATGCTCTCCGCTCGCCGTATCGTGCTAAAATTATTCCTCACCCCCTAATAATCCTGGATTCGTATCTGAACCCAATAGGCTATTTGACAACATTGAAAATACACTGCAAATTGTGGTCATGTTAGACAATAGCTTAAAAAACCATATTTCACTTAATTTTAAACAAAATAATGTATATTTTTTGCAAAATAAACGAAATAAAGTACAACATTTTTTTTTAATTTTATATGAGATGTGAACACTCTGTGATTGGTTTCAACTCTGCTGACGTCACACGCAAGTAAACATAGTTTCTTCGAGTGATTTTATTTCGAATTTTATGTTTTCTGGGTGATAAATTCTATTGTTGATCTATTCTTGAAGCAGTTTTATGATAATTGTTGATAAAACAATTATCATAAAACTTAGCTTGGCTTATCATTATTAGTTTGTTTACTTGCATGTGACGTCACACGTGTCATATGATCAGCACCATTACAGAAATAGCGTTTTTGCCGCGGTTTTGGAGATTTAAACTTTAACATTGATTTTTATTATAAATGCAGTAAATTTCCCGGAAATATCAATATAGTGTGCTTATTATGTAATAAATAATAGTTTTAAATCATTTTCGAAAATTAGTCAAATAGCCTATTGTTGATGGCACACTACTATTTCGTCACTAATTTAGGGTGCATAGTAAAACCAAGTTTTATTACCAACGAATAAAAGAATAAATATTAATTCGTACATTAAACTAAAAATAGAACTTGAACCTTTGTAACATTAATATACATAACAAAATTGTAAATTCGAAATTTGACACCACATTGTTGGGACAGGTTTCATTCAGAGCCACTAATAGGTCAAACCGTAGACAACATTTGTTCTCAGTACCTGCAGCTACGATTAATGTGGCACATAATAGTCCGTTATGTCGTATGTGTAATTGTTACAATGATCACTGCAAAGAGTTAGATATATTTCACCAAAGTATTTGCCACTTTAAAGCCAGCATTAAAAATTTAAAACTACTGTAAATCTCCTTTGCAGCTTTATCATTTTAATTGAATAAAGTCAAGTAGTCATTTGAAAGTTGTGCGCGGACTTTGTCGGTGTATAAATGTAAAAATGTTATAACGTATATTGTATTAGATAATTAAGAATATTTGTACATTGTTTCTGTGCCTAATAAATAAAAATAATAAAAAAACATTATTTATGATCGCAGCTTGTGCTCTTTTTCACCACCTTTTAATATTACAGATTACAATCATTGCAATTACTTGACCGCGAGCTAAAACCCAACTACACATTAACTATACTGGCCACTGAGGATTGTGTAATCACTCCTAAATATAATGAAGATGTAGACTCTATAAGTGCGCTGACTGTACACGTCACAGTGAACGACGTCAATGATAACCCACCGAAGTTTGTTAGTAATATATTTACCGGAGGCATCACGACCGAGGCTGACTTCGGCATCGAGTTTATGCAGGTTAAGGTAGGTGAAGCCAATAGTGTACTTCCAGGTATGGACTTATTACCACCGCTATGGTACCACTTTGCTGGTATTTTCATATCTGGCCGGCGACCACGGTACACAGGGTGTAAAACCCGCCATAGTGGCTCACGCAAGTGTGTCGCGAGTTGGGGTATGATGTTTGGCCGATTTGCGGCCTTCTGAGTACTCCGACACTAGACCCTCGACCGCTTCTTCACCTCCTTGCACATGGCGTAGTATGAAGAAGCAGCCCGGCATGATTGTGTTGAGTAACGGGGGATAGATTGTCTCTCGCTTGATACTCTAATTGGACGGCACTGCGCTTACCATCAGGTGCAGTGTGGTCACTTTGCCAAACAAAACGTTGGTTTCCCTATTTCTGTAGTATTAACAGTATTATTAGTCTTTTGTTTTATATTAAATTAAATATTTACTAATGTATATAATTAGATTAACAAGCATTGATTATCTTATGTATGGGAACTAAACTGACATATATATAGATTTAAAACACTGTTTGTGGTCTATACAAAATAAAAATTATTTCTTTACAGGCTATAGATTTAGATGAAGGTGAAAATGCAAGAATAAGTTATTATTTAATAGGCGAAGTGAAGGAAACCCTTGCTGAAGGACTGGAAAATTTGGCTGTGGCGCCGTTTTTAGTCAATGTTGAAACGGGTGCTGTGTCACTTAATTTCGATCCACAGAAGGGAATGAAAGGATATTTTGATTTCAAAGTAAGTTGTACAGCGCTTGATATTGTAGAAATACTTAGGGAAGAAACAAACGGTATTGGTACTAGTGAATCTTGGTTCAGTATAATGCAAATCTGGTGGGCCGACACCGAAAACATTCCAGATTCTGATTTTAATCATATACGAGTGTTAATCGACTTTTTACACGTCTACAAAATCCTAACATAGATAATAGTAATAAAAAATGTTTTTTAATTTATCCTTTTAAACAAAAAAATAAGTGGCTCTGGCTGTGAGTCTCGACATAGCCAAGGCGTTTGATAGGGTCTGGCATCGTGGCCTTCTCTCCATGCTCCCGGCATACGGTCTGCCCGACAACCTGTGCAAGTGGATATCCGGCTTTCTGCATGAGCGTAGAATACGTGTCCTCGTTGATGGACACGCTTCGCAGCTCATGTCGGTAAATGCCGGAGTACCACAAGGTTCTGTGATTTCGCCCACCTTGTTTCTTCTGCATATCAATGATAGGCTATCGCTGCTATAATAGGATATAGGATATAGGATTAATACTATGTTTATAAAAACCCCTTTTCAAATAATGCATTGTTTCAGAACAAATTCGATAACCATAAAAAGGTTATAGTGAGCCAACCGAAATATATAGACATATGCTATTGCAGACTTTTTTTTTGAACTTTTTAAGAGGAATAATTTCGTCATACATGATTGTTATGTAACTTTAACCGTTAACGCAGCATACGCAACGGAAGCTCTCAAAAGGAATCAATTTTCCGCGCTTTTGCAACATTTTTCATTGCTGCTCCGCTCCTATTGGTCATAGCGTGATGTTATATAGCCTATAGCGCTCCTCGATAAATGGGCTATCCAAACACTAAAAGATTTTTTCAATTCGAACCAGTAGTTCCTGAGATTAGCCCGTTCAAATAAACAAACAAACAAACAAAGCAAACAAACAAACTCTTCAGCTTTATATAATAGTATAGATATGTTGTCGCTTGGCAACATTCATTGCTATGCAGACGACAGCACGGTTCATGGGCGTTATAGCAGCAAGCCTCCTGGTTGCCGGGCGGATACTGAGAGCAGACGCGAGGATCTTGTCGTTGACCTCAACCAGACCTTGGATCTCATCTCATCATGGGGTACCAGGAATCGGGTTGAGTTTAATGCCAAGAAAACCCAGGTGTGCGCGTTCTCGTGCAAGAAGTCTCCGTTTTCTCCCATCCCCGTTCTTCAGGGTGTTCCACTCGCAATGCGGAATGACCTTAGTGTCCTAGGTATGGATATCCGCTGCGATCTTAATCCAAGGAGTCACATCGAGAGCGTAATATCCGCCACTTCACGCAGGGTCGGAATCCTGAACAGGGTGCGGCGGTTTTTCACGCCTGGTCAGCTCTACCGCTTATATAAAGCGCAGGTGCGGCCGGGAATGGAATACTGCTCGCACCTCTGGGACGGTTCCGCAAGGTACCTTCTCGATGCCTTGGATGGGTTGCAGCGGCGGGCCATCCGCATTGTGAATGATGCAGACGTGAGTAACAGCCTGGAGCCGCTACAGCTGCGTAGGGATATTTCCTCGCTTAGCGTGTTCTACCGTCTGTATCATGGCGAATGCTCTGAAGAATTGTTTGATCTTATCCCATCCTCTCCCTTCCATACCAGAACCACGCGTACTGGCTTGCGGAGCCACAGCTTCGTGGTATCTACTACCCCGGCCCGAACCAAGAGGTTCGTAAATTCGTATTTTTGCCGCACCATCAAGCTGTGGAACAGTCTGCCAGCTACTGTGTTCCCTCCCTCCTATGATCCTGGGTCCTTTAGGCGTAATGTGAAGAAGCTAAACAGCAGGCCGGCATGATTGTGTTGAGTAGCGGGGGATAGACTGTCTCTCGCTACTTGATACTCTATCTGGACGGCACTGCGCTTACCATCAGGTGCAGTGTGGTCACTTTGCCGCGCAAGAATAAAAAAAATAAAAAAAATATTTAAAAGCTCAGGCACATGCCAAGACGTACACAAATAAGCCGACTAATATTTTATTATAAAAAATATTTATAAAAAAAAATTATGTTTATTAATATCGGAATTTGGTTTTTTTTTCTACAACTGTACTAACTGTATATAAGTCGGATATTTTATTCCATTCATTTATGTATTGCTATTAATTAAGATTTAAATACATTTGAAATCTGTTTTTTTTTATACTAACATAAATGGTAATATGTACTGTTGCTATGTGGGTTAGAATTGTTAAACAATACTTAATTTAAACAAACTCATATATTCAAGAAAGCAAAGAAAATATACAATTAAACACCTATAATTTATTAACCACGCGAGAGCTCAATCTAAATTGGTTTGTGCATTGCAAAACAATGAATATATAATGTTTGCTGAATCATTGAAACTTTCTTATTGCACACAATGGGAAACTCAGCACTTTTGTTAACGTTCATGCAAATATGGATATATCAGTACCTACTGCCTCGGTGGCGCAGTTGTAATTGCGCATGCGTTACGACTGCTGTGCTGAGGTCTCGGGTTCGGTCCCCGGGTCGAGTAAAGTGATATTGGGTTTTTCTGTCTAGAAATTTTCGGTATTAGCCCGGAGTCTGGAATTGTGCCCGCTATGGCGATAGACGGCGTAAAGTGGGTGCACTGGTTACACTTCTGCGTACCCCTTCGGGGATAACAAGCGATTATGCAATAAAAATCTTTGATTTATATCAAATAATGAGCATTAATACAGTTGATGCTCTTCTACGACATTTAACTACATATTATAAAAGATAACTATAGGTTAAATCTTACGCAAGAAATGTTGTTTCCTTACATGGTTAAAATGCCCAAAATCGTCCTTACGTAATTAATGAATGGCCCCTAAAAAGAGATCGCGCGGATCCCTAAGAAATTCTGGAGTCCGCGCGTTTTCGTGAAATTAAATGGAAAATTGTAAACATGTATTATTGTTATCTTCCTTTAACCTATACGTATGTTTTACATAATATCTGTGGTGTGTACAAAAATACGAATTCCAGGTTTTAGCCAACGACACGGGCGGGCTACAGGACGAAGCGCATGTATTCATTTATCTCCTACGCGAAGATCAGCGAGTGCGGTTCGTATTACGTGCGCATCCATCAGAGGTGCGGGACAAGATCCAAATGTTCAGACACCAACTAGCAACCGTCACTGATTCTGTTGTCAATATCGACGATTTACGAGTGCACGAAAACAAAGACGGCTCCGTGGATAACACCAAGACGGATTTGTACTTGCATTTGGTGAACGGACAAGATCATTCCGTTCTAGAAGTTGAGCAAGTACTGAAGTTGGTTGATAAGAACATAGAGCAGTTGGATGGACTCTTTAAGGTATATGTGAATTGTTTCAATATTTTGTGAAAACTGATAAATTTCACTGATATCTACGTTAGCAATGAGTGTTGTATATTATTCAGCGGGATCTACAAGCATATAAATTATTATTAAATTCATAGACATTCATTAATACGACATTTGCGTGCCTACAACAATAAGATGTGACTGATTACTCATAGTGGATAGAAATAGGTCTAGGCGTATTTATTAATTTTAAAAGAATGCACGTGTGTTGCTGATTGCTATAGATTTATAATAATAAAGCAAAATTATCATGAGTATTAAATAAAAAAATCCTGGCACGGCAATGTGACAACACTGCACCTGATGTTAAGCGCAGTGCCGTCCAGTTAGAGTATCAAGTAGCGAGAAACAATCTATCAATCACTACTCAACACAATCATGCCGGCCTGCTGTGTAGCTTCTTCAAACTACGCCATGGGGCGACGAATTGAAGAAGCGGTCGAGGGTCTAGTGTCTAGTGTGTTACAAATAGACGTAAAGACGTAAAGGATCGACTTATGTCCAGATTTGATTATAATAATGTTGGAAATGAAAATTCATTCATTAGCGGTTTCATATAATTCACCACCAATCCACCAGGACTGATTACCGAGTTCCTAAAGATCAAAGACTATAACTGTAAATAACTTTTTGAGCTACCGCACTTTGGATATTATTTAAAAAAATATATGGAATCATAAGTTCTGCTGCAGTCGTTCTTGTGTTTCTTGGTAAATTGAAGTTACAAAATACTATTATTTAATATTATACATAATATCTATAGATGTTTGATGGTCTATCAGCAGACACGGCCGATCATCTTCCACTTCAGCGCACTACTCCTGGATCTTTGAAGAATTACACTGTCGGCATTCGAGTCTGATAAAACGTTTTTGTTTTATTCGCAACCGGTAAATTATCAGCTTCATTTGAGTAAGCCAGAAGCAACCTCTACAACTTAATTTGTAATTAGTAATCATTCCCAATATCGCGTGTTTCATACGTGTAAATGTTCACAATACAGGTCATTACGGGGAGAACCACAGGTGCCGGAACATATCGATAAGAGTATGTTTTTTTAAGTAACCAGAAACGAATGACATTACGTAACTTTTTATTTTCCATCAAGAATAAACTAATTCTTCTCTGGCTTGAAATCAGCATCTCCTCAATTGAATTGTCAGGCCGAGTTTGAATGTATATATGCACAATTTCAACGTGGAATTATTTACGACTACAGGTCCCTCCAAAGAACCTGACCATTAAGCATGACTTTCGTGTTGTCAAGTTTCATAATCCTGAGATCAATATGGTTTGAAGAACGGTCAAGGCGGTATAATACTTTTTCTAAATCCTGCAGAGTTTCTACCATAACGTAAATGTAACATGCAAATTACATATGTGAAAATTATAGGTCGTTGATGTTGATGCTCTGCCTTTTCAATGAATAAGGAATTTTCAGAAGATGTATAATTTTAATCTCTTCCCGCCGTTCTTCTGTAAGACAGTCTTGCGTACTACACAGAATTATATATTTTATTTATTTTTATTTATTTAGGAAACATACAGTACAAAACCATAAACAAAACAAACAAAATTGTTCCATGAAATTATAAATCTATAATAAGATAAATATATAAATCTATATATTATATTATGTATATCCTATAGACAACACTATCTTCAGCTTGGCATATTAATTTTTAACATTTAGCTTGTCTAAGAAGCGCGTTTGGCCATGTGTATACTTAATTTTGGGCAATAAGTTGTATACATCGCTTTGGGAACATTGGTGGATGCATTGTTATGGAGCGGCCGGTGTGTACATCATTATTGGTTGCGACTGTACATACATACATCAAGAAACACTTTGCGCCGCCGTAATCAGAAAAAAATAGTTTCTACGACTTTGACGGGATATATCTCGCAAACGGTACGCTTGACAAAAATATGATGTACGAAACCTTACCTTCATTTTAAAATCCCTGTTCAATGATACTACACATGATGAGTTGAGACGAATCAATTTTTTTTTATTTTTGGTTCGTGCCCTTTACAAGGCGATATATTCAATTTAATGTGACGTCACATAGCCTATAACCAGCGGACAAACAAGACGCTTCCAACGACACCTCATTTGTCAAATTATGATCAGTAGTTTAGAAGTTATGAGGGAACAGATGAACATACATACATACTCAGATACCGGTCAAAACATAACCCTCCCTTTTGCTTCGCCGTAGTCGGGTAAAAATTGCATTTTACTTGTCCTTCGTTACGTTGTCTTTCTGATCCGCCATATTTTATCAGGTGTTGCATTCATTGGTCGAAGCAATGTCATTGTTTAACTAGACAATGCTATAATAGAAAACTAGTACAAAATATTTCCAATACACTTGTATTAACTATACGATGATGACGGCCTTCACCTTTTACCCATGGCGTAGTGTGAAGAAGCAGGCCGGAATGATTATGTTGAGTTATGGGGAGATAGATAGTGTCTCGCTACTCGATAAACTAATTGGACGACACTGCGCTTACCATCCGATGCAGTGTGGTCACTTTGCCGTGCCACTATAAAAAAAACCTTCCGCCTAGTTTCTATCATCCTAATAAGTGTTGTAATGTCAGGAGTTCAACGTGCTCGACACGCAGCCGGCGGAGTACTCCCCGCTGAGGGTGGAGTCGCTGGAGGACAGACAGACTGTGTTCTGGCTGGTGTGGAGCACGCTGGTGCTGGCCGTGCTGCTGCTGGTGGCGGTGCTGGCGTGCGTGTCGCAGCGACAGGACTACTTGCGCAGGCTGCGGGCCGCCACTGCCACCGCCAACGACACCGCATACTGTGAGACTCACTATTCTCAACTATACTTAACCGTAGTCCGACACCACATACTGTGAGACTCACTATTCTCAACTATACTTAACCGTAGTCCGACACCACATACTGTGAGACTCACTATTCTCAACTATACTTAACCGTAGTCCGACACCACATACTGTGAGACTCACTATTCTCAACTATACTTAACCGTAGTCCGACACCACATACTGTGAGACTCACTATTCTCAACTATACTTAACCGTAGTCCGACACCACATACTGTGAGACTCACTATTCTCAACTATACTTAACCGTAGTCCGACACCACATACTGTGAGACTCACTATTCTCAACTATACTTAACCGTAGTCCGACACCACATACTGTGAGACTCACTATTCTCAACTATACTTAACCGTAGTCCGACACCACATACTGTGAGACTCACTATTCTCAACTATACTTAACCGTAGTCCGACACCACATACTGTGAGACTCACTATTCTCAACTATACTTAACCGTAGTCCGACACCGCATACTGTGAGACTCACTATTCTCAACTATACTTAACCGTAGTCCGACACCACATACTGTGAGACTCACTATTCTCAACTATACTTAACCGTAGTCCGACACCACATACTGTGAGACTCACTATTCTCAACTATACTTAACCGTAGTCCGACACCGCATACTGTGAGACTCACTATTCTCAACTATACTTAACCGTAGTCCGACACCGCATACTGTGAGACTCACTATTCTCAACTATACTTAACCGTAGTCCGACACCACATACTGTGAGACTCACTATTCTCAACTATACTTAACCGTAGTCCGACACCGCATACTGTGAGGCCCACTATTCTCAACTATACTTAACCGTAGTCCGACACCACATACTGTGAGACTCACTATTCTCAACTATACTTAACCGTAGTCCGACACCACATACTGTGAGACTCACTATTCTCAACTATACTTAACCGTAGTCCGACACCACATACTGTGAGACTCACTATTCTCAACTATACTTAACCGTAGTCCGACACCACATACTGTGAGACTCACTATTCTCAACTATACTTAACCGTAGTCCGACACCACATACTGTGAGACTCACTATTCTCAACTATACTTAACCGTAGTCCGACACCACATACTGTGAGACTCACTATTCTCAACTATACTTAACCGTAGTCCGACACCGCATACTGTGAGACTCACTATTCTCAACTATACTTAACCGTAGTCCGACACCGCATACTGTGAGACTCACTATTCTCAACTATACTTAACCGTAGTCCGACACTGCATACTGTGAGACTCACTATTCTCAACTATACTTAACCGTAGTCCGACACCGCATACTGTGAGACTCACTATTCTCAACTATACTTAACCGTAGTCCGACACCGCATACTGTGAGACTCACTATTCTCAACTATACTTAACCGTAGTCCGACACTGCATACTGTGAGACTCACTATTCTCAACTATACTTAACCGTAGTCCGACACCACATACTGTGAGACTCACTATTCTCAACTATACTTAACCGTAGTCCGACACCACATACTGTGAGACTCACTATTCTCAACTATACTTAACCGTAGTCCGACACCACATACTGTGAGACTCACTATTCTCAACTATACTTAACCGTAGTCCGACACCACATACTGTGAGACTCACTATTCTCAACTATACTTAACCGTAGTCCGACACCGCATACTGTGAGACTCACTATTCTCAACTATACTTAACCGTAGTCCGACACCGCATACTGTGAGACTCACTATTCTCAACTATACTTAACCGTAGTCCGACACCACATACTGTGAGACTCACTATTCTCAACTATACTTAACCGTAGTCCGACACCGCATACTGTGAGGCCCACTATTCTCAACTATACTTAACCGTAGTCCGACACCACATACTGTGAGACTCACTATTCTCAACTATACTTAACCGTAGTCCGACACCACATACTGTGAGACTCACTATTCTCAACTATACTTAACCGTAGTCCGACACCACATACTGTGAGACTCACTATTCTCAACTATACTTAACCGTAGTCCGACACCACATACTGTGAGACTCACTATTCTCAACTATACTTAACCGTAGTCCGACACCACATACTGTGAGACTCACTATTCTCAACTATACTTAACCGTAGTCCGACACCACATACTGTGAGACTCACTATTCTCAACTATACTTAACCGTAGTCCGACACCGCATACTGTGAGACTCACTATTCTCAACTATACTTAACCGTAGTCCGACACCGCATACTGTGAGACTCACTATTCTCAACTATACTTAACCGTAGTCCGACACTGCATACTGTGAGACTCACTATTCTCAACTATACTTAACCGTAGTCCGACACCGCATACTGTGAGACTCACTATTCTCAACTATACTTAACCGTAGTCCGACACCGCATACTGTGAGACTCACTATTCTCAACTATACTTAACCGTAGTCCGACACTGCATACTGTGAGACTCACTATTCTCAACTATACTTAACCGTAGTCCGACACCACATACTGTGAGACTCACTATTCTCAACTATACTTAACCGTAGTCCGACACCACATACTGTGAGACTCACTATTCTCAACTATACTTAACCGTAGTCCGACACCACATACTGTGAGACTCACTATTCTCAACTATACTTAACCGTAGTCCGACACCACATACTGTGAGACTCACTATTCTCAACTATACTTAACCGTAGTCCGACACCACATACTGTGAGACTCACTATTCTCAACTATACTTAACCGTAGTCCGACACCACATACTGTGAGACTCACTATTCTCAACTATACTTAACCGTAGTCCGACACCACATACTGTGAGACTCACTATTCTCAACTATACTTAACCGTAGTCCGACACCACATACTGTGAGACTCACTATTCTCAACTATACTTCACCGTAGTCCGACACCGCATACTGTGAGACTCACTATTCTCAACTATACTTAACCGTAGTCCGACACTGCATACTGTGAGACTCACTATTCTCAACTATACTTAACCGTAGTCCGACACTGCATACTGTGAGACTCACTATTCTCAACTATACTTAACCGTAGTCCGACACCGCATACTGTGAGACTCACTATTCTCAACTATACTTAACCGTAGTCCGACACTGCATACTGTGAGACTCACTATTCTCAACTATACTTAACCGTAGTCCGACACCGCATACTGTGAGACTCACTATTCTCAACTATACTTAACCGTAGTCCGACACTGCATACTGTGAGACTCACTATTCTCAACTATACTTAACCGTAGTCCGACACTGCATACTGTGAGACTCACTATTCTCAACTATACTTAACCGTAGTCCGACACCGCATACTGTGAGACTCACTATTCTCAACTATACTTAACCGTAGTCCGACACTGCATACTGTGAGACTCACTATTCTCAACTATACTTAACCGTAGTCCGACACCGCATACTGTGAGACTCACTATTCTCAACTATACTTAACCGTAGTCCGACACTGCATACTGTGAGACTCACTATTCTCAACTATACTTAACCGTAGTCCGACACCGCATACTGTGAGACTCACTATACTCAACCCTAGTGTAGGCTGAGAGATATCGATTCTTTGTTTTAACCACGCACGAACAGTATCCAGTGGAAAACTGGCATTACTCATCCTTATTGTCGTGCGTATTTGAAATATTAATATTATGGAAATAAAGTTGATATTGGCTTGTATTTTTACTCACTACTTATTACCTTTTCCGAACACCGGTGTCCTGGCTAATAAATTATTATATTCTGTTCGTGATAAACTTTGGTAAGGCTGGAAGTGTTTATCGATTCTTTATTTAAAGGCCTATACACGCGTTTTTTTTACTGTATGAGAGCTTGTGTACATTTGCTCAGGTCATTATATTCAGATTGTTGATTGCTCTCTCACATATCGAGTCAGACAGACGAGTAAAGAGCCTAAAAACTATCAAAATCAGTGTTTCCCAAACTATGGGTCGCGAGCGAATATTGGGGCCATTAAAATAGGATCATACTTCCACCGAACGGAATATAATTACTAACACTGATTTTTTTCTTATTTCAACAGTCCATTCATATAATTATGCCTTTTTTTATTCGTGACATGGCTGTCAGAGGTGAGTCTCGAACTTGGAACTTTTTATTTGGTGGGTCGTTGTTCAGTCAACTTTGGGAACCACTGGTCTAGACTGTAATTATATTGATAGATACCGGCTTATAATTGTGAGAATATAAGTCCATTATTATCCTTAGCCGGTATATTTAGTGAAATAACTACCTGATATCTATTTTAAAGCATACAATAATCCTGCTAGGTAGTAGGTACCACATTCCTACTGATGACTAGACATCCTAATTGGATGCACAAGGAAAATATTACAATATGTGTTTATTAATATATCATATTTAATTTAAATTCATGACATTTAACATCTATTTACGGTTCGGCTACTGGCTTCGGAGGAATAAATAACAAATTTCTTGAAACAGATGAGACAGTTGGTTTATGATAGCTAACCTTTCATATCGTTACTGCTTACTTTAATTCGTATCACAGGCTTGTTACTTGAAGATATTTTTTTTACGGCTTGTTTTATTTGTTGGAACGTCCATATGAGACTTCGTATAATAAGAGGCTGGGAGTTCGATTCCCGCACTCAGAAAAATATTTGTGTGATCCTCAAATTATCTATGGGGTTAGTGGACCCTATAAAAAGTCACTATATTTGCTGGAGATAATGCGAAACATTTTTAACAAAAAAAACAATAATCGATAACCTTCACCTTTTGGAAATCGGTTAAAATTAATTTCAGGGTCTCCTGTTAATTTTTATCATAAAAGGTCAATCATTAGCGCGACCTCTTTAAAACTCTAGGTACTTATTAACCGTTATCTGTTACCAGGCGATTGTATTATGTTGTTTACCTTTTTATTTGTTTTACAGCGTCACCGGCGCCGGGAGAGTCAGACATGACCATCCGAAGTTCCGGCGGTCGAGTGCCGAACACCAACAAGCACAGCACCAAAGGTTCAAATCCCATATGGCTGCACGCGTACGAAAATGATTGGTACAAATCCGACGATCAACTGAGCCATTCAGAACGGGACTCACTCGACGAAAACGCAGTGGATCAAGACTTGTCTAATGAAAAGCCATACTTCATCACCACTGCCGCTTTCCCGTCCATAGACTCCAACGAAATGGACCCCCAAACGAATCAAGCCAAATACGACTTCTACCAACAATTGGAACAGTTGAAAAACGCAAAAAATATGGAAACGACTGAACTGTAATTTTAACTTTAGTATGTATATGTGCCTTTTGTAAATCGTGTACCTATTTTATTTGTCTATCCGATTTTGTATGATTTTTAGTAATAAAAAGTAGTGGTTAAGTGTCGTTTATTTATTTAAAATGTACATAATACAGCCGTTACAGAATCAATATAGGATCAATTTTAGTTTACATCTTATTGCTTATGAATAAATTAAGTTCTATTGGTTTCAGCTATACCGAATAATAATTATGACCCATTTTGTATTTATGAAGTTTCTAAAAAGTTTAATAAATGCGAAAGTAAATACCAAGTCATTGCAATGTAATGATATTGCATTTACACAATATTTATTTTTTAACAAATATGTATAAGCATTTCTGAATACACGGTATTTGCATGAACAGTTAAATTATTTTGCTGAAAGTGTACAAAATAAGCATCTCATACAAAAAATAACTAAATGGTACCAATATACAAATACACATACGAACTCCGTGTAGCCCCAACTTTTATATCTACTTTATAATAGCTCTAGTTTATTCTCTGTTCTATTGGAGCATACTGACATTGAGTCCAGAACCTCTTCTCAGCATTAAAATAAAAAGATTGAGACAATGAAAAAAAAGTGGCATAAGTAGAATATCACTTTTACTTTAATGACAAATACACAAAAAGGTCTTTTTATAACGCTCAAAAGCGAAGAAATATATTTTAACAATTTCAACACATAGTATTTATGTACTGTTGGTGCAAGTATTTAAATAACATGTGTCATCCCCCAGAGAAAAATCGTTAATTAAATTATCACTAGATGGCGCTTTTATTAATTTTGAGGTATGATTAAATTTTTTGAAAACGAGCATTTATGAAATACTAACCTACCTTATGTATAAAACTTGGCAAAGCTAAGCCTAGCACTTTGTAGAGAGCAAAGATTATTTTTTACCAACTACCATGACGAATATTTTTCAGATTAAGCGCATACAAAGTATTTTTAATAGATTTGCGGTAGCAAAACATCAATACCTTGCTGAGAAAGTTGACGGGACATTTTACTTTAGCCCGATTAATACCCATAACTAAAGAAAAATAACATCTAATTTTGGCAATGATGTCGGTCAGTCAGTGACCCTATGAGTAACTATGCCATGATGCCAACTAAAAAACTTCTGTGGTTTCATTACAGCTGCTAATTATTAGGATTTTGCCTAAATAAAGCTCCGGATGTTATTTACATACACAATAATTTATTGTTTCTTACAATTTAGTGAAGCTAAAACACAAGATGATTGATTACAATTTAAAAGCTTTATTTTTATCTCTCCCAGTGTTAACCAAGTGAACGAAAGCTTCCTCTTGCTTGCCTGCAGCTGTAAGTATAACACATCATATTTTGCCACTAATGCCAAGACACTCAACGGTTCTAAGTATTGTTCAATGTATAAGGGAAATAAGGATGGAACTCTGGATGGGAGAAATGTGGAAATTACAACGCAGGTGTCCTTACAACCACAATATATATTAGATAAAATTATAATATAAAGTTTGCCATATTGAAAAAAATCTAGATTAATTGTAACTTATCATCTTACAAGATACACTGTAATTTTATACTGAATGTTCTACTATTGGAGCGTTTTTCAATGTCATAAAATATTGTGGATGAAAGAAAACTGACCAAGCAACATCTGTGTGGTCTGTAGCACGCTACATTTACTAACTTAAAAAACGATGTTCTAGTAAAAAAAAACTCATTCGACTCCGTCAACGAGCTCATTTTGTAATACCGCTTACTTACATTACCCAAAATGTTCTTAACACTTATGAGCTTCACTTATCATTGACAACATTCGTAAGTGAACTGGACAAGTAAGCAAGGAACGCTCCATTTCCTAAACATATGGCTATTGTACAGTTTTACAATGAATTTTAAATCCTAGTTAAAGTACAAAGAGTAGGAATTACATAAAACAAATCATGTAAATTTAATATTTTAACTAATATTTCAACTTCAACAAAAGTGTGTAAAGACATCTACTGACACATCTATGTAAACAGAATGTAATTTTGCTCTTATATAAAATGTACGTAATTATAGACATAAACCAGAAACTGTATTTTGCACATATGTACCATATTTCCTTAAATGCAAAAATTTGCATCAATATTCAGATGGACACAACTTGGCAGATCCAAAATTACCATGAACAATTTTACAATCTCCAGTATAGTTTATGTTTAAAGAGGATAACTGATGGGGGATCAGGGACAGGGGATGGGGATGAGGGGTGGGACTAGAGCCCGGGCTGTGGCGATGTGTGTGTATGTGTTGCTGACGTCACAATTGACTCATCACATGGCGTACTTCCTCGTCCACTCACGAGCTAGTTCATTGTACTTTTCTCTGTCAGTTTTGTAGATCCTCGCAATTTCTGGCACCAATGGGTCATCTGGGTTTGGATCACATAAAAGTGAGCAGATTGAGAGCAACACTGAAATAGTAAAAGCATGTTTTGTTGAATGTTGCAAATATAAAAAAATGATGTGTGAATACATTAACAAAGCAAATAAGCTTTAAATGGGTATTATTTACCTTTGGATATGGTGAGTGCTGGAGACCACTGTGAGCGCAAAATATCAAGACAAATGGAACCATTACTGTTTATGTTAGGATGGTAAATACGCGTTGTGAATGCAACTTTTGGTGGTTTGAATGGATAGTCTGTCGGAAAATGTATAGTCAAAAAGAATACACCTCCTTGATAAGGACTGTCAACCTGAAACAGTAAATACATGTTTTAATTTTAACCATTCTTTAAAATTTGGTGATTTATGTGTATTTACCATATTTTGTTATATAACACAGCTTTAGACCTAACTAGTTATAATAATGTCAAATTTTTAACTTTAAAGTATGTATGTTAGTGCAAAATGATAACCAATCATGAATATAAGTAAATACTACTTGTATTCCAAAGGAAGATGTTTATCACATAATAAAAGAGCTTATCATTTATAGAATACAAAAAACTGTACTATCATTAAGGGTGCTAATAATAAATATTATATATCATGTTTGTACAGTGCTTTGTCTTGCTGTCCCTGTTACATGTCACTCAACATAGCAAGACATATAACTATTACAGACATACACACATTTCAATAGCCTAATCTATGTCTGAAATGTATTACAATGTATAACATTTTTATCAGAAACAAATAAGTTACTCACTGGACCCATAATTGTGGCTTGCCAATGGAACACTGAAAACAAAAAACAAACAATATAATATTTCCTCATATAATTACAAAAATATACAACTTATGCTGTCCTAATATATAATTTATCAGTTTGAGTAAGATGCACAAAAACACATCTGTCTCTGACTATACTGACAAGGTCGTTGACACTTGCAGTGTCAATAACCATGTAAAGAGTGATATTTCACTTATTTTAAACTATTCAAGCCTAATAAATTTTATTCTGTATTCTAGTTATAATTAATATCACTGCCAGTGTTACAAATACATTATAATAATGATGGTCTCGATGACAATCAGAGTTGTTTCCTGACTCACACATATGTAATGATTCATATACATTCAAATGACATTTATAATAAATCTACCTATATTTATATAATTTATTTTTGATTTTCTGCATGATAAGATTGTAAAAAATTGTATACTTTTGTTATCACCAAAAATAGATATATTTAGTACATACACTAATTCACATTTCTATTGTATTCAAATAGGTTATAAGTAGGAACAAAAATAAACAATCTCGTTTTACAATTAAGAAATTTAGTCCAAAGTATATCTGAGTAAATATACTGCATATTCTCAATCAATGAATGCATGCACTATAAATTCAATAATCTGTCCCCATCGTGACATTGTTTCATTCCATTATTATTATACAACACAATGAGTCAGAAAAAAGTAGGTAAGAAATCAATAGGCACTTACGATCTTCACCGTGTGGGCCTGCAGAACATTGTGCTGGTGGATCTCTGCCCAGATCTTGTAATTCCTGAACAGAAACAATACATGTGTACCGAACGACACGCGAAACAATACCCTGGGCTGCGACTGTCACATCATCACTAGGAAAATAAACGAGGCCTCAACATGTTGCCTGGAACGGCTGCGTTGCGACTCCGCCGACCTTCCCTGCGCCGTATGACACGACCACAATCATTTCAATAACGTTTATTCACCTCACAGATGGATTACGCAGGGAGAAAACCTCAAAATTGGCACATAATTCCGACATTTTATGTACGCCGTGTGCACAAATTGTCACCTACATTATACCAGTAAAACACCGTTACATCAAACAAAACGAATTATAAAGGAACATTTAACGGCATGTTGAAACATTTATGTAAAACTATCGCGCACACGGAATTATCCAGAAGAAATTTCGATAATAGGTATTCACAATGACGAAACATTCACTACGAACTATAATACCAAATTACAACACTCGGATCACTTGCTCTTTTATCAATGATTTAAAGAGTAAAAATATTATATACGTACCCTATTAATTCGTTTTAACGCCATTTGATTATTTTATGATGGAATAAACTGACTTGCAGCTAGACAACGAAACTGTGAGCCAAGGACCTTTGATTAGAGATTGCAAGATGGCTCCCGTCTAAACGCAAAAGTACCACCCAAGTCGTTTGTAGTAATTATTAAATTTCAACTACTACGATCAAACTTTAAACGCTTATATAAAAAATAATCATAACTTATAATATGAAATAATAAGAATTGGAGCACGGGTTGTAACAAATTAAACACTTTCAGCAAATGGAGAACAGCAAACAGGAAAATCGACCATTCACAAAGAGCGTTCAGGAATACTCATATTTTATGTCTCAGCAGTATTATCAAAAATGTATTTTTTAATTTTATTATATCGTTGCCCTTAAAATATGGATATAAATTGAATACAATAAAACAACATACATAATTGTGATACAAAATAACTTTAAAATGTAAGAAAATTGATATCAAAATCATAAAATAAGTTTATTATTGTTTTATATTTTTTCATATAGCAGCACCGACAGAGCACTTTCGTACATGGGATATGACGTCATCACCTTTCGGGGAATGAGGAATGCCCAAAGCGCTATTTTTGGAAAATTTTGTAGATATTCATTACTGACACGCTAGCTATTTAAAACACATATTTGCAATTTGAAACTTCCAGGTGAAAATATCAGGAAGTAAAAACTTCTGACAATGATTGCTGGTCAAATACTAAATTTATATTAAATAAAACTTAAAGAATATAATGTAAAAATAAAGTAATATTATTTTTCTACTACAACGCAGTATTAGAAAACTATTTTTTTTGTAGCTGTATTATTTTGGAACAGACATGTAATTTGTAAGTCTTATTTAATATTATTGTTTTTTTAAACATCAAACATGTACACATAGCGCGTGCTACTACGTAAATATCTAGAATTAATATATTTTAAATAATAGTCTGTCCTAACAAATCCATCATCTCTAGCCCAAACCAAGTAATAATAATAGGGATTGTCAAATATATATGAGAAAAAAATTGTAGTTATAACTTCTTATGGGAGGGTAAACCGCAGTTACGTTACGCGTTCATACTTCGCCACTTGGTCTGGCTTCTTTATTAATTTCTATTTCTGACATTCCATAATCTCTGTGCTATATTTTTTTGAAGTGAAACTTCTTTAGAATCGTTGTGATTTGATTTGAGTGGGATCGAGTGGCATCGAGATATCACTTCTGTCGAGCGTCCCGAGACCATTGATATATAGAAAGGGATATCACCCAAGATCAAGACCTGAAGCCAAATGTTTCCCTAAAATGGCGTCGACTCCGCCCACTGCAAATTGTGTTGTATTCATTTCATCGATAGTATTCATATCGTATTATCGATAAAATAGTTTTTTTGCACACATTGACCATAATAATGTATTTGACTCAATTAAAATTAGGGACAATTTATTAGCATTATTCTGACAGATCATAAAACTACAAACATAAAAATAATAAATAATGAATGAAAATTATCTTTTGGCACACGTTTGGCGTGTTATTCATTTACAAAATCTTCTAAATAAATAAACAAATATATTTTTATTAAAATAATTTATTCATGTCAAAATAATACGGACTTAGTTTTAGACGCACGACTTCCAAAGTTCTATTAATACAGTTTTTTCAAAATGCTTAGAACATATTCTTATAGTTGACACGGGTTGTATATTATCAGGCCTATGCTGTCATTCCATAATATTTTAAGATTACCATTCACTGGAAATCTGAAATATAATACACAAAATTAATATATAAACATTATTTTACTATATATAAAAAATCCTAATATATAAATGTTTCCTATATCCCGATGTAGTAATATGTATTACAGTACTTAAAATTAAAAGGCTCAAAATTAATTCATTCCTATCGATAAAAAAATTAACACGATGGGTACGAGTGCAGCACTACGTTTTCATGTAAACATTACAAATTTTTATTTATTTTATTGTAACTAATAGAAGTATTTCTGGTTACAAATATTAGCAGAAAACACATAGGAAATTCTTTATATGGACTCCAAACCAAATATATACATAAATTAAACCTGGAAAATTATAATCCTTCGTTATATCTTCGACAATCTGAACTGCATCCTATGATGCCACACTTTGTCATATTTGCTTCGATCTTATTGTCTTATAAATTATAGCGAGTATAGCAGTGGCGCGTCGACTATAACTCTCTCGCACCCTTAGTCGACAAGAGCCGACTTTACTCGAACGAGCGTTATATAGAGCCGAGCGTGTCGGGTACCCCACAGAATAAAGTGCACAGCGTGCCTAAAGAAGTTTCACTTCAAAAATAGCGCGCGCTTCCGCAACTTCCTCTTACACACTTCCGTCCCTTTTCGCGAAATCACCCCAAAATCGATCGTAAAAATGTTACACATCAAAAAGGCCCAGAAACACGCAAGGAGATAACGCACCGCACATGGAGTATCAGCGCACGTTTTGATTTTTTTGCTTACTTGATAGACGTAATTTTAGTGCTGTACTAATACGTGAGTCGAACCACAAGGATCTAAAATTTATTGATATATACTAGTCCTGAGATTGTCTCGTATGCTAAATGTGGCGCCTCAAATTGGCACATAATATAAGCTGTTATTTGTATGTGGTAACAAGTGTAGTGTGATAAATAATGTCTATGCGCAATATTTCAGACATGGTTTCAAACTTTCGATTGGAAAAATATTGGACATGGTTTAGATCTTTTATATGACAAAAACTACTGGCTAAAGAAAAATACTACTACCGCCTTTTAACATGACTTTTATAAAAAAAATGCAACAAAAAAAGGCTTTGACTTTTCAATTTGAGCCCGGATAGTGGAAGACCTTTGCCTTCTCTTTGTATATAAAGAAAAATTTAACAAAAAAATGTCTATGCGCAAAGGGGGAAAAAAATGGCGGGAATGTGATGTGATGTTGTATTGTGATTAATAAGTGAAAAAATTATTTGAGACATGGCTTAGGCCTTTAAATTGTGACTATTACAGACATAGCTTTGACCTTTAAATTGTGACTATTACAGACATGGCTTAGGCCTCTTGAATTGTGTTTATTTCAGACATGGCTCCGGCCTTAAGAATGAGAAAAATATCGGACATGGCTTCCCCCTTTTAAATGGATGAAGACTGCAGACATGGCTTCGGCCTTTTGTATAAGTTAAAACCAGAGAAGAAGAAGACTTTAATTCTAGCCCAGATTCGGAAAGGATAACGACGGACATGGCTGCATGGTGGAGAAAAATTGCCTTCTCTTTTATAGAGTAAATAAATAAAAAAATGGCTATGCGCAAAACCACCGTTTTTTTTTATTTCATTTTCTGTGTAAAAGAGGAGGCAAAGGTACTCCACCATACAGCCTTGTCTGTCGTTATTTTTCCAAATCTGGGTTAAAATGTCTGAAATAGTCACAATTTAAAAGGCTAAAGCCGTGTCTGAAATAATTTTTGACATAATAATCACAAATAAAACGTCACATCACATTCCCATCATTTTCCTTGTCGAAAAGCCACAAACATGGCTTGAAAACAGAGATTAAGAAGAAGAAAAATAACGATAGACGTGGCTGCATTGTGGAGAACCTTTGCCTTCTCTTTTGTATAAAAAGAAATAGAATGAAACAAAAAAAAATTACAGTTCGCAAGTAATCTCGAAGGGGATAGGTGGTTTTTGTATCTTTCTTAACTTTAGGTCTGATCGTGTTAATTTTACTAACACTTTCGAATTCGAATTTAAGTTTGAGTATTATAGCCTTTGAAAAATGTTTAAAGTGTGAAATCTGTGATCTTTTACCTTTTTCAATAAAATAGAATAATATATCCGACATCAAATATGACTTTGATTATGACTAGTAAACTAAGTGAATGTCAGGCAGAAACTGTACAGTTTATGTCGATAGAAAAAGTAAGTTTGTAATATATTTTGTAAAAAAAAAAGATATATTTTTGTTGTATTCTATGATTTGTATTAAAGAAACATCCTACTCGGACGACAAAATGAGCGCAGACAGACTGCCGAAACAAAACTTTTTCAGGGGAGTTTCAAGTGGAACGGAAACTTAACCTGGAATAGTTTTCTTACTTTTTAACAGTTCAAAAAAGGAAGTACTTAATTCGATATTTTTTTGCTCCATTTTGGTTTTCTATGATATTTTTTTTTATATTCCATAAGTAATATATTGCCTCAACAGTACAGAGAAAGCATGTATAGATTGAGAAACCTATTGGGTTCGGGGTTCAAATCCCATGCGAAGCAATCACAATAGGCTATTTGACAACATTGAAAATATACTGCAAATTGTGGTCATCCTGTTAGACAATAGCTTAAAAAACCATATTTCACTTAATTTTAAACAAAATAATGTATATTTTTTGCAAATTAAACGAAATAAAATACAACATTTTTTTTAAATTTTATCTGTGATGTGAATACTCTGTGATTGGTTGCAACTCTGGTGACGTCACACGCAAGTAAACATAGTTTGAGTGATTTTAGTACACATTTTATGTTTTCTGGGTGATAGATTCTATTGTTGATCTATTTTTGAAGCAGTTTTATGATAATTGTTGATAAAACAATTATCACAAAACTTAGCTTTGCTTGTCATTATTAGCTTGTTAACTTGTATGTGACGTCACACATATGATCAGCGCCATTACAGAAATAGCGTTTTTGCCGTGGTTTTGGAGATTTAAACTTTAACATTGATTTTTATTAAAAATACAATAGATTTCCCGGAAATATCAATATAGTGTGCTTATTATGTAATAAATAATAGTTTTAAATCATTTTCGAAAATTAGTCAAATAGCCTATTAGTGTTTTTTTTTGAGTTTTCTCTTTAAGCAGCTCACATGGATTACCTGAAATTGAAACTTGCAGTCTAAACTGTGAAAATATATTTTTGATATGATAATTTAGGTTCATAAAGGCATGTATTAAATTTATCATTACTTTCCCAACAACATTGATGTTGAAATTTTATTATATTTAAAACTTTATATATTTATTTATTTGGAACAAAACATTACAGTTAATTTTACAATATAGCATTGGGCTGCATGCTATGTTTTAAACTTGTGTCACGGACACTTACAAGTTACACAGAAATTCGTCTTAGTTTTATAGCAGGCACTGTCAAACTAAGGCACAAATTTTTTGTGGTTTAAAAATAAATGAAAGAAAAAATCTTTTATTATAAGTAATATAATAATCTTTGTTATAGGTTGAAGATGAGTGCCACACGGAATATTGTCCTAGCAACACATTACTGCGAAGAGGCAAGAAGTTGGAAGACAACAACAACTTGACAAAAGAGGATAAAGAATACCTTAACTATCGGAAACTGTTGAAATATGAAGAGGCACCAGTGTACTTGCAACATAACCCTTACATTCGAGAAGGATATAGGAAACTATTGCCAACAAAATTGTGCTGGGAAAGGTAAGGTTAATTTTTATTAGTAGAAGTTGAGTGAATTTTAATTGAGAGCTTTTTCACTTCCGTCAGTATGTCACCTTGTACAGTTAGCACTGACTGACAAAATTGCTTCACCTGGACCATCCAAAACATTAAAGACTAGCTTTTTATCTATTTTCAGTGATTTGCTGTAGCGTTAATGCGCCTTTACTTATAGACATAGTTAATATATTATCGCAAATTCCATAAGTGGTCAATAGTTAGTATGTTTCAATAGTTTAATCTCCTTGACATCACTTCCATGGATCCATTTTCAAAAGATGCTACTTGGAATACAACTTGTTCAATCATCAATCAATTTCTATTATGTTTTGTAATAAACATCCAAATAATTTCTCTATAGTCCGTTTAGATTTTATTCTTTACAATACACACAGCCCCCGTTTAATTTAATATTCTAATTTGTTTTTACGAATACAATAAAATGTTTTAGGTACATTTAAATTTAGAACACCAGCTAAGACATGTGAACAATGGAAATCTAAACTAATGTCCTACTGTTTGAAATTGATATGTTTATTGTGATTTTTTATTTAAACCAGTTTAAAGAAATAGGTTCTACATTGTTGTGAATGTCTTTTGTTTCGCTGAATATTGTGTAGTTGGGTTTTATCTAGTAAAAATCACTCGGTAGCCATAACTGGCTAAGCCGTCGGCGTCGTGGGGTTTCCCATGCAGAAGGTTCCACTCTCAAAATCCATTTCTTCAACCAGTAGAAATGAATGAATTCTTGTCTAAGTTGAAAAGATTGACAAATGCTACTCATGCAGATTCTCAAATAAATAAATGAATACAACCATCTGACACATATAGTCCTAAGTCCAAATTATTTAATCTGTAACATGGATACCAGAAACCACGAGACTTCAGTTTCCACAATATTTATTTCGTATGGGGATCCATATCATGGACTCTTAAGTTATAGCCGATCTGGTATGAATTACAGTTGTCAACCGTCCTGTTCTCCCAGGACATGTCCTGGGGTGTCCTGGATAGTTTTTAAGCAGCGTCCTGGGTTTTTAAAGCGCCCTGTATTTTTAAATTTGCACTTTTGCAATCCTTACTTTAGGGGAGGCCTCTCGGCTAGCAAGTATTCACGCTATTTTAAAAAGATGTGTCCTGTTTTTAAACTGAATTGTCCTAGTTTTTCTAGCTTCAAATCCTAGTATTTGAATTCCAGGGTTGCGAACCCGATGGTTTGTTTTCATTAAATCAATCAATATTTTTATCTAAATGGCCTTGTGTCCACTGGCTGTTTGTCTTAGTATAATCAGATAAACATAATGTTATTCTGATTAGTGTAATTTATTTGAAGAAACTAGTCAATTCGTACCTACAGTAAGGTTATAAACAAATTCAACACATGGCCGTAATAGATAGCTGATTAGTTAACTTTAATTAACATAAAAATCTTATAAACCTATGAATTCGTAACACAATGCAAGGACGAGTGGTTTCTAGATTTTTCTAATTTACATTTAATGACAGATGGCAGGAAGTTCATTCCTTAAGATCATGGCCAAGGATTATAATATTTACTTAACTTTAAAATTTGTTTTATATAGTAAGTTCTTAAAGTCGTTGAGCTAAAGGCCAATGTTTTTAATTTTATTTTACACAACTTTATGAAAAGGTTACAGAGGAATAATAATAGGTATTGTAAAAATAAACCAATTGAAAAGTAAAAATTGTGGGCACCAAAAGTACACCGACTTCAATAAAAAACACATTATGCGTCCCTATGAAATTTAAGGGTTTCTCTCGATTTTTCTGAGATCCCATCATCAGATTCTGACTTGGTGCCAATGTGACCACCTGGGAAGTATACCATTATAAACAAAAAAATAATTTCTCGAATCGGTCCAGACGTCTTCGAGTAATCGAGGAACATACATAAAAAAACCCGACGAATTGAGAACCTCCTCCTTTTTTTGAAGGCGGTTAAAAAGAAAGACCATATTCTTTTACTAACATTTGCAATTGCAACTTGAAAATCATCTAATTAAATATGAATCGACGGTGTGTGCTTGGTTTAGTACTAAGTTGCTGCACAGTAGCTTGGCCAAGGGTGATTGGTTGTTTCGATGTACATTTCAAATTCGAATTATTCTGAAACTGAGATGTAGGTATTTTTACCCTGTCTACCTAATAATTTATATCGTGTATACGCATTCATACCCGATATGATAAATCTGCCCCAATAAAAAAATCACTGCTTTAATAAAAGGGTTAGCCTTAGTACGCCAAGCTGATCTGATGCAGTGCGGAGACTTCACATACCTTTGAAGTTCTTACGGGCAATTCTCAGCCATGTAGATTTCCGCAATATGCATTCCTTCAACGTTAAAGACAACTAATTTAACAATAAATACACATATAACTTTGAAACGTCAGAGGTGTATGCCATTTGAGCTGGTTTCAAACCTGCGACTTCCGTCTCGGCAGTTCGTGCCACTCCTAACTAGGCTATTGCTACTAAAGTAATGAAAAGTAAAGTGCATCTGCAATTTTGTTACCTGACCTTTTTATTTCAGCGTATTCTGGTGGACAAATGAGACGATGAATATATGGACACACATCTTTGGTTTCTTTCTACTGTTGTTCTTGACCATCAATGACCTAGTGATCATCAACATTCACGCTACGGTCACCGACAAGGTGGTGGCTGGCATACTGTTCTCGTGTTTTATGGTGAGTTGCCATTTTGTTGTTTAATTATAAACCCTTGTATAGAGCTGTATTTCGTAGGCCTACTGCATGTACCGCTGGTGGGGACGAACTATAGGCGGAACTCGTTTATATTAAGAGCAGGCAAACTATTTGATAACATGTTAACTAATAACGATAATGATAGTACAACTGTAGATTTAGATTTGTTTAACACAACCACAAAATTTCTTAAAAGGTCATTGAGTGAGTTATACTTTGAATAACTTTGATTCATTGATAACCCTAACTTCAACTGGTTGATTGATAACCCTAACTTCAACTGGTTGTCTATTTATCGGCACAAGAAGGTTACGTATAAAATGTGCATTTACTATAAGTGGAAACTTGTAAGTAACTTTTAGTTATATAATGTTCTATTTTTACATGTATTAGCTGTTAGTTTTCCTAAAATAAAATAAAACTCTAGAATATATATTCCGATATGCAGTTCTGAAACGGCACCAATCATGTACTAAGAAAACAGGCGAAGAGGAGTGTTTCGGATTAAATAATGAATAGGTGGGTAAAATACTTTTCGGTTCAGCCTTTGAAAAATTAAGTTCGTATTACATTTTTATAGTATGGAGTGTGAAGGCAATTGATTGATTTTCGTGTAAAATCAGTTGTATTTTTTTATACTGCATATATATTACACATGCACATATATTAGCAAAGTGACCATACTGCACCTGATGGTAAGCGCAGTGCCGTCCAATTGGAGTATCAAGTAGGGAAAGACGATCTATCCCCCGCTACTCAACACTATCATGCCGGCCTGCTTCTTCCCACTACGCCATGGGCAAGAAGGTAAAGAAGGAGTCGAGGGTCTAGTGTTAGAGTATTGAGAAGGCCGCAAAACGGCCAAACATCGTACCCCAACTCTATTCCCCCCACCAAAATTAGATGAACACTGGCTGATCTCAAAACGCGACACACTTGCGTGAGCCACTATGGCGGGTTTTACACCCTGTGTACGGTGGTCGCTATCAGGGCGGATATGAATATCCTACCAGCGAAACGCATATATTCAACGCTAGATCTATAATCTTACGATACAATACTTCTGTGCTAATTGAATGTCTTTTTCGCGAGATATGTTCAATATTTCCATGGTATAAACACGACGCTGATTGTTACGAAATATGAGCCGTACGCCATTGGTCGCTGTGTCGAAAGTTTGCGTCTCAGATGTTCGACCCGCTTCTTTTCCACTAGTGAAAGTATAAAATTGTAAAAAAATTAATTCTTTGTGAACAGTTCAGTGCCTTTGTACTGTAAAACAAACATCTATTCACAATTCAAATATATATGAAAGGAGAAAATAATATTATCTAATATATCCGATCTAATTGTTTTTTGTCTATCTGATCTAAGTGTTGCAATTTACTGATGTCTATGACTACCAGCTATTATCGATTATAAGTTCATCTAAGGCGGGCTAAGTACATCTTCCTTTGTCTCTGTGCGATATTATTTGTTTTCGTATACTACTTACTATCCATGGTAGGGTGTCTGCTCGTTACACCATAGCAGATTTTTTGGTTCTATCTTCCGAATGCAATGTACCAACACCATATCTATTATTCACAAAACTTAATAGTATTCGTCTCAATAGGTACTTTTTTATAATTTACAACTGATCTGAGATCGTTGAACCTCGCTACTCGCAATTTTAATGCATAGGGAGGTTACTTCCTCCAAGTCAGTCGACCTGTACTGGAATGTTATTCTTTATCTCTTAAATACACCACTCACTATTGGGATATGTATTTCCTTTTGGTACATTTCCAGTTGTGAAAGTCCAGCGACATTATTTGTAAGTTACACTTAGGTTCACTTTAAAAAATTTATAGTTCTCTAAAAGCCTAGCCACATTGAACTGAATAAGTTTTCTGTATTGCTGATTTTAAATGATATGAAAGAAAAGTCAACGAATCTCTCGCCGCCTCTGATAATTGCAACTAAATGATGACTTTCACTCTCAGTTGTACCTTTTGTTTGATTATGTTTTTTATCGTCTGCGTTCTCAGCTCCGTCCGCGTCATATAATTTATCCGGTAGTACAGGGAATAATTTTTCTGGAATTAATCTTCCGGTATGCTTCTGACTTCAAGAATCTCTTTGCTGTGCATGAATAACGATGTAATTAATCCAATCGTAAATTTAAAATCTCGCTATGCAACTGTTCGAAAATTATGAGTTTTATAGTAAAATAGTTTATTCACATTTACTAGGTTAATCGCCTGCATGGATCAAAAATGTTGAGACTATAAAAAGTTAGCTTGACAAATGCTAAGACAATAAAAATTAGGACCAAATATTTGTGGCAATACTACCAAATTTGTTTAATGGTTCAATGGTTTATTATTTCTTTTAATAAAAAAAAACGACACTAAGGATTAATCGTAATTAAAACTAAAATGTTTCACAAAACAATAATGTTGGTTGCCATATTATCATTATTTCCATACCCTTTTGCCAAGCTGTATTCATACCATGCAGAGTGGTTACTTTGCCGAGCCAGGATGAAAAAATACCTTATAATAAGGTTTTATATATAATTATTCTTATACTTGACTTGTTTTTTGATATGCTATTAAGTATGGGATGATGTGACATTTCTCTGTCTAAGTAATAAATACTACGAAATCAATGCCTTCACTGCAGTGTACTGCAGTGGTTATAAATGTTAAATTGGATTAGAAGCGTGTCTCGACATCATTAGTTCCCATCGACCACATAACTAGTGCCATTGTGACCTTTGTGACGTGGGTTCGATGCCACATCGTCGATTGGCGCAAGCGTTGTGTGCGTGTTTTGCTGAATGAAATCGTGCCGGTGTTTTTACGCCTTATTCGATGTCATTAGGCAATCTTGTATACACCAGTTTCTGGTGTTCCTGTAAACGAAGTAAGAAGATACCTTTGCATTACATGAATGTATTCGTATGGTTATAGATGCATCAATACTTAGATTACACTGCATTCATCATCCCGAGCTGTAGATAATAATTATTATAATGTACTAGCGAGCCCGACAGACGTCGTCCTGCCCGTAAAAGCAGCGCCATACCGACTGCAGCACCATCTGCCGGGTTAATTTGTGAATCTAAACCATCAAGGGCGACACCCAAACGCATACAAAAAAAACATTCATATCGGTCCAGCCGTTTAGGATGAGTTCATTGAAATACACACGTACAGTAGAATTATATATATAAAGATAGTCTTTGCTTCGGCTTATACAACGCGGCAATAGACAAAGCGCACAGTTTTGTAACTAAGACAGATGGTGGTCTCTCCTATATACGAGGGTTCTACCATAATACCACATAGTAGATTAATTCTCAAGCTCATTATCATGATTTTCAATTATTTTCTACGGTTTCTGTAGTTTATATCGTTACTTTGTATTTTATATATACATCTATAATAGCCGTGGAAATATAGTTAATAAATTTTTTACGACTTATAAAATGTTTACGGTCCATTAATAATCTTGATTAATAGCATGTAAGTCAAAAGTTTTGAACGAAACCGTAACCATGATGAAACACTCACTATATGACCCGTTCCGGCGAATATCTGTTTGGGGTTAGTGGATCTAAGTGCGACCTTCCGGGGATGCAAGTCTTTTTACCGACTTAAAAAAGCAGAAGGTTGTCAATTCGTCGGAATATTTTGTTTATGTATGTTCCCCAATTACTCGAAGACGCCTGGACCGATTCAAGAAATTCTTTTTTTGTTTAAAAGGGTATACTTCCCAGGTGGTCCCATTGGCACCAAGTCAGGATCTGATGATTGGATCTCAGAAAAATCGAGGGCAACCTTAAAAGTTTATAGGGATAATTTGTTTTTTATTAACAGTCTACATTATATTTGGACAGCACTATTTTAACCATTAAATTATTCATCAACTAGGAGCTGCTAGGTGCTGGAGTACAGTTTTAGTCCCTTTTCCCTTCCCTTTACGACCGGCAACGTCTCCGAGTCTTTTTGTGTTGTGGGTGTTCATGAGCTATGAAAATTAAATAAATAACACCCAACAGTCACACACATAACCCCGACCCCACACTAAGATACGAGTCTTGTGTTGTGAGTAACAGGGACTACGAGAGACGCATGGTCTCACAACACCCAGACCCCGGACACAAATCTGTCTGTCACACAAACATTTGTACTGGTGTGGGAATCGAAACCACGGCCTCTCATTTCACAGCCGGCTACTCGCCAACTGCGCCACGTAGACTGTCTAAATAACTTACCTTTACTTGCTTATTTGACGGCATCTACGGCAAAAATTCAAAATAAATACCTCCTCTAGGAGTCTACTCCTACTAATAAAGTAGACGATTTAAGTTGAAATCACACTTTCAACCTAATACGATAGAAAGGAAAACAAAAACTGACTGCCTCGGTGGCGCAGTTGTAATTGCTGAGGTCTCGGGTTGGATCCCCGGGTCGGTTAAAGTAATATTGGGCTTTTCTATCTAGAAATACTCAGTATTAGCCTAAAGTCTGGAACCAGTGCCCGGTATGGCGATAGGTTTGCCCCCTATCACATTATGGGACCGAAATTCTGCGAAAAGTGGGTGTACTGGTGTACACCTCGGCCAACCATTCGGGGATTACAGGCGTATGTATGGAAAACAAAAATAGTGTATGTACGAGTATCTATATTTAGTTATAGAATTTACGCCATAAAAGGCTATATAATTCAGAGTCGTGTGAGTCTATTTTGTGAGACGTATAAAAAGTGTTGTTTTTGTTAGTCAAATTTGTATGCCGTTAGTCAAACTGTATTGACGATTTAACGGCTCTATAATTGAACTCATTTTGGTTGGGTCTTTGATCGTAATGACCGACCTGGTACGGTAAATCTTTACTGTATTTCTGACTGAGTGCGTTACTGTCCATTGATCACTGTAATAGTATGAATACTTACTAAACTGATCGTTTTTTTTTTAGTGCCTGGATAGACAGACGAGCAGACGGGCCACCTGATGGTAAGTAGTCACCGCCGCCCATAGACTGATTAGATTGTTATCTCTAAGTGATATCAGAATAATTTTGTATATTTAATTAGAAACTAGTATGAGTTATTATTTATTTTATATTACCTACTTGATTAGGCTTTTAAAACTTAAAAAGGTTTTTTAAGGAGGTGGTAACTAATCCATAAATATTTACACGGATACGCAAGCAGAATTTGAATGTATGCATCAATGTATATATTTAACACATATGTGTTTAATATATACAGCACTATGCGATGAGAATAATTCCAGCTAAATTCAACTTTGTGCAAAAATAACAAGCTTTAAGTTTGCATGTCTATTAAATGAATGTCGGCTGTTTTGTACGGACACGTGTTTATCACGTGTCTGCCAAAACAGATCATAAATAGGTAAGGCTATAAATAATAAATCGTTATTCATAATTTCATTCATTCAATCGTTTTTCAGGCCGGCATGATTGTGTTGAGTAGCGAGGGATAGATTGTCACTCGCTACTTGATACTCTAACTGGACGGCGCTGCGCTTACCATCAGATGCAGTGTGGTCACTTTGCCGTGCCAGAACAAAAAAAAAAACATTTTAATCATACTCTTGTAGGTAGTTAAATAAGTAAAAAGCGTGTGCTTTTAGAGTTGGGTCCTAATGTCAAAAAACTTCTATTCTTTTGAAGGAACGTAAGTGGACAGGTATTTAAAACCTGATTTTACCTTATGTTTAAAATTAATTATGCTTTAATGTTATTTTATATAATCTGAAAAGGTTTGAACTATTCTGGTTTGAATTACAACAAAGTTTTGTATGTTTTTTGTTTAATTCATCTCAATCATTTGGGTAGAAATAAATAGCCGTCGATAATTCAAAAACTTTATATCCTCTGGAACTAACTGATCGGAATTTTTATTGGGTACTTTTATATATATAGCAGATGTGGACAACTAAGCAAGTGGATCACTTGCTGGTAAGATGGGAAATGATTGCCGATACATGAATACAATACCAAAATAATCATGCATACACCTTCGATAAGGATAATAAATGAGGATTCCCAAGGTGAGGGGGACTTGGGCCTCTGGAAATCATAAATACCATATGAACAGCAACTGCAAGCTATTACTCATCGTCAGTTTTTGTGACAGTGGTAAACTCGGAAATCAGCCCATGGATTCTGTAGACATACATAGTCATAACATAGTCTACAGTGGCTTTACCACTTACCAAACTTGTGAAAACAGAATAGGATAAGATCTTATGAATGCCTAATTTTGGGTTTGTTACGAGGTTTTTTCTTAAAAGGGCTTTTTTATTATTTTTTATTACGGAGCTTTTACCTAACAATGGTATGTCAGTTCTACCGTACCCTGATCGTTACACAGTCTTTAAAAACTAATCAAAAAATTAAAAGTTAAAGATACGTCACTGATGCATAAACATGGAACAATGAACTAGCCGCTTCTGAAATGGGTTCCTATAAGACAGTGATGCAGATGGCTACATGATATCGATTCAATTTAAGTTTGCGCATCAGTAATTCTCTTTCATCTTTATACTTAGTACCATCCATCAAGAGATGCTGCACATTATCTAGAACTCCACAAACTTCAAAATTTGGTGATTTAACTTTTTTCATTAGGAATCCAAATTTTCTTGAAGGGTAATGACCAGAACGTATTCTATGTGCTAAAACTTCATAAGATCTACTTAAATTATTTCTTACAATCGACGGTATCCGAGGAGGTTGACATTGTATCTGAAAAGAGTAACGATGCAAATACGAAATTAAAATCCATATTGTCGATAAAATATACTTCAATCATCTTTAGACCTAAGTGATGATAGGTGCCTATATTCCTGACACAGTAGGCTCCCTTTTGTTTGTGAAGCGAATTTTATTGCGTCGGCTTTTAAAGAAAAAGTAACATCTTGCGGTGTTACTTTTTACTTTTTATATGGTCTTTATGTATGATGAATGTGTTGTCTTCTTTCCAGATATGCATGTTGTCGTCAGCCTTGTACCACACGTTCTCGTGTCGTTCGGAGTGCGACTACAACACGTTCCTGATGTACGATCTGTTCGGTATAGCGCTCTCATTGCTCGCTATATACACATCGGGTGTCTACTACGCTTTCTGGTGTCATTATGTAAGTGTTTTCGCAAGCTATGCTTTATGCTACGGTAGAGTTGCCAACTGTGCTGTTTTTCCAGGACATCATCTGTTTTTTAGAGTGTCCTGGATAGTTTTTAAACAGCATCTTGGTCCTGTGTTTTTAAATTCGTACGCCACTTTTGCATTACGTTACCGGCGGTGTTACGGCTCGCGAATGTTTGTGCTGTTTTAAAAGACGCGTCCTGTTTTTAAAATTTCTTTTTAAACGGAATTTTTCTGGTATGTCCAACTTCAAATCCTAGTTTTTGAGTTTCGGGGTTGGTTTTTGGTTAACCCTATGCTACGGACAATAACGCAATATAAAAATTGTGTACAATATAGTTATAAATAGAATAAGGTTTATATACAGATGCATGAATGTAGGTGTTTTATGATGAAAAATTTCAGCTCTAAACGCAAGTACAAAAAGCTACCGAAATGAAGGTTTCGATGGAGGTGGTGTGTTTATTTTTTTCAATAGTCGTTATATTATTTTTTTATTAGATGCGTTGAAAACGTAGTTAGACTAATTTGTTAAGATGTCACATGCTCTACTTTTAGTATAGACTTATGAAAATAGTATGAGTAATTTTAAAGATAAATTGCATTAAATACTGGTAATTTAATATTTTACTACATAAATATAATTGGCAAATGAATTTTAGAGTTTATCGAATCTGCATGTAAAGAGTCTTCTTTTGCTATACAAGAATTTAAAAATAAAGATATACAACACAAGAATACCAAAAGAAATATATGGTAGGGAATACGTATTGGACAGCACCGAAAACTGTTGCACAAATTATTTGATTTTTAACCGACTTCAAAAAAAGGAGGAGGTTAACAATTCGTCGGAATCTTTTTTTTTTATGTATGTTACCCGATTACTCGAAGACGCCTGGACCGATTCGAGAAATTCTTTTTTTGTTTAAAAGGGTATACTTCCCAGGTGGTCCCATTGGCACCAAGTCAGGATCTGATGATTGGATCTCAGAAAAATCGAGGGAAACCCCCAAATGTTATAGAGGCGCATAATTTGTTTTTCATTGAAGTCGGTGTCCTTTTTATGAATTAAAAAAACTTTTACTTATGGTCATACTAAATGTAGAAACTTTTCGTAATATTTGTACCAATATGGAGAAAATCATATGCTTTACTTTGTACCCAAATATTATGATAATAAATTAGATATTAATTTTTAATATATTTATGAGTCCGTGGTATACAATTCTGAAGGCATATGTGACCTTAAGCATACTGACACATTTTAATTTGTATTAATAATAGTAATTATAATATTATTTAATTAACCTAATTTATTTTTACATAGCTAGCAAGGTTGCCACTTTATAAAATAGTTAAACTTTATATAACGTAATGTGTTCAATTCATATACAAAAGAGAAAGTGTAGTTTTGCGTGCTTATCTCAAAGGCACTTGGTATATCTAACAACTGTGTGTTAGGTTTCACAGCAATGCTTTCACTCGACTCATAATGACACTGTTATAGACTTTTTTTTATTATGGCACGGCAAAGTGACCACATTGCACCTGATTGTAAGCGCAGTGCCGTTCAATTAGAGTATCAAGCGAGAGACAATCTATTCCCCGTTACTCAACACAATCATGCCGGCCTGCTTCTTCACACTACGCCATGGGCAAGAAGGTGAAGAAGCGGTCGAGGGTTTAGTGTCAAAGTACTCAGACACAAAACGGTCAAATATCGTACTCTAACTAACTCTACACCCTGTGTACTGTGGTCGCTGTCCTGGCGGATGTGAATATTCTACCACCAGCAAAAGACCGTAGACAAGCCGAAGAATTTATACTTAAGACCGTCGCACAAATCATAAAAATTACCTAGAGGTCTAAGAAAGTCTTGAAAACTCTGCTGAACCAATATATAAAAAATATTTGTTGATTGAGGCGGCTTCACTACGATTTTTTCCCGTAGAATACCTATTAATGTTTAAACAAAAATTAAGGAGATTGTGGTGATTTTTAATGCAAATTCTCCGGAAAACTGATAAGTCTATTCACATGTATTCCAAAGAATTGTTATGATATCCAAAAAACGGGTCCAGCTGCACTTTTTACTTTACTACCAAAAAAACTCTGCATATTGAGCGCCCAAAATACCTCCTTCAGCCACTGGTTGTACGGAACGGTCAGTGTTCAAACCGCAAAGGTCCATTACCTTAGGATACAGTCTAACGTAAAGCAAGACAACATCATACGTCGTTATTCATTGTATACATTCTAAGTTTTTCTATTATAGTCCATACGTTTTACTGGTTGGTAAAATCGGCTGTTGTTTGCAGGCCAGACATGATTGTGTCGAGTAGTAGTTGTCTCTTGCTAGTTGATACTCTAATAGTCTAACTGGACGGCACTGCCGCACTTACCGTACAGGTGCAGTGTGGTCATTTACTGTGCTAGGATAAAAAAACCTACCACAATAAGACTACACGGTGCATAGGAGAGCAAAATTCCCAACTAATAAAATTCAACACTTCAAGCATTATACTGGATTTCCTTATTTGGAAAACATCACCCTTGCTCAACAGCTGACACGTGTTCATTTCTCATAAAATTTATTCTGTACGCATGATCAACATATCATCAAGAAATAAATTATTCATTGACTTCAATATGACCTTTAATATAAATATAGTTCAAGGTTTTTAAATAACTTAAACATACATATACACTTATGCCTGTAATCCCCGAAGAGGTGTAACCAGTACACTCACTTTTCGCTGACTTTACTTAAATATGTTAACTTCGCTGCGTATTTTTGTAAATGATCATCAAAATAAGACATTCTATCGAATGTATTTAAAATTGGGATAAACGTGTTTGCTGATGAAACACATTAAATAAATAAATAAAATTATATGTACATCCTATGTATTTACCACAGACATAGCGAATGGGCTGAGCATTATACTCACAAAATTGACTTCCTTCCTTTTCGCTCCTGCAAGTCAGGACGTAGACCAAGCAATATTCTAGAAAATGGAAACTGCTGGCTGCACATTATCTTTATCTCTCTTACATTTTCTTAGTTATAGCTGGACTAGCTGTTGCTCGCGGCTCCCCCCGCGTGGATGTCATGTTTGGAAGAAAAAGTATACAATACAAAATATAAATTTTCATACGTTTAACTTAAAAAAATGACGGATTTTCATACAAACTTTCATCCCATATTGTTCCCCCTTAGGGGAGGAATTTCCAAAAATCCTGAAATATATATATTTTATTTTTAACTAAAAGGCCAAATACTTATTTTCATGAATGTATCTTCAAAAATGACGGATTTTCATACAAACTTTCATCCCATATTTTTCCCCCTTAGGAATGGTATTTTCAAAAACTTTTCCTTAGTGGATGCTACGTCATAAAAGGTACCTACTGGCAAAATTTAAAGTCTCTAACCTCAGCCGTTTCGGCTGTGCGTTGATCGATCAGTCAGTCAGTCAGTTTCTTCTTTTATATATACAGATAGAGAGCGCTCGGTCTTTTCTTTATTTCCATGATATGAACGAATTCTTGGCAAATCTATTTGTACATAACCTTTTTGCACCACAGTGATATGAACCACACGAAAGCGTGCGTAGTCGCGGTCATTAACTCTAGACACAAATGCAGTTATTGATATCTAAACGGTGCCACTTAGTAAAATTTGTACGGTATCTGGTAATTGACTCCAAAGTTTATTGATTGTAAATAGAGTATGGACAGGGTCGAGGACTTTTTAACTACGTGAATCACATAAATAAATTAATACACTCACACAACTCAACCCTCACCCTAGGTCAAACCTGTATCGTGGGTATCAAAAACTACGAGGGACTTACGGTCCCACAACACACAGACTCGAAACAAATATCTGTCTGTCACACAAACATTTGTCTCGGTGACGGAATTGAACCCACGTTCACTCGTTTCACCGCCGGCTACTCGCCTACTGCGCCATGGGGGCTGTCAAAATAATAATCACATTACGTGTATTTGGCTTTATATTCGTACATTCAAATTGATATGTAAATTCTAGTTGTAATTGGTAAAATATAGTTGTAATGTATAGATAGATAAGTAGGTATAAGTATATATATAAGTATTATTTGTGAATGCATGCATACTTTCTAATGTAATGCAATGCATTATAATAGAAAGTATTTTTCCGTGAACGCCATTGAGGTGAAATGATCTCAAACAAATTTTAAAAAATGATTTAATAAATTAACACATAAGTTAAAAAAAATATTAATATGAAAGATGCTATCACTGTGCCCTACACAATAAGTACGCTCAACATTTTGTCTTCCATAAAATTATTTACTCTAGCGCGAGAATCTAAACTGCTGCCAGAATAAATAACCCTAGAAGATTCCGTACCCGATGTTTTCAGACATACATATTAAGCTAATTACATTTGTATTTCAATTAACTAAGCTAATTAGTAAAAGGCAGCAATAGCCTAGTTGGTAGTGGTGTGGTCGAGACGAAAATCTTATGTTCAGAACCAGCCCAAATGGCATACACCTCTGACTTTTCTAAAGCTACTAATGTATTCGTTATTAATTATCGCTTGCTGCAACGGTGAAGGAAAACATCGTAAGCAAACCTGTTACATACCTGGGAATTCTCATAAGAATTTCAAAGGTATGTTAAGTCTGCCAACCCGCATTAGGCCAGCGTGATGGACTAAGGCCTAACCCCTCTCATCAGTAGAGGCACGTGCCATGGGACAAGTTTTACAGGGCTGGCATTATTATAACCAAATAATTTATTATCCGTTTTGAATCAAAGCTAGTTCAGGCCACATAGTCTCAAAATGACGGCAATTCATAAGAGTTTCCATCAATATTGAACCCACGTTTCTACGTCGCGGACTGTCGCAACAACCGCTAGGTCAATATCACAATATTGATAGGCAAGTCTCGATGCGCTGGAATCGACAATAGTATTGATCGGTTCTTTGCGTAATGTGAAGTAATGCAAATGTGTATTGCGAAACAAACATTGACCTTCACACACGTGCTCCGGTAACGTGAAGAATATAGTTTATTGTGTGGACGGTTTCCTGGTTTTAAGTATTTGATTGTTATAATATACTTTGCGCGCGAGGTTGTCCTCGTAACTGGCGTTTTTGTTTAAAAAAATCCAGACTGTCCTATGTTTCGAGCTGGAACTAATCATAAATATTCATTTATTCAAATTAATTGATATCTTTTGGGCGGAGTTAAGTTACGATCATAGTACCCGACCCACCTAATAATCACCCACATAGTTCTGACCTCACTCTAAGTAAAACTTATATCGTGGGTATCAAGAACTACGAGAGACTACGGTCCCACAACATTCTGACTAGAAACAAATATATGTCTGCCACACAAAAATTGACTTGGTGGGGGAATCGATCCCGCGGTCTCTCGTTTCAAAGCCGGTTACTCGACCGCTGCGCTGCGGAGGCTATCAAACTGTGACATGTGGGTTTTTTAAATTAAGATTATAGTTGTTGATGGACTATATTTATGATTGGTTTACATATACGTGGATTGACATTAATGAACAAGGCCAAACACATGCACATTCTGAAATGATCATTAATATATGGCTTGTACAGCCAATTTATGATTGCAATCGAGTTAAACCGATGCACATTGCTACAGTAGGATAAAAACGATGAAGCCTGCCACACTAACGGTAGGCAGCGGCTCTGCTGTGCCCTGGCATTGCAGAAATCTATCGACAGCGGTGACTACTTACCATCAGGTAGCCAGTCTGCTCGCCTGCCTAAAAAAAACGAGTCAATAAAAAAAAACACTAACTGAACTAAAATCCGAAAGGATGTTAAAATGTGCCGAACCAAACACGCCTATTCAAAGAACGTAGATGCTGAATGGACTTATATACTTCTACTCAATAGCATAGAGAGCACGTTATTTACCATAAACATTTTGAAAAACCCCCCATAGTAGCTCGTTCTGGGTTCAGCTGGTGTACATCCATAATGGCACGGTATGATTCTGTCGACCTTCGAGGTGCGCAACGTCTTTTCACGGTCGTCATTAGTTCTTGACAGCCTCTATAGCACAGTTGGGCACTTGCCGTCTGGGAAACGAGAGGTCGAGGGATTCTCGCTCCGAGACAATATTTGTAAGACCCATAAATATTTGTTTCGGGTCTGGATGGTGGGATACCAAAAGTCGTAGTTTCTTACGCAAGACGACTTAGTGGGGGCCAGGACTTTGTGTAAAATAATAAATAGAATAAAAAAGCCTTATATTTCTTGCAACAAAGGAAAAAAATACATTTAAACTTAATATATAGGTTAGATTTAGTAGAATTAGAATAGTAATGTTACATTTAATAAAGTTTTAATAAATAAATTATCTACTATTTTTTTTTCTGCAAGAACCCCTCCTTGGGTGAAGGCCTCTTCCAAAAGTGACCATGCATCTCTGTCCTGAGCAAGCTCTATTCATTTTGATCCCGCTGCCTTTGCTATATCATTATGCCATCTTGTGTAGGGGCTCCCTATATGTCTCTTATCTCTTGGAACTTTCCATATGACTTTGTGTATGATTGACTAATCATAAGGACTGTATGTAGTCAATACTGGTAACCCGTAACAGGATAAAAAAATGATTTATCGTTTCCAGGAGCTGCGTATGTTCTACATGACGTCAGTGACGGTGATATTCGTGGTGGCCATGGCGCTGCAGATCCCGCGGCTCCAGGTGCCCTACCTGGTGAAGATGTGCGTGTTCATCGGCTGGGCGGCGTACGGAGTGCTGCCGACGCTGCACTGGACCTACGCTATGGGGGGCTTCGACAATCCCATGGTGCAGGTCAGTACGAGATGGCTAGACAGGCGCCACGGGGCGCCTACGTTCCGACTGACACAGGTATTAACGGACCATGGGTGTTTCGGTTCGTTCCTGTGTCGGATCGGAAAGGAGGTGTCCGCCGTGTGCCACCACTGTGGCAACTGCCGCGAGGACACGGCCCAGCATACGTTGGAGGAGTGCCCAGCCTGGGACGAAGAGCGCAGCGCTCTCAGAGCAGTCGTTGGAGGAGACCTCTCGCTGCCGGTCGTGGTGTCGTCCATGGTCGCCAGCCGGAGGTCCTGGCGTGCGGTGGCCCACTTCTGCGAGATGACTCGCAGAAGGAGAGTGCTGAGAGGGATCGGGAACGATATGATCCCTCCCGCCACCAGAGAAGACGTAGGAGGCGCCGGGTGGACGACTGACCGGCGTCTCCCGCCCTGTGGAATGGGGGCGTTTGAATTCCACCACGGTAACCCCTGCCTGTCGTACGAGGCGACTAATTGGGGCCATCGGGGGTCGCGGGCGCGCAGCGGAGGGCTGTCAGCCCGTATCGATGCACTCCCAATTCGGAGCATCGTGCGACCCCGAGATGGACGGCAGCGCGGGTGGTAAGGCCTCTTTCGCTGTCGTTGTTCGGTGTGCGGGGGCTCCTTAGCCCTCCATGGAGATGGGCTGCTACGCAGCGGCGCGCAGGGGCGATTCCGGCTGCAATTCTAGCACTCCTTAGAATACCCCGGGATCGCTCCGCAAGCGCCGAAGAAGGCCACCGCGGGGTTTTAGCTGGTAGTGTCGGGTGGGGTGTACATAGGGGTTAGGGACTCGGCCCAGCGGCAGCATGGATAGCCATCATCCGTGCGAGGGGGATGCTGGGTCGTTAGACCGGCTAGTCCAGCATACCCGTTTTATTCTTAATCCGCTTCCCTCCGGAGCGGGCGGCAGTAATAAAACGCTTTCCCCGCGACAACAAAAAAAAATGGTGCAGGTCAGTACCAGTCATTCAATTATAGTATTTTGCTACAAACTACAAGTCAAGAGTGATATCTTCTAGGTAAACGTGCTCCATCGTAGGCCACATATATCACCGTAGATCACTTACTATCAGGCGAGATAGTGGTCAAAAGCAAGCCTATTTCAGTAAAAAAAAAACTACAACTATACGAAGCTCTACATTTCTATCAATGAATACATTGTTCTACAAAAGTGTTTATCGATAAACACTTTTGTAGAACATTTAGAATATATAGATGGGAAGTAATGTTTTTTTATTATTGCAGTAAAATATTTCTTATGAAATGATTTTTAACACAATTTATTGCTGAACAATGTGAACAATAATCAATTAAAATCTGCATCGACTATTGCAATGCCTTATAATTAAAGATGACTGTAAACCCTCTTAAAAACAGTACAAAAATTGCTTTGGAACAAAAGTCAACAATCTTTAACTATCAACCAATTCGAAGGCGTCTGTCAAGTGAACAATCTTATTTCTCATGAAGTCAATGACAATCAAAAATGGCAAACTTGGCAGTACACGGCAATCTAGATAAGATTTTGCACCGTTGAGCTTAATTTTTAACCGACTACAAAAAAAGGAGGAGGTTCTCAATTCGTCAGAATCTTTTTTTTACGTATGTTCCCCGATTACTCGAAGACGCCTGGACCGATTTAAGAAATTCTTTTTTTTTGGTTTAAAAGGATATACTTTCCAGATGGTCCCATTGTCATCAAGTCAGGATCCCAAAAAAATTGAGGTCAACTCTCAAATTTTAAAGGGACGCATAATGTGATTTTTAATGAAGTCGGTGTACTTTTTGAGGCCATCATAATGTTTTTTTTACCATTGTTGTTGTTATTGATTAAATTAGATATCTCCTCAGATTCAAATGAAATACTCGAAATTGTCTTTCGACTTATACAAAGGCTATCGGTAAATTGCCAGATTATTTAGCGATAACTTTGCCATACGATCGTCATAATAATTATTGCCGAATTTAGTTCGAATAGGCGATAGGCTCGCCCCCTATCACATTATGGGACCGAAATTCGGTGAAAAGTGGGTGTACTGGTTACACCTCTGCCTACCCCTTCGGGGATCACAGGCGTGAGTGTATGTGTGTGACAATTAAAAAAATATCAAAAAAGTGCGCCGTTGTCGGTATAAAAATATTACATCCATCTATTATTAGCTGGATGAGGAAGGCTGGTTAAGGGTGGCGTAATCTGGAAAAGGCCTATGTCCAGCTGTGGACGGCTACAGGCTGATAGAAAGAGAGAATCTATTATTAGCAATTAATGACATTGAGTCGGAAATTTTATTTCCGCGACTTGATTGACCTTAATATTATGATAATGTTATTCTTTGTTTATTATTTTATTCTTTGTTTTTCACTGTCAAATTATAAGTTAAGGATAGTGGAATCGATGAAACTGGGCAAAAATTATTAATGTAACAGTTCTGAGGTTGGCAGTGTTTGATTTTTTTGTTTATGGCCCTTTTTAATTATACTGCCTCGGTGGCGCAGTTGTAATTGCGCATGCGTTACGATTGCTGTGCTGAGGTCTCGGGTTCGATCCCCGGGTCGGGTAAAGTGATATTGGGTTTTTCTACCTAGAAATACTCAGTATTAACCCGGAGTCTGGAATGGTGCCCGGTGTGGCGATAGGCTCGCCCCCTATCACATTATGGGACCGAAATTCGGCGAAAAGTGGGTGTACTGGTTACACCTCTGCCTACCCCTTCGGGGATTACAGGCGTGAGTGTATATGTATATATGTATGTTTAATTATAAAACATTGGAATAGTCGATGCAGATTTGAATTTCCTATATTGCCATATATTTGTTTCCGTTTTTGCCCAACTACCTACTTTGCCGCTTTGCTTCTATACAAGTAGTAGTCGCCATTTTTGTTTCTTCGATTTAGGCCGTTTTTCAGCTATTTTCGATACAAAATATACTTCAAAGAATGGTTCAAGTAAAAACATCGCTTTTTTTTCTAAGCTGTTACGTGTACAGAGACACGGGAAAAAGCTAGTGGATAAATAAATATCTGGCACCTACTTATCTAGACGAACTTTTTATAGACGTAATTAATTGATCGAAGAGACGTAACTCATTGTAATCTTTTTTATTTTTCAGATGTTCTTCCCTAGAGTGATAGGGATGTACATCATTAGTGGGACTGCTTTTGTTATCTATGCATTTAAGGTGAGTTCACACATCATAATAATTAAATTTAATTAAAACATTATTGACCTGTCATACCTTCCAAACTTGGAGTTAAAATTTGAGATAAATCTCTAACTTAGAAATTGACTTTTGTAAGTCAGCCTTGAATCTACGCTTCATTGTAAATCTCGTTTTCACCAACATCCATCAGTTTAAAAAGAACCTTAACAGATACTAACAAAGCGGTATAGATAGATTTAACTAGAGAAAGATATAGCGGTATAGATAGAGATACTGTTCAAGTTGACAACAAGCAGTGGACAAATAACTCAAACTATCTAATTGGTTGCTATTTGTGCACTTCTTCTTGTGTGTTTCTTGTTTGTGCGTTTGTTACTTGGTATTGCCCCATATAAGTTGGTGAAAGGCCAAAAGAAATCTACAATCGCTGCACTTTTCTATCTGAAATAATAAAAACGACAAAATACTTATATCCAGAGCCGTAAAATTAAAAAACCCCACAGATCCCGGAGCGGTGGTTCCCCGGACAGATGGACTACCTCGGCCACTCGCACCAGTGGTGGCATGTCCTGGTACTGGGCGCGTTGTACTACTGGCACAACTCGGGCATGATGTACGTCCAGTATCGTATGAACCATGGGTGCGCTAACACCATGAGGATATTTTGATTCTGTGATGTGATGATCACTGTATGCAATGCTGTGATGACATTTATTGCGTATACACTGCGAAGGCGACGATTATCAATATTCCTAGGTATTTTAATGTTTCTGTGTTCGTGCTACATAAGGTCAAATTTTACAGTGATACTGCTTAGGGCCGTGGGCTGAAATAACTTCAGACTTCAGATACTTATTTGTAACCAATGCATTAAAGAAATAAAACTGAGTTTCTTCAATGAAACTGTATACAAAAGGTTTTTATTGAAGAAAAGTACAATTTATATTTTTGTCCTTTTTAAAGGGCCCAACCTGTGTGTGGCAAAGGGCGTCTGATTTGTCTATAACAGCCCTGGTTTTATGCATTCGCTCATAGATCATCGGATTGAATTGAAACCTTGTACATTTATATTTGGAACAAATGTGAAGGTTTTTAACTATAATATAAAGTGCACTTAATTATTGTATACAGAATAGGCCCCTAGGGTACTTATAAACATTATCATGTAAGTGGAGCTATGGATATAAGCAATAAGTAAATAAAATTTACCTATTGTATTTATGCTATTGATTTTTTTATATATTTCTGAAAAAGAAAGATAAAAAACTATGTACTCGTTACTGTTTGTACTTTATTGTTTAATCATATTGATTTGGGTTCTATGTTATTTTAATATAATGTTAATCATGACAAAAATGACTACTACAATTATGTATAGGTATATTATTACAGTACAATATCATGCAATTTACTAGTTTATGTAAATCACTTTAAGATACATTTTAAATCAGCACCAACTCACTTGACTTAATACTTTTCTGGCTTGTGTCTCTTGGAATGCGTAACTGTCTTTATTCCTTCACAAAAATAATCAAATAGTAGTTTAAGGTAGAGATGGACATTATCAATTCCATCTCTTTATATAACTATAGATTTTTATATCCAAATTAAAAATTACCATATTTAATCCCTCGAGTCTAGAAGGATATTAAAAAAAAAGTAGGGATTACAATACAAGCTTTTATTTCCATAGCATTAAAGTTAAAAATATCATGGAAGAACGGCGAGTGTTGCTAGTGATGACGCGCCGCCGGCGTGCCTATCCGTCATGACTGGATTCTAAAATTGATAAAAGACTGTATTATCAAAATATTGTTTATGGTGTTAAAAAGGTTATGAAATAGAACCTACTGACATGTGAAATTATAAGATATCTTGTAATATATTATATTAATACAATTTATTTTATACGGTTATTTAAGAAAATGCATTAATTTGTTTTCAATAAAAGCAGTGTCTTTATCAATGACTGTGAGTGAGGGTAGATAGACAAAATTTATTACAGACTTCTTTAAGAAGTGTGATAGGTAAAATTAATATTATACTGTAAGTATTAAAGACCAATTGTATTGTAAGAGGTTTGCTCAATAAATACGTATTAGATAATATGGCTGCTCTATATTTGGTATTTTGTTCATTGTTGTGAGAACTTTTTGTTGAGATCTGTGATTTTGTTAATTTCTACGTTGTTCTCTTGGTTTACTATATTTTTGTACTTAAATAGAATTTACTTATTTTACGTATAGACTACGTGAAAAATATATTTTTGGTTTTGGAGTTGGGGTATTGTGATGATTAAAGTATTTTTTACCTATTACGATTATTTAATTTATTTCCCATAATCTTTAGTGCTACTTTATGCTGGTATTATTAAATCCGCAAAATATCCGGCTTGGATATGACCGAGGAGATATGTTACCAGGTCTGGTAACTCTGTGAAACTAACATTACCTATTTTTATGGGCTTACATCTACCTAAGTCCGACAGACATTTTTCATAATAGCCTATAAGCCATATCTTATAAAAGTCACACCCTGCGAGCCTTAGTTTTATAAAAAAGCGTCCGATGAAAAAAACATTTCTATTTATCCTGATATGTCTCAACTCCGAAATACTCGAAATAACTAAATAATCGATTGTATTGGACGCACGACGTATCTCAACGGTGTGATTTTCACGGAGTTTTCTAGATCTTACAGCACCATTATGAAATCAGTTTCTGTTTCGGTATTAAATTAGTTTCTGTTTCGGTATTTCAAGACGATGTTACGACTTGAGAGCTCTAGAAAATCACTATGAAAGTGACACCAAATTTTTGCTCCGTTTTAAATACAAATAATAGGCGCCATCTGTTAAGTAAATTATTTAAGATTTTTAAAAGTATTTTGTGTGGGTATCATAGATGTCACTACATAGCGATTATTTTTCTGTTGATTTAACCGTATTTATTATACACATTATAGCATATTAAATCAAGTTAAGATTATAAATAGAAATTGCGATACGTAAATACGTTAGATCTGAATATTTTCCAAATTAATTGCACGTAGCGCCATCTGTTATCGAGTAGCTAAAATGACATACCTTATAAAGTCTATTTTATACATAGATGTCGCCAGACTAATTAGAACGAATATGAATTGTGCCTTTACAAGTTTGCAAGCGAAAGCAGGGAAAAAAGTATCGCATGACCATGGCCGTAAAATTTATATACTGGTGACATTAAAGTTTAATTTTTTTTTAAATTAATAAATAAACACACAGTGGCACTGTAGATTAAAAAAAAACATGAAATTAGGTCTATAGCTCAAGAGTAGCTAAAGATTTTTCCGGCTGAAAAAATACAAAACGTTAGTATTTATTTATGGAGGTAACTGTAACAAAGACCAAATCGTAAAATAATGTTGAGTTGAAAACATTTTTAGATAGCCTTTTCAAGTTTCCTTTACTAATATATTGAAGTGTAGCTTCTATAGCTGTATTATGGAAATCGATAGAATTTTTGCAATTACATACTTACACACATACGTTTGTAATCCTTGAAGAGGTAGGCAGAGATGTACCCAGTACATCCTCATCTTCTCATCCGAGCTTATTGCAGTCTTATGGTGTGATAGGGGGCGAGCCTATCGCCATACCGGGCCAGTTCCAGACCCCGGTCAGATATAAAGTATTTACAATAATATGTACATACATACATATGCCACTAGCTACGATCGTGACACACTTCTTTCGCCTCTTCCACATTCATACATCTTCTCATACATTTTCGACGGTTGGAAGTACTCCTGATTTGCCTGATTTACAATAATAATACATAAAAAACTAAAAAAACAGATAACATCGGCTTTGATGCCATTTGCTACTAACACTTTTTCACGTGTGCTCTATACTAAAAATAAAACTGCTGTGACATCCTAAAAATGTCTTGATACATATTAAATATTCATACATTATTACAATATCTACAAATTCTGCCACTGTGAATCTAGGCCACATGACATTTTCACTTAGCTTTTTTACAGACTTAAAAAAAGGAGGAGGTCCTCAATTCGTCGGAATCTTTTTTTATGTACCTATGTTCTTGTATGAGACGCACACGCGCTTTTGTACAACATAAATGAAAAAGCAGACTTAGATAAACGCATATATAGATAACGATATATGTATGATAGATATACCTACATATTACAAACATAAATACGCTCATGCCTGTGTCTGTGAAGGTGTAATTAGTATATCTTATTTCTATCCTATGGCGGCGCACACGTAAGAAAAGAAAATTATTTAAACCAAGTAATGATTGAGACGGTTTATCGTTCAGAAATCTTTATGCTTTATTAGACAGTGATATTTGAATACCTTCTTTACAATCTGGTCATATACAATCCTTCGTTTATGCTGAAATCATTCCGTCTTGTTTCCTGTGACTATATTTGTGCCTTTCAGCTCTACTTAATTTTAATCATTATCTATAACTCATGATTCGTCTTAACAGTATTCATAAGAATTAATCAAGTATCTTGCATTAAGCGATATTATTGCCATGAAAACTTGCTAGACATTTACGAATAGAGAACTGACACATAATCTTAGAAATCGAATAAATTAAATGCCTTTAAATATCCTATTTGTAAATAGCAACACTGGCAATAGTAGGCAAGTAAATAAGCATAAATTAAAATACGATCCCGAGCACTTCCATCACGATATGAATGTGTAACTGAAAAAATAAAATTAAAAGAGCCTTAATACCATCAAACAAAATAGTGATTTCGCACATCAGCGCGCGCGGATCCTTTTAGTTGTTGCATAAATGAATTCTGTCAGCTCACACATTCGCGCTCAAACACCGAGTAAACCGAAAGGTTTGCGAAATGGAAAAACAAAAGATAAACGGCCAATATTTTCATTGCACCGATGAATGGGTGCGCGTGTTGATTCAACGTACCGGGGAATATTCGTAGGCGGTGATATTTTTTACCCCCTTTGTACCAGAGGTAATCTGTCTGGATGAGTGATGTTTAAAAAGATTTATCGATTAATACAGCGAGATGTGTCCGGTGTTGATTTAATTATGTTTGATAAAGGTGGTTCTTTTAAATCATTCGTAATTATCACGGTATAACGCGATATGAAGAGTGGAATTTTTCATAAAGTAGCGGAGAAGTCGCGTTTAATACAAGAGTATCATCATATAATTATAATAAGATTACTTTACTTAATGTACCATATAGTAAAATACCAAGTTCAAAGAACCCTGACTCATACAAACACACAATCGGAAATTATTAAAATTATTTTGCTTTGTACAGATACCAAAAAAATTGAATCGTAGATTTTGCAATGTTTCGAAAATTTTTGTACCCTCGACATTAAAATTGTAAAGCAATATTATCATCATATATATTCGCTGATCACAAACATTAATTCTTCGTTTAATATCTACATTCCGCTTGCTTCTCAAAACCAGTGCAAAATTTACCAACAATAAAAAATACAGATCCCTTCGCACAAGTCAAATAATTGATTCAAGACTCAAGTTGGCAGACAAACGGCTTTAGTGCTTTAATTACGGCACGGCATAAAGCACGCAACTTTGAGACTGTCTCCACTTAATGGAATAGTTGGAGAGACTCAATCACATGGCTCGTAAAGCCAATGTACGTTAGTTCACCCGCCGGTAGTTACTTCCACTACATATAATTACAATTGAATTTATGGCTTATGGCGCGTTCTGATTAAACTATTACTCTCATGCGAAATGTGCCGAGCATTGGCTTTCTCGTGTCAAAGTATTTATCAGTACTAATAGATTTTGATAGTGGAAAATACGCCGTCATTAACTTGCCGTATGAAATGTTTCTTTTTTAAGTTTTAGTTATAGATAAATAAATAATAACACCCAGCAGTCACACCATAGCCCCGACCCCACACTAAGATACGAGTCTTGTGTTGCGGGTATCAGGGACTACGAGAGACTTTCGGTCTCACAACACCCAGACCGCGGACACAAATATTTGTCTGCCACACAAACATTTGTTCGGGTGTGGGAATCGAAACCACGGCCTCTCATTTCACAGCCGGCTACTCGCCAACTGCGCCACGTAGACTGTCAAATAATATTATCAGATATAATAATAAACGTGGTAAATTGTTTAACTGGATAATGTTTGTATTTTTATTAATTCTAAAATCGAATATAGTCAAAATGACAATACTGGTGTACATGTTATGGATGGACTGCCAACCGCATCAACACACTGGGAATGACCATTCAATTAATCAAAATCAAATATATATTACCAAAGTATATAAATGAACGGGGAAAATCAATCTACACACCAAACGCGACGAAATTAGCGTGTAATATTTCCTTTTCGAATTATAAAACGCCCTTCGTCTTCGCAAAATGTGTATGAATGCGCGAGGGCACGGAAGCGTCGGTTTAGACGGCACGCGCGCGCCACGTGCCCGCCACGCCACCGCCACACTCGGACTACACCTTCAATCCCTCTCGTAGTATTTATTCTGCTATCCTCTCATTGTGTCATCAGAACGCCTCGTGTAAATTCAGTTTAGATTTCATCAGACCCCTTATTTCTAAACAAATAAAAATTTTCAGATTGCATTAAGCGGATGGGAATTTTGAGATATTTGAATAGGGTACATGTTACGTATTACTGTTCTGTGTGTGATTAAATGATTGGATGTAATAGTGATGCTACATAAACATTGTCTGTGGGACCAATAATATACCTACTGTTTTGTAGAGATTTAATCATGTTATTGTTTCTCGATAGGCAAATAACCTACATATACAATTTACTTAGTTATTGATGGTATTGTATGTAGGTACTCGTACGAGTGGCGTATGAGTATGAAATTCTGTATGATGTTATTTTGCTGATGGTTTCAAATTTTTTTACATATTAGTAGTTTCGCCACAAAATGCCCAGAAATATCAGATTCCACGAAATCTGCTTCTGAATTTCATTATTCATAAGAAATTACAAAATAATCTGTTGTTATAAACATCCCGAACGTCAGTAAAACATAAAAAGTTATATTAAATTTCGTTCTAATATAATAATAAATGAATCGTGTATCGATGTTTGCTAAAAGATGCATTTACTCAAAAAAGTTTTTTAATTCATAAAAAGTACACCGACTTCAATAACAAATTATGCGTCACTATAAAATTGGTTTTTCCTTGATTTTTCTGAGATCCCATCATCAGATCCTGACTTGGTGCCAATGGGACCACCTGGGAAGTATACCCTTTTAAACAAAAAAAGAATTTCTCGAATCGGTCCAGGCGTCTTCGAGTAATCGGGTAACATACATAAAAAAAAAACTTCTCCTTTTTTGAAGTCGGTTAAAAATATGAAATCATTACGATGACGATGAGATTTCGCTTAACAAAACAACGATTCACACGATAGTCGCGCAGTGGCCGCAACCTGCAGAGCTCCCGTGCTGCTGCCCATATATCAGCCGGTTTCATTCTAATGTTAATGCGGGATCCGCTCGCCGATATTGTGGCCGTCCCTTCAGCTATAACAAATGTTTATTTTATACACAACGCCACTAACAATAGTGTGCAAATACCTAAACACCGTAAATGGCGGCGCGATGCGATTTAGATGATAATGCCCTCGCAGAAATAATAACGGAGCGCGTATGAAATTACCCCGTGTTATAACAATGCGGTCGCGACGTGGCGAGGCGTGTGTGATTGAAATTTGCTTTCGAGTTTTTTGCGGTTTATAATGTTTTTTCCTTAAACGTTTATAGGTCGACTTAGGTGTTAATAGTGAGTAGGTTTGAAACCGAAGGTGGATTTTTTGTCTGCCTCGGTGGCGCAGTTGTAATTTCGCATACGTTATGACTGCTATTCTGAGGTCTCGGGTTCGATCACCGGTAGTGCCCGGTATGGCGATAGGCGCGCATTATGGGACCGAAATACATTCGGCGAAAAGTGGGTGAACTGGTTACACCTCTGCCTACACTCTCGGGGATTACAAGCGGGAGTGTATATGTATGATTTTTTATCGATAATTTTATAGTTGCAGTCAGAGTTCATACATAACGTTTTATATTCACGCAAATTTTACACATTGAAATAATAACGCTCTCGAAACGGGCCAAAAAAGTAAAAATAATAAAGTCCGTACATTTGACGAAGACTCACGCATTCAGAATTGCGAGTTTCCTCTACTCCTATTATGTGGTGCAGTACTATTAAGTGCTATCAGCTATGTAGTGCTTAGCAATAGTAAAAATCAAACTTATGCACTGTAGAGACAGACTGAATGGTTGCGTCGCGAGCAACTTTAAGTATTGACGCTGCTTGTTTGTTTGATTTCACCAAACGGCCCAGCGGAAGACCAGCACTGGTTTTTAAACCAGTACACGCTGAGTTGGAAGCCGTGTTTTTTATGAGCGTGTTAATCATATTTTAGTATAGACTATTATCTCTTCAGTTTTAATACAATTTAATTTATTTTAATATTTACGTAACAAGTTCTTAGTCTGAATGTTATAGACCTGAAATATTTACCGCTTGTAACAAATAAAATAATTATTTCTTTCTATTGTATAAACACGTTGAAAATTAAAAAGAAATGATTATACTTTACTAACGAAGCTCTAACGGCGAAAAATCAAGCCTTAAATGACCACACGATTGTAAAAGCTATTATGAATAAACATACATAGGCTATTTTTTTAATACACGCACATACACTCAAGCCTGTAATCCCCGATGGGGTAGAGAGAAGTATAACCAGCACACCCACTTTTTGCCGAATTTCGGTCCCATAATGTGATATGGGGCGAGCCTATCGCCATACCGGGCCCAGACTCCGGGCTAATACTGAGAGTTTCTAGATAGAAAAACCCAATATCACTTTACCCGACCCGGGAATCGAACCCGAGACCTCAGCACAACAGTCGTAACGCATAAGCAATTACAACTGCGAGGTAGGCTTTTTCTTTAATATGTTACAATTTCTTCATTTTATGTATTTTTGATAGCACATTTCCCATACGGCGAACGTGTTTAATTTGATATTATTTAAGGCGTTGGTCGGCGCACGCCGGTGGCTGACAGCTCTAATTCTCATGCATATTCATGTGGCACGATTAATCATTACTCTCGCACCTCCCTCACTGGCATACCTACGAGATACATCCTCTGTTTATTATAATATGTAGCGTTACACGTTACCCCGACGTTCAAATTATGAATTATTTGAGAAACAGGCAACACCGCCAAGAAAATTAGTTGCCAGCTTTATTGTATCTAATTTGTTGGACGATAAAAAATGATTTAATGTTGAGTGAGTTATTATCAAATATTTCGTCGCATATGCGCTACAAACAGAATATAAATAAAAAAAAAGAAAAATGTATTTTTGGAATTTTAACACAAATTTGCACAATAATAATTGCATTAATTTTCAAATTATGTTTCAGTTATATGGCCCTACACGGAACACATAGAGTTTTTTAATTAGTTTTTTAGTTATTTATTTAGTTTTGTAAAGTAATTCTTTCTATCATAAAATAATGGATATTATATTTATTTTATGATCATTATAAACTACATTTTAACATATTTAATTTAATAAATTCCGAACGAATAAAAAACACATTAATTAAATCTTTAATTCTACAAAAAAAATGCACCGTCACCCCGAGATTAACGAGCGCGTGCCCACATTTTTTACCATTCATAAAAACTAGTTGACAATGTAACTGGCTTTATACCATTGATGAAATTAAAAAAAAAACACCATTAGCATACGGAACGCATATTAAAGTATTTACAAGACCTACATCTGGCGGTGGGCGGGTCTCTTCAAAGATATATATGAGTTTTATGCAAATAATCGCGCGTTAACGATGATCAACTAATGCGTTCGCAATATTGTAGTCAAATTATAATCTGTCTTCTAATGCCAAAAGAGTTCTTTCATTAACACATTGACAGCCACTCTGGAGCAGCGCGCGAGTAGTCAGCTGTGAAACGAGAGGTCGTGGGTTTGATTCCCGTATCGAGAAAAATGTTTGTGTGAGAAATAGATATTTATTTCGGGTCTGGGTGTTGTGGGACCGACTCGTAGTTCTTGATACCCACGATACAGGTTTTACCTAGTGTGGGATCAGAACTATGTGTGTGACTGTTGGGTGTATTTTGTGTAATAATAATATAAATTATGTATACACAGTCCCACTGATGAACTCAGGACTACTAAGGGGATTAGGGTATAGTACCCTATTGGCCTAATGCCGGTTGGTAGGCTTCACATACCTTTGAAATTCTTATGAAAAGTTAGGTATATATTCTATTTAGAAATACTCAGTATTAGCCCGGAGTCTGGAATTGAGCCCGGTATGGCGATAGGCTCGCCCCCTACCATGGTATGGCACCGTAATAAATTCGGCGAAAAGTGGGTGTACTGGTTACACCTCTGTCTACCCCTTCAGGGATTACAGGCGTGAGTGTATATGTATATGTATGTAATAGTTAGTTACATTGTCGAATCTGTAAATAAAACCCCACGGGCTCGAGATTTCCGTCTCAATTTAGTTCTAATAAAAAATCGGTTTTCTTTGAAGCGTTCAGTTTGAAAAAAGTGCAGAAGTTCCGACATCAAAAGTTTTATCAGCAAAGGAACACGGAGCGATAGTGACATCTGACAATTGGAGCAATATCGCGCGTGTCGCCGCCAATTCCGGGGTAATTCGTCACTTGGCTGCTGGCTGCTAGGGGTATGGGGTCCCTCGGGAACAGCACGTGTCTCGTTCCCGATTAGCATTGCTCAGTGCTCACTGACCATCCTTGTTTGTCGCCCCGTGATTAAGGTTAATCAATTTGAAAATGTTTATCTTTTGTTGGCTGTTAGTGCTTGAGGAAAATTTTATTTATGTATGTGAAAGTACAAGCACAAGTTTTCATAAATATATTATTGTATTAACAGACTCAGATACTGCGTCGGTGGCGCAGTTGTAATGTGCTACGACTGCGGTGCTGAGGTATTAGGTTCGATCCCCGGGTCGGGTAAAAGTGATAGGGTTTTTCTCTCACGAAATAATCAGTATCAGCACAGAGTCTGGAATTGTGCCCGGTATGGTGATAATTAGCACTCAATCACCTCATGGGACGGTATTAAGCTTGGTGAAATGTGGGTGTACTCGTTACACCTCTGCCTATCTTTTCGTGGATTACAGTCGTGAGAGCGTTTTGTTTTTTTTTATCCCACATGACTAAAAGTACACTATAATTATGCAGATACAATAATGTTAAAGCAATTTTCAGACGAAGAACACCTTTATAGAACGTATTTGTTAAATAGAGCGTCCAAAGTCTGGTGTAAGTAGAAACAGAATCAGAAGATAAGATCACAATTTGCGAAGTTCCATTAAGAACCAGAAGCTGTTTTCGGTTAAATTAATTTAGCCGCTGCTGATGTGGTTATATATAATGCTTGATTGCTGTTTTCTTAAAATAATAATCAGATCCAGATCTTAACCCAGTTAACCCAGTGCTGGGCACGGACCTCCACTATTAATATGAGTAAGATTTTTAAAATAAGTAGCTTTGTTGTTCCCTGGCTTTGCAGACGTCTATGGGCGGCGATGACTACTTACCATCAGGTGTCCCGTCTGCTCTTCTGGTTTACCGAACAGTAAAAATGTTTGAAGCGTTCTTGATTCGGAATCATTATTGATTTCTGAAACTTCTGTAATTTGCCATGTTATTTCTGGTTATACGGTACATATTCAGAAAAAAATAGAAGTAAATATTAACATGAATTTGCAATGGCTATGCACGCAAATACAATGTTTTGTTTTTAGTATATTGTGTTAAACAAATTATAAATCCGTCCCATCACCAGCGAGTTTTTTTTTAGTGCCTTGATAGGCAGACGAGCAGACGGGCCACCTGATGGTAAGTAGTCACCGCCGCCCATAGACTTCTGCAATGCCAGGGCACAGCAAAGCCGCTGCCTACCGTTAGCAAAGCCGCTGCCTACCGTTACAATTATTTTATTGGTATTTTCATAATACTTTTTCGTTCGTACTGATCTGTGCTGTTAGCTCATAGTTGCTTTTATAGCTTCACATAACGTTGTGGCCGGCGCTTATGGCTCAAGCCAAAATTTTCATAATACTGCGTTTTGCATTTCTCATATCTATTTACCTTTGATGTACGGCTTAGCATGTCCCACGCCGAACATAACATGCATTTTATATATAAGTAGAGCTTAAAATATCTGTGGGTATATTCAGAATAAAGTGTATTTGTCTACGTGTGACGTTCGGGCCTTGATTCTGAATTAGACAAAAGCCTTTATCTTAAGCGTCGTTGCCGACAAAGATCGCCTCCATTGTGATACGAACTCGGAATCTGCATAATTTACATTCATTAAAGCAATGAAATGATTAATAACAGGGAACTCGATGGGCTAGTGTGACCATCGGTTGGGAAATTACTAGGACTTGTCATGAATATATAGAGATAGAGGTATATGTAGCGATTTTTTGTTTTTAGCTGATACGCACTACAACGAGTAGCTTTCCTATTAAAGTGCTGGTGTAAAACGACTATTGTTAACACCTAAAATTCAATTTGAAAATATGTTGAATAAATCTCATATCCTGTAAAATAGCATAATTTTCTAGTCATCATAAAAATACTATGACTTGCTCGTGATTTACACACAGTAGACTGCCTTTATGTAACACTTAAACGTGAGTCCACTTATCTCTAATAGAACAGCATGTTAGAATCCATTTAAACCCCATATAAAAATCAACCTGTTCATTAAGGATTTCATTTATGAATCAATAGAATTTAATCTTTATACCGATCTTTTAACTTTATACTTAAAATATGATATTCCCGGAATAGCAATCACCGGTGTATATATGTCAGACAATTGAACGAATGCAAAATCCTGTCCATGGAAAGTCCACTGCTTGCCCAAATAATGGAATCCCTACACCGTGCCGCTACAGTCGGTAGTGATTTTAGCAAAATATTATCTTGCGAGTTTGTATTGCCTATATTAGAAAATGAACCGAGTATCGAGCTAACGCTTTGAATATTCAGATTGAATAAATTATGCGCAGTAAGGCGACGCTAAACAAAACAGACAAAACAAATTGTTTGCCTTTCGTTGTTATATAGGACAATGTTTTACGTGGGTATTATTGCAATGAGCTGTAATGTGTTTCAATTACTTTTGAGTTTCTGTGATCTGTTATTTCAATAATAGTGTGGTTTTGATTTTAATCTAGTTATACAATAGTTATAAGAATGAAGGATTATGTTATGTGTGTACGTCACAATATTTCAAGAAGGCCTATTGGGTAGTTCCTGAGTTTATTACTGTCATTTGACAATTCCCCTTCAAGCAGATTTGAATTGCGTCTAATTTACTTATTTTTGTTCGGATTCATTAAATTTATTCGAGAATAGGTTTTTGGTAACTTGTTAATTAAACTAATAAAATCGTGTCAACTACAATTCTTGTATTTGACACTACATTTGAGATTAGATTATGAATTCATTTAAAATAGGTATTGATGTGTGTATTCGTCATTTATTGGTATTGACAGCCTCCATGGCGCAGCGGACGAGTAGCCGGCTGTGAAACGAGACACCGCTGGTATGATCCCCGCAGCGAGTCAAATATTTGTGTTTTTTTTTATATCATAGTCCAACAAACGAGCTAGTGGGTCACCTGATGTTAAGTGATCTCCACCGCCCATGAACATCCACAATACCGAAAGTACACGTATGCGGTGTCGGCCTTAAAAGCCAGGAATAGGGATTAGGAAAGGGAAGGGGGAATCTGGGCCTCCGGATATCTCACTTACTATACGAAACGCGACAGTGAACTGTCACTTTACGTTGGTTTTCTGTGAGTCAGTGGTACTACCCCGGTCGAGCCGGCCCATTCATGCTGTAGACAAATATGTCTACAGCGTGGCTCTACCACTTTAAAAATGTGTAATTCACAAATAGTAAATTCGGGTCTTGGTGTAGTGGAATCGTAGTCCCTCATAGTTCTTGTGTGTCAGAATTAAGTGTGTGACTGCTGGGTGTATTTTTATTAATTTAAAATATGTTGAATTTATATCAACTTTCCAATCTTTTTCCAATACAATGTCATGTTATATACCAATTGTGATATTCTTGACACCGAGGCTTTACCGAAAATATATTTTATACATTTTAATTAAGAGAATTAGCCTCCAGCGGGTTTTTTTTGTTACGAGTAGTTATATAACAAACTGTTAAATTATATATATTTTTTGTTTAAAAGGATATACTTCCCAGGTGGTCCCATTGGCACCAAGTCAGGATCTGATGATTGGGTCTCTGAAAAATCAAGGGCAACTCTCAAATTTTGTAGGGACGCATAATTTGTTTTTACTGAAGGCGGTGTACTTCTTATGAATTCAAAAACTTTTTATATCCTCACAGCATTCTATTTTTTAAATAATTCACAAGCTGCCAGTATTTCGGATCAAGAAGTCTCAATAAGCCGAGTGCCCCGCCATCTATCGTTCCTAATCCACAATAGGGTAGTTTCCTGTGTGTTTGGGGTGCGAAGTCAGGAAACCTCCACGTGGTGCACCCTGGGCAACGGCGGTCACGTTGACCGACGGCTGATATCCTGACAAAAGGTGGTTGACGGTTGTCGCTTGTGGCGGCGGCCTTCAATCAGAAGTCCGTGCTCATTTATGAGCTACTCCCGAGTTCTGTCTCGGGAGTGTCGGCGGGCTCGGTGTGCGCTCACCCCGCCGCCGAGTGGGCAGTAGGGGGGACGCTCTTTCCTGCTGTCACCGTCGTAAATCGTAATCTGGTCTGGAGGTCTGTGGTCATGTCTCGCGCTCCGACTGGACCGAGGGTCTTGGCTTAACCGCCCGGGCCGCGAGGTAGAAAACCTCTATAAAAAGTCACCCCGAATCCCAAGCGGCGGCGCACCGTGAGGGGATGCATGGCCGATGGGTAGTTCGGTCTCTAGTGCGAACCCCGGCGGGGAACGTGCTGAACCCCGTGCAGAATTTGCTTGCCCAGCTACAGGGGGCTCTGGCTGGGTGGACCGAATATTTCCCCCATAATCGTGGGACTAAAAATGAAAACTTTACTAAAAAAAAACAAAAACCAAGATGATGTAGTGGGGAAGGTGTCTATCCCGGGGGACGATGGTGACCCTGGGAAGACGAACGACGCTGGGTGTAAGCCCAAGGAAAAGATTGTCGGGGCTGCTTTAGTGGTCTCGACTCCCGAGACCAAGGCCGGGACGAGCGGCATGATGACGCGCTCAAAGAGGGCGCTAAGAGCTCGACAGCTGGACGCATCTGCAAGCGACAGTGACGTCGAACCAGCGCATAAAGTTCTTGCTGTCTCAGCAAGTTCGGCTGTGGTGTCTGACGAAGACACCACGCCAATGGACGTATCTGGTGACCGTGACTGGCGTTTGCAGATGTCAGCCATCATCCGGGACGTAGCACACAAGTCCCGGAATATTAATGGGACAGAGCAGCGGAGGCTTGACCTCGCGGCCAGGGAGCTGTCGGAGAGGGCCGAGGAGTCGGCCTCCACAGAGGTGGCCAGGTTGGAGGCCGAAAAGGTGGCAATGGGCCAGGAAATTGCCGCCCTCAAGGCCTCCCTTGCGGCCCAACAGAGGTCCCTGGAAGAGTTGATGGCGACTGTCCAAGAGTTAAAAGGACAGTCGCAGCCAGCAGTGCAAATTGGAGGCGTTTCTGGGGAGGAGGACAGCTTCAAGCGTTTTGAGCGCCGTTTCCTAAACATTTTGGACGCGCGCTTGAGCGCTTTATCCTTGAGGCTGCCCCCAGAGCCCATCATGCGGCCACCATTGGCCGCTGATAGGGCTAAAGCTCCGGCGACGCCTGCCGTTGCTGGGCCATCAAAAGCCCCTCCAGTCGCCGCCGGTTCGCCGGCTACTCCAAAGGGAAAAGGGTTGGGCAAGGGAAAGAGTAATGCCCAGCCCGCCCCTGTTGAAGCTTCAACATCTGTGGCGTCCCCAAATCCCCCTCAACATAAATCACGAAGAGGGGGAAAGAGGGGAAAAGCGAGTAAAAGGAGGAGCACTCCTGCTGCCCCAATGCCCAGTGAGCCGCGGCCATTACCTCCCGCCCCTGCAAGTATGGACGAGGGGTGGAATGTAGTGGCAAAAAAGGGCAAGAAGAATCCCCAGCCCGTTACAATTGCTGCGGTGGCCGCACCACCGCAGCAGAGCCGGCCGAAGCCGCGTATCCACTTACCCCGCAAGGCAGCCGTCACGTTAACAGTGACGCCAGAGGGGTTGGCGCGGGGCGTCACTTACGCTCAGGTCCTGCGGGAGGTCCAACGACGCGTGGACTTGGCCGGTCTTGGCATTGCAGAGACGCGGGCGCGTCTAATGGCGACTGGTGGGTACCTATATGAGGTACCCGGCCCGGAGTCCGAGGCGAGGGCCGATTCCCTCGCTGATAAAGTGAGGGAGGTGTTCCGCGGAATGGAACTGGCGGGTGATGTTCGCGTTTCCCGCCCCTTCAAGTCCGCGGAGTTGCGAGTGTCCGGGTTAGATGCTTCGGCTGACCCGGAGATGGTCGCAGCGGCTCTCGCCAGAGCTGGGGATTCTCTGCTTGAGAATTTTAAGGTTGGGGAGATCCGCCCCGATCGGTCGGGCCTTGGTGCGGCGTGGGTGCGGTGCCCCGCCAAGGTCGCCGACAAAATTTTAAAGTCGAGCCGAGTCCTGATCGGCTGGGTGGCGGCGCGTGTCCAGCTCCTTGAGCCCAGGCCCATGCGGTGCTACCGTTGTCTGCACAGAGGACATGTGCGGATTCGGTGCACCGATGAGTGTGACCGCAGCGAACTTTGTTATCGCTGCGGCATTGTGGGCCACAAGGCCAAGGGGTGCTCCGCGGAGCCGCACTGCGTAGTTTGCGCAGGTGTCGGTAAGCCCGCGGGACACCAGGTGGGCGCCAAGGCATGCGTCGCCTCCTCCCGCCCTCGCCACTCAAATCGTGGTCGGGGGTCGGAGGTTGTGACCCAGCCGACAGCGGGCACCAGTAGAGAGCCGATGGAGATCGCCCATTAATATGGCGCAACGTTTCCTCCAGGCGAACATTAATCACTGCGCCAGGGCTCAGGACCTGCTAATCCAGAGCATGGCGCAGTGGTCGATACAAGTGGCTGTAGTCGCTGAGCCTTATTTTGTTCCCCCCAGGGAAGACTGGGCTGGGGACCTTAACGGTTTGGTGGCTGTCATCACTCGGGGCGCCGCCGGCTCCCCGCCCTTCGAAAAAGTAGCGAAGGGGTCGGGATGTGTGGCGGTTCTGTTGGGGGGGGTCTGGATTGTGGGTGTGTATTTCTCCCCCAATAGATCCCTGGCCGAGTTCGAGTACTTTCTCGCTCGGCTAGGGGCCCTGGTGGTGCAAGGCAGTCAGCCTCGCCCCGTTCTCGTTGCCGGCGACTTCAACGCCAAGTCTCTGGCTTGGGGTTCGTCGGTCACCAGCAGGCGCGGCGAGGCCCTGGAGGAATGGGCGATCTCGGCCAACCTGGCCGTCGTGAATCGCGGGTCGGTTAACACGTGCGTACGGCATAATGGCGGATCGGTGGTGGACCTCACGTTCGCCACCCCAGCTATTGCCCGCCGTGTCCGTGACTGGAGAGTTCTGGTGGACGAGGAGACGTTGTCGGATCACCGATACATTCGGTTCGACGTCACCTTGTCCCCTAACCCCCAGTCCAGTGGAGGACCGACCGGCCCGCGGTCGGACGGCCCGCGTTGGTCAGCAAAACGCCTCGACGTGGAGGCCCTGAAGGAGGCCGCTCTGGCCCAGGCGTGGCTCCCTGCACCGGAAGCACCGATGCAGGTCGAGCAGGAGGCGGCGTGGTTCGGGACAGCGATGTCGCGCGTCTGTGACGCGGCCATGCCCCGAGTCCGACGTCTTCCCGAGAAGCGCCAGGTGTTCTGGTGGTCGGCGGAACTCACGCGATTACGTATCTCCTGCGTGGCCGCCCTCCGTCGTCTCGCCAGGCACCGTCGTCGCCGAATCCGTCTTCCCGGCGACGAGGACCAGGAGCGGTTGCTTCACGGCCTCCACAGGGAGGCTAAGAGAGCGCTGCGCGTGGCAATAGCTAGGGCAAAGTCTGCAGCTCAGGAGGAGTTCCGGGGGACTCTCGATAACGACCCTTGGGGCCGTCCATATCGCGTGGCGATGAGGAAATATCGCCCGTGGGCGCCCCCACTGACGCAGAGACTCCGGGGCGACCTAGTCGAAGAGGTCGTCGCAGCTTTGTTCCCTGCCACTGAAGATGTCACTCCCCCACCGATGGCGTCACATCCATCGACGCCATCGTCGTTGAGTTCGGCAAGGATTATTTCGGAGGTTTCGCCCGAGGAATTTCGGGCGGTGGTGCTTCGGCTGCGGGGCAAGAAAACAGCCCCGGGTCTCGACGGTATCCCCGGACGTGCGTGGGTCTTAGCCGTCGAGCATCTGGGGACTAGGCTCCGTGGCCTGTTCTCCGCGTGCCTGGAGCAGGGCCGTTTTCCGTCTCAGTGGAAAACTGGGAAGTTGGTCCTGCTCAAGAAGGAGGGGCGGCCCGCAGAGTCGCCATCGGCCTACCGGCCTATCGTGTTGCTCGACGAGGTCTGTAAGCTCTTCGAGCGTATCATTCACGCTCGCCTCGTCGAGCATCTTGAAGGGGTCGGGCCGGACCTGGCACAGTGCCAGTACGGGTTCCGGCAAGGCCGATCGACAGTACACGCGATTTTGCGGGTCAAGGCCCAAGCGGAGGATGCAGTGGCTCGGGGTGAAGTGGTGGTGGCGGTGTCTCTAGACATCGCCAACGCGTTTAACACCCTGCCCTGGGCCTGCATACTGGAAGCACTGCGGTACCACGTGGTGCCACCGTATCTCCGGCGTCTGGTGCGCTCGTATCTCACAGACAGGTACATAGTGTATCCAGGCGCCGACAGGTGGCACCGAAGAGCTATGGCCTGCGGTGTTCCACAGGGCTCAGTCCTGGGCCCTCTCCTGTGGAACATCGGCTACGATTGGGTGCTCCGTGGTACCAATCCCCGAGGCGTCGCTGTCGTCTGTTATGCAGACGACACGCTAGTAACAGCGACAGCCAGGTCTTTTCAGGAGGCCACCCTGCTCGCCTCGTTCGCAACCGAACAGGTGGTGGGCAGGATTCGGCGACTGGGCCTTAAGGTGGCCCTGAACAAAACCGAGGCCCTTTACTTTCACGGGCCTCGGATTCGGCCACCTTTAATGCCCCACATCAATGTGGAGGGGGTGCGGATTCCCATCGGCTGTACAATGAAGTACTTGGGGTTGATTCTGGACAGCCGGTGGGATTTCCGTGCCCATTTCAAGGAGTTGTCGCCGAAATTGGTGCGGGCGGCGGGCGCGCTCGGACGCCTGCTGCCGAACCTGGAGGGACCTAATAGCCCTTGCCGAAGTTTATACGCTGGAGTCGTGCGGTCAATGGCCCTGTACGGATGTCCCGTATGGGCCGAGTCCCTGAAAGCCCGCTGCGTCACCTTGCTGCGCAAACCGCAGCGTTTGTTGGCGCAGCGAATAGTAAGGGGCTACCGCACGGTCTCCCACGAGGCGGCCTGCGTATTGGCCGGCACCCTCCCTTGGGAGTTGGACGCAAAACTCCTCTCGTCCGCGTTCTTCTGGCGGGAGGAGGCGTCCAGTCGCCGTCAGGTGAGACTGGCCCCGAGGGAGATTGCAGCCCGGTTTCGCAGAACCGCTGTGGAGGAGTGGCATACCAGGCTGGAAAGCCCAAGTGCGGGCTTGAGGACAGTCGCGGCAGTGCGTCCTGTCCTAAAGAGATGGCTAGACAGGCGCCACGGTGCGCCAACTTTCCGGCTGACGCAGGTACTGACGGACCACGGGTGTTTCGGTTCGTTCCTGTGTCGGATCGGAAAGGAGGTGTCTGCCGTGTGCCACCATTGTGGCAACTGCCGCGAGGACACGGCCCAACACACGTTGGAGGAGTGCCCAGCCTGGGACGAAGAGCGCAGCGCTCTCAGAGCAGTCGTCGGAGGAGACCTCTCACTGCCGGCCGTGGTGTCGTCCATGGTCGCCAGCCGGAGGTCCTGGCGTGCGGTGGCCCACTTCTGCGAGAGCGTCATCTCGCAGAAGGAGAGTGCCGAGAGGGATCGGGAACGAAATGATCCCTCCCGCCGCCAGAGAAGACGTAGGAGGCGCCGGGTGGACGACTGACCGGCTTCTCCCGCCCTGTGGAACGGGGGCGTTTGAATTCCACCACGGTAACCCCTGCCTGTCGTACGAGGCGACTAATTGGGGCCATCGGGGGTCGCGGGCTCGCAGCGGGGGGCTGTCAGCCCGAATCGATGCACTCCCAGTTTCGGAGCATCGTGCGACCCCGAGATGGACGGCAGCGCGTGTGGTAAGGCCTCGTTCGCTGTCGTTGTTCGGTGCGCGGGGGCTCCTAAGCCCTCCCATGGAGATGGGCTGCTACGCAGCACCGCGCAGGGGCGGTTCCGGCAGCAATTCTAGCACTCCTTAGAATACCCCGGGATCGCTCCGTAAGCGCCGAAGAAGGCCACCGCGGGGTTTTAGCTGGTAGTGTCGGGTGGGGTGTACATAGGGGGTAGGGACTCGGCCCAGCGGCTGCCCGGATAGCCATCATCCGGGCGAGGGGGATGCTGGGTCGTAAGACCGGCTAGTCCAGCATAACCGTTTTATTCTTATTCCGCTTCCCCCCGAAGCGGGCGGTAGTAATAAAACGCTTTCCCCGCGACAACAAAAAAAAAAAAAAGGGTAGTTTCCTGTGTTTAATTTTGTACATTATTCTCTACGCAATCGAATATAATACACAAACGAAACTCTTTTGCGAAAACAGAATCCAAATTGCTTGAAAAATGAGGTCACTATATTTATTTTAAATATTGGTATGAGCAAATACTCGCAGGTATAAGCGAAAACGGTGGCGTATTGGGAACATATCGCTATCTCCCTCGCACAACGGTACAGTAAAGGCGATTCATAGTACCGTGACGTCACGGTATCAGATATGCATCCAAGTACTGTTATTTGACAACTACCCCTTCCGGCAGATTTGAGTGGTGTCTAACTTACTTATTTTTGTTCGGATTCATAAAATTCTTTCGATAATAGGTTTTAGGTAATGTCACTTGTTGATTAAATTAATAAAAAAAATGGAGTCAACTACCCTATTACCTATGTTTTATAGTATTAAAATATAAAATAAACTTGTCAATGAAACCTTACATACTCAATTAACCATTCAAACTTGCAGTGCATTAGTTTATATCTGTAGTCATAAACGTTTACGATGCAATTAGCCATGTATTAGTTTATATATCATTCAAGGAAGATGAACTGGCGACTGGAGTAATAGCTTAGGTATTGAGAACATGTCTAAAGTTGTTACATTCTTGGAATAAATATGGCATGATTCGATTTAAAGTAGTTTGATGTAGTAGACTGCTTCGGTGGCGCAGTTGTAATTGCGCATGCGTTACTACTGCTGAGGTCGCGGGTTCGATCCCCGGGTCGGGTAAAGTGATATTGGGTTTTTCTATCTAGAAATTCTCAGTATTAGCCCGGAGTCTGGAACCTGTGCCCGGTATGGCGATAGGCTCGCCCCCTGTCACATTATGGGACCGAAATTCGGCGAAAAGTGGGTGTACCGGTTACACCTCTGCCTACCCCTTCGGGGATTACAGGCGTGAGTGTATATGTATGTAGTTTGATGCTTTATTTCCAAAGTCTTAACGTCTTATACTTAAACACGGAAACACTTATACTTATGTAGTAGAGTTGGGGTACGATGTTTGGCCGTTTTGCGGCCTTCTGAGTATTCTGACACTAGACCCTCGACCGCTTCTTCATCTTCTTGTCCATGGCGTAGTGTAAAGAAGTAGGCCGGCATGATTGTGTTGAGTAGCGGGGGATAAATTGCCTCTTGCTACTCGATACTCTAATTGGACGGTACTGCGCTTACCATCAGGTGCAGTATGGTCACTTTGGCGTGCCAGGATAAAAAAAAACATTATAAATGGTGAGCGCAAGCCGATGACAGTTACAGGTTTAGTAAAATGGAAGTGTCAAACAATAGCTTTTGCTATCAATAAGAATCCCTATGGTTTCCTGATTCTTGTATTAACGTGAATATTAAACATTGAAATAAACTACCTTTATGGATTTTTGTTTTAATAGATATTGTTTCTCATCGTAACGACACATATTCAGTCCGCCCCGTGACCGTGAAAGCTGTTAAGTTTTCGAAACGTCGTAACTGAAAAAATAAATTATGCGTCACTATAAAATTTGATTGTTGCCCTTAATTTTTCTGAGATAATATCATCAGATCCTGACTCGGTGCCAATTGGACCACCTGGGAAGTATACCCTTTTAAACAAAAAAATAATTTCTCGAATCGGTCCAGGCGTTTTCGAGTAATCGGGTAACATACTTAAAAAAAGATTCCGACGAATTGTTAACCTCCTCCTTTTTTGAAGTCGGTAAAAAAGTAGAATAAACCGCGAAAAAATCTGTTACATTCCCTTTTATTTCAGAAAGCATTACTATTACAAACTATTAATTCGTTATTATAATGTTTATAGGTACTGTGAATTAGAGAATTGGTGGAGACTTCTCACGCCACATTTATCACGACAAATATCTCTTCACACAGCTATTCTTCAGCAGCATTTTCAACCTCAACTTTTATCTATCTACAATGGAAAATGAGTAGGTATTAAGCGAGTAGCACCCAAAAGTATTTTTGCCAATGATATCAGCTCGATCGGGCGCTGATAACGTTTTAGATTTACGGTTATTTGCGTCCGTCGTGATAACGCATACTGTAATCCTGTTGGTTTTTGTGAACTTGCCAGTATGTGGGTAATGCCCTATATAATAATAATAATAAATAACACCCAATAGTCACACACAGATAGCCCCAACCCCACACGAAGATACGATTCTTGTGTTGTATCAGGCTCTTGTAATGTAGTTGACATTCAGTCACACAACACCCAGACCCGGACACAAATATCTGTCACACAAACATTTGTCCCGGTGTGGAATCGAACCCACGACCTCTGGTTTCACAGCCCGCTACTCGCCAACTCGGCAAATCGAAGGTTTAATACCGTCTATATCTATCGCCCATCAGATTCTATTATTATAGTATTATAAAGCCTACTTAACTATGATTTCTGAGACAGAGCAGCCATACACATATATAACCCTGATCCCACTAAGATCGTCTTGTGTCGTGGGTATCAGAAACTACGACAGGCTTTCTAACAACACCCAGACTCGGCATAAACATCTGTCACACAAACATTTGTCCCGGTGTGAAATCGAACCCACGATCTCTCGTTTCACAGCCGGCTACTCGCCAACTCGGCAAATCGAAGGTTTAATACCGTCTATATTTATCGCCCATCAGATTCTATTATTATACACATAGTATTATAAAGCCTACTTAACTATGATTTCTGAGACAGAGCAGTCATCACATATATAACCCTGATCCCACAAAGATCGTCTTGTGTCGTGGGTATGAAGAACTACGAGGGACTACGATCCCACGACACCCAGACCCGACACAAATATCTGTCACACAAACATTTGTCCAGATGTGGCAATCGAACCCACGGTCTCTCGTTTCACAGCCAGCTACACTCCGGTGCGACACGGACGCATCATAGAGACCACGGGCGCGAGTTGTAAAGAAATTTAGAAGTCATGAACATTTTATTCTATAAGCTGGCAATAACTTCTATAAAAAGCTTATTTTTATTTTTGGCGTATCCCTACTCTACTTTAAAATTATCACACGAATACTATTTTTTTTAGTGCCTTGATAGGCAGACGAGCAGACGGGCCACCTGACTTCTGCAATGCCAGGGCACAGCAAAGCCGCTGCCTACCGTTGAAGGACTACTCTTTTTAAGCCTCGTTTAAAGAAGGTCATGTCATAGCGCTCAGGGAACACCGCAGCAGGGAGTTCATTCCAGAGCTTGCACGTACGTGGTAAAAATGAACGCTGGAAACGAACCGTGCTAGACGGAATCGTTTCCAGGTGGTATGGATGAACTCTGTTTAATGTCGTCGATCTCATAAGATTTAACTTATAAATATAATTTGATTACTATTTCTATTCGTATTTGATAAAATATTGAATATATCTTAAGTTGATAAACGAAATATCATAATCTATATTGATAACACATTTATAACCCCAATAAATTCTAATGATATATTTACAAAGGAATACGTAAGCCCTAATACTAATGTGGTATGTGCTAATTAGTTTAATTTCCAAGTAATTGTAGGCTTTTGACGTTCAATTATCGTTGTATGTAATCAAAATAGGTTTATAGGCATAGTAAATAGTAGGGGCCTGGCTACTAAAAATGCATAATTACTTTGCAATCATTCATCGTCATCTCAACAGGCACAGACGAAATAGTTCAGTACCTTTTTGAAATGAAAACTTCAAAAAGTATAAACATAGCAAAGCATATAACAAAGCAGTCAGAAACTTATAAAGTCAGTACTTCATGAACACTGTTTAAAAAAAGAACACAGGAATTCCATAGTCTTAGTTTTCACTTCTGTCGGTAGTCCCCATAACTACTTATGTTTTTTTCTTTCTTTTGGCAGTTTTTAACATTGCTTGTCAATGTTTTTCTTTCTTTTTTCTCCTGGCACGGCAAAGAGACCACGCTGCACCTGATGGTAAGCGCAGTGCCGTCCAAATAGAGTATAGAGTAGCGAGAGACAATCTATACCCCGCTACTCAACACAATCATGCCGGCCTGCTTCTTCGCACTATGCCATGTGCAAGAAGGTGAAGAAGCGGTCGAGTCGGTCGAGAGGTCGAGTAGAGCGGTCGTCTAGTGTCAGAGTACTCAGAAGACCGCAAAACGGCCAAACATCGTTACTCTAGACCCCCGACAAAAACCGGATACACTGGCGGGTTTTTCACCCTGAGTACGGTGGTCGCTATCCGGGCGGATATGAATATCCTACCACCAGCTATAGAATGTTATGGGCGTAGACTGCCTCAGTGGAGCAGTTGTAATTGCGCATGCGTTACGACTGCTGTGCTGAGGTCTTGGGTTCGATCCCCGGGTCGAGTAAAGTGATATTGCATTCTTCTATCTAGAAATTCTCACCATTAGCCCGATACCGCATTAGGCCCAAGTTACGATAGGGTCACAGAAAAATATACTCTACATCGGATATCATTTTACAATCAATTTATGGATTTTTAACAAATCAAGTGTATTTTATGACTTTAATCAAGCATATAATATAACATTTCTGTAAAGTGATAGAGGAACCAACAGGCGATACTTTGGTCTTATTTAAAGGAGTTCATTGTCGCGCCCTTGTTTTGTGTGTTACGTTATGCTACTTGTATATTCAAGGTTATTCATTAATTCAAGAATATATATTCAAAGCCTCATATACTTATGTACATTCAATATTTACTCAGTGGTATATTATCTTACTCTACACCTTAAATTTGTTTCGTAACAGAAATTGTTGTTATTTACTTTAAGACACTACTGTAAAACCAGTAAAGATGTGGGAATGTGTACTAGTTTCGACCTAGTTTAGCAACGCATGCCTAGTATTGTTTGTGTATATAGTATATTTTCTTAGTGTTTTTGTTGCATAGGCTGGCAAATTAGCAAGTATAGTAAATTTTAAAACGTTTTCATTATCTATTTACTTAAAATACTCGACTGCCTCGGTGGCGCAGTTGTAATTGCATGCGTTACGACTGCTATGTTGAGGCCTCGGCATTGATTGCCGGGTCAGGCAAAGTGATTTATGTTTTTCTATTTAGAAGTACTCAGTATCAGCTCGGAGTCTGGAATTGTGACCGGTATGCCGATAGGCTCATCCCCACACATTATTATGGTGTATCACATTATGGGACCGTAATAAATTCGGCGAAAAGTGGGTGTACTGGTTACACCTCTGCCTATTACCTTGGGATTCCGGGCGTGAGTATATGTCTCTATGTTTACCTAAAAAAACTAGGTTCAAAGGAACTAGCGTTGGCTTCTCTGATCCTTCGTCATGAATCCACTTACTTGGATTGTTTCGAATGTATTGAAGAATAAAGTATTTTTTCATTCTATTCATTCCTTTACCTTTTTTTGTACATTTGGCGCTTATGGCTCATGATAGAGTCTTTGTTACTATGGTTCATGCTAAATGTGGATTTAATAAATTAATGTACACGAATGATACGCAGCGGCTTTGCTGTGAATTGCAGAAGTCTATGGGCGGCGGTGTCTACTTATCATCAGGTGGCCCGTCTGCTCGTCTATCTATCAAGGCAGTAAAAAAATGAGTTCTCCACCTCATTCACTCAGTGGTCGGTTTTAAATCGATGTGCCAAGTGTGTAGCACGAACATATGAATATGTGTGTTGTGAGGTCAAGTTCACGCGTTGCCACATGCGGGATTATGTTCTTACAGTTAATCTGACTGTAATCGTAGAGCGCGTGTTACTCTCGTCTACATAATGTGTTACTGCATCATTATACTCATATCACAGTGAGTAGTGGACGAATTGTAACAGTGTAATGGAAAGTTATTAGAAATATAGCATATATTTTCTATATACTGGTATGTGTATGTTTTTATATACACACTGGCACGGCAAAGTGACCACACTGCACCCGATGGTAACCGCAGTGCCGTTGCCAATCAATCAAACAATCTATTCCTCGCTACTTAACAAAATCATGCCGGCCTGCTGTTTAGCTTCTTCACACTACGCCATGGGGCAAGAAGGTGAAGAAGCTGTCGAGGGTCTAGTGTCAGATATGAATATCCTACCACTAGCTAAGCTACTGTTAAGCCCAGTTCTACCACTTAAAACTATTTTAAGCCATAGTATTATGATCTTGAACCTTTTTTTTTTGCATTTACCTTGACATATAGTTCTAAACAGGTTTATAAATAAGAGATAAAAAATTATATTTTCCGGTTACAATGATATAATATTCAGTCTTCGTAATTCGGTGATATTATAGTTTTAAGTTGTTTTTAACATAGGTAAACCAATTTACATTAAATAAGACCAATTGACTAAAAAATAAATTAATGTTGGTTTGCTTTATTTTTTGATATTGAACTAATATTTAATTAAGTAATATGTGTTCTGTCGCTGCTCTTCCTTGCTCGACCTAGCTCTATGTGTTTTTTCCTAAGTTAACTATTTTTTTTCTGACTGAAACTTGTCCCTGCTATAGTATGTAATGGATTCTTATGTTTACGCGAATATTTTACTTTGAAATAAAACTAATTTTACGGATTCTATTCGCTGTGCAGTTTGTAAACTGTAACCGTACTAGTTTTAACCAGTCATGACTCGTAAGGTTGCCGGCGGTGCGGCGCAGCGGTGCATTCAAATACTGTTAAGTTTCGCCGTTCTTACAAGCAATTTTTAACTTTAATGTTATGGAAATAAAAATGATTTTGGTTTGTATTTTACTCCCTACTTTTTTTAATATCCTTATAGACACGAGTGATTAATTTAAAGATAATAAATAAAACAAAAAGTAATAATATTCTATTTATTTTGCACAAATATCTCGCACATTATAACTAAAAATAATTCAGTTGTTAGAAATGGATATTCTAGGCTAATTTACACTGCAACAAGGGCACTAGTTGCATTTTTTTTAATCTAATTTTTATATTGGGATTTTTATCCATTATGGACATGTCAACCCCATGGTACCTTGTTACAATATATAAATAATTTTTTTTAAGACAAACAATCTTAATTGTATCCATTATTATTACTAAGACGCGTCACTGCTGAATGAACGTTACTAAACGACATAGTTTTTTTGCCTCCTCCGATTTTGGCTTCTATAAAATACCTACTTGCATTTAAATTCAGTTCTACAAGATCTTTAGGTGACATCTCTGATTCTTTATACAATTTCCCTTGATTTCATCGATTTTGTAGCATTTGCTTTTTTATAGTATAGTCCGACAAACGAGCCAGTGGGTCACTTGATGTTAAGTGAACTCCACCGCCCATGAACATCCACAATATCGACTAAGTGTCATGTATGCGCTGTCGGCCTTAAAGGACAGGAATAGGGATTAGGGATTAGGGAAGGGAAGGGGGAATCTGGGCCCCGGGTATCTCATTTACCATACACAGTAAACTGTCACTTTACGTTGGTTTTCTGTGAGTCAGTGGTACTACCTCCGTCGAGCCGGCGCATTCATGCTGTAGACAAATATGTCTACAGCGTGGCTCTACCGCTCCTACTTCTACTTATATTAGTTATTGTATATATAAAACGCCAAAAATTTTGCTACTTATGTCCGTTATAAATTTTGAAACCACTCAACAGATTTCAATAAAATGGTGTAATTGTGTGGTATTTTATGTATGGTGTAACTTAAAATATAGGATGGTTTAAGATCCGATAGATGGCGCTGTTGTTGAGATTTGAATATCTTATTTTTTCTAAATTCGGTCCACAGAGAAGGCGATTTAGGGCAGGACATATACTGTCCGGGAGAACTAGTATTAATATATTTAAAATAAAAAACTGGATTATATAGGTACAACCTAAGCAATCAATCATTCCGAGGACAAATTCTTATAATAAATACAAGATAGCGAGTTATTTTATAAAATTATCGCTGTTTAATCCTTGTTATAATGACGGTAAGATTTGGATTATATGTATTTATACCTTTAATCAATTAAAAATTAGAAGTCGGTGCGTTTATAAAAAAACGAATGACCTAATAATCTTCACTTTAAATAATGAATCGAGATCCTAAGTTGATGTATTAATAAATATTAATTAATAAGTATAATGATGTATTAATAATGTGGTTATTTAAATAAAAAAACTCACGATAAAAGCTATTTCTTATTTTTAAAGGATCAAGTTTTTGTACAATATTTATTATTAAAAAATAATGAATGTTAATATTTAGTGAAGGATGATAATTAATGAAAGTTTTTCATAATTATAAAAGTGACTGGCCGGTGAGAGTATTTGAATATGGAACGTGCAAGAATAATGTTTGGTGAGAGTAACGGAAGATGTTTGGAAAATAAATAAAAAGGAGCGCTATGATATTTCCATTATTACATTATAAAGCATCATAAATAAATTATATTAATTTGAATATAGTTTAAACACGTGTGTCTAAATAGAATTAACGCAAAAAATGAGTTCAGGTTCTGTAATTAATTTGTAGTTATTTATAAGATACGTTTCTTTTACCTAATTTGTAAGATTATCTAATGTTTAAAAACCGACTTAAAATTGAATGACTGTTGATCGTTGAAGAGTTTCCAATTTTTTTCCTATCTTCATGATTTGATCTTAAAGCTGTAAGTTGCACAAATCATATAAACTTCGTCAAGTTTAAAGAAAATTCTGCTAAGCATACCTACTGTACTAATTGCTATATCGCTTAGGTTTTATGTAGGATGTTGAAATAAACTGTAACCCAGGTCTTTTGGATATTCTTTTATTGAAACATCTTGATAAATATCGTATAGTTTTTTAAATATACAAAATTTTTTTTATGCCTGGATAGGCAGACGAGCAGACGGGCCACCTGATGGTAAGTAGTCACCACCGCCCATAGACTTCTGCAATGCCAGAGCACAGCAGAGCCGCTGCCTACCGTATACCATACATACATGTGTTTAAAAAAGTACTAAAAGTAAAGACTTCTGCTATCATCGTATGCGATTATACAACAAATATCAATTATTCGTCTTCCATATTTATAAACTCTTACGGCCTACTAGTCAGTCATAATATTAACACTTAAAAATATCCTATTCCGAGAAATGTTTAGTATGGCTTATTCACGACACTTTTTGTATAAATAAATATTCCCATTTAATATATTTTTTTATTCTAGCACGACAAAGTGACCCCACTGCACCTGATAGTAAGCGCAGTACCGTTTAGTTAGAATATCAAGTAGCGAGAGACAGCTATGCCTCCCTAATGGACATAATCCTACCAGCTTTTTAGAAGTGGTAGTGCCACGCTATGGACATATTTGTCTACAGCATGAATGGGCTGGCTCGACCGAGGTAGTACCAGTGTCTCACGCAACGTAAAGTGACAGTTTACTGTCGCGTTTCGTATGGTAAGTGAGATATCCGGAGGCCCAGATTCGCCCTTCCCTTCCCTAATCCCTATTTCTGTCCTTTAAGGCCGACAGCGCATACATGACACTTTCGGTATTGTGGATGTCCATGGGCGGTGGAGATCACTTAACATCAGGTGACCCACTGGTTCGTTTGTCGGCTATGCTATAAAAAAAATCTTGCTGAGTAGCTTCTTCACACTACGCCTGAAGAACTATTAAAATAACATGATATTTGTTTTTACTGCAAATTGTCTATAAAACTACTAATTCTATAAAGTGTTTTATAATCATGGATATGTTGCAGCGCCCTCAAAACGACTCTACATTTTAAACGTTCCCAAAACAAGAAATTCAGTTAGTAAACAGAAACCAACAAAACCCGCCCCTAACCTCTGCTTCAACAGCTTTCTTCATAGAGCTATCAGCGCTTAAATTGATACACAATTTATACTCTACTGAACCGACTATACAAATGTCATATTTTATTTTCCATGTTTACATATATTTTGATCAAGTTTATGAATGTTACAATGGGTGTAATAATGAAACAATTACAATAAAAAATAAAAACTCTGATATTTGTATAAAATTATTTATAAGGTACAAATCAGTTAATTTTATTTTACAGTGATAGCAAACAGCAGGTGAAACAAGTACAATCCAAATTAGAAAGTAATCTGTTCTTACAAACGATAATAATAAAATAAGTAAATTTTATCCGTGTTTTTTTACATTAGTGAGGCAAGTGCCATAGTTCTTTCCATAAACTGTATTACATCACCTCAATACACCAGCATATCTTTTTATCCATCCATACAATAGTCCTACACCAACCGGGGGTTGTTTTTTTTCGTATGGATTTGTGCTGTTAGCTCATAGTTGCTTTTACAGCTTCACCGAACATTGTGGCCGGCGCTTTTGGCGCTCCAGCCAGAAAACGCAACATTTGTCAACGGCTAAGCTCAAAGACGCTTTCTAAAAGGCCTTCAATTAAGCTGTCTCGTCGCTTGAATAGGTTTAGGCCGTCTCGATATACTAGTGTATCGAAGATCTGAGAACCGGGGGTTATCCTTGGGTGCACTTGTATAGTTAATACAAGGATACCTTGAGGGACAGGGCAACCTTATGCATAATGGATTGCCTTTATTATTGACTGGTTACAGAAAACACAATTTAAGTAATTTTACATTAATGTTTCTTTAACCTACAAGCATATTTTTGTATAATTAGTATGTGATATTACAATTATATATGTGATTAATACATTAACATTCTAAGACAGTATTAACATTCTAAGACATTGTAATATCACATCTAACATCTAAAATTCCTCTTACCCTCTACATAATTATTACGTACAAAATAACAGCTTTGTTGATTATCAAAACTAGATATTACACAATACACTCACGCCTGTTATCCCCGAAGGGGTAGGCAGAGGTGTAACCAGTACACCCACTGTTCGCTGAATTTCGGTCCCATAATGTGATAGGGGGCAAGCCCATCGCCATACCGGGAAATTGGTGTATAGTTTCGACATATTGTGTATATATAACACAATATTACAAATAAACTTAACTCAACAAGGTATATTTAGCAGTGTTATAAAAGTACATGTTGATTAAGGTAGACTTCCGATAGCCGTGTCAAAAGTTTGTGACATCGTCGTCTGCAGTCGTTCAATGCTTTACTAAAGGCCACAGTGCCGTGCGTTAGTGCATACTGTTCAATGGTTATAATAGCTTCCTTAGGGCATAGTACAAATGAGCAGACGCGGCGGCTTTGACGTTTAACACGACCATGGGAAGTCAGCTATACCGCTTATTAATTTTTTTAGGTATTTTTAGTGTATAATGGTTTCTTATTTTTCCGCGAATATTATAAATTGAAATGAAACAAATTATACGGATTCTATCGCGGTTTATTGTGGATACATAGTTTGATAAACCGCGATAGAATTCATAAAATTTGTTTCATTTCAATATTTTTACTGTAGTTGAAAGCTTACATCAGGAAGTATTAATACACTTATTGCAGTCATAATTAATTTAGTATCACCGACGATATAGTCCACATGAATCCGCTACGGCGCAGCGTCGCTAACTTCACATCGACGCCGCGGTAGAAGAGTTGCCGTCGGACAACAACCTCGTAGCGACGCCACCGTAGCCGCGTAGCACGCGCAGGCCGCGTATCACCACCGACGGCTACGCGGCCGCTACGCACTCATTAAAAATGTAACTAATTACCTACACACGGCAACGCGTGAAACTCAGCGCGTGAAAAACAGACTGAAACAGCATGCGGGCCGCCGGCCGGCGGGTCGGTGCCGCCATGTTGCCGCGGCCCCGCCCACCGAGCGGCACCCTTTGCCATTGGCCCCGCCTTGTATCAGGGAGGGACCGCCGTTGCCCAAATGTTGCCAGCTTTTTGAATAAATAATTTGAGTAATTTAAGTAATGAAGGCAATTATGGCGTTGTTTAGCTAAGTTCGCGCGGCGGCGAGTGGGAACTTTATATTTATACCGCTCTCTTTATGTACGCCGATGCGCGGTTAATGCGCCCGATCTGTTTACGTTGCGTCGCTCGGCGCTTATTTATTGCGGCGACTCCGCTGCACGCCGAGCGATTTAAACTGCAATTATTTTACGGTTTAAGGAAAACATATTGCATAATTTTATTGGCTTTTTGTAGATACAGTTTTAAATTCAGCGAGAGTACGAGCGTGTGTTAACTTAAATGTGGCCGTTGCTTTCAGAGACACTATCTTGAACTAATAGGATACAAATATTGTCAGGCACCTTACATAGTATTATCTGATACATTTTAGCATAAGCAAGGATATTTATACGTTGCATATGACGGCGTCACCGTGGACTGCCGCTTGCACTACACACAAGTAAACAGTGACGTCACGCGGCGTCATCGAGCCGATAAAAAGTCGATTTTATTCGCACAAGTTCGGCCAGCTGACTGCATGCCGGCCCCCTCCACCTACCCCCCCGCGCCTCTCCCCTCTCCCCGTACCCCGGAGCAGGCCGCGCCGCTCACTCGCACGCACTGAAGTTTCAGAGAACGAGATTGCAGCGCGATAGAGACGGACGTACGTATTGTTGTTGTAGAGCGAGGGAGACGGCTGTCGGAGCGTGCTCTGAGGCGCGGTGGGCGGGCGGCCGCGTGATGTATAGAGTGGTGGAGTTAGGTTCAAATTGGTCCGGGAAGTGGCCGAGATTAGAGCGAGCGCGGGCCGACCGCGCCGCGTACGTAAGCCCACTTAAGACTGTGTTTTAATACTAGTATTTTTTACGCGATCCCGACAGGATTTAGCGGATAAGCGACGTCGCGATCGTGCGCTTTGATTTATCGGTATCGGTGAGCGCCGTTCTTGTGTTTACGTTAGTGGGTGACGGCCGGCGGAGAGCTGTAATCCAGGGCTTGCAGCAGATTATGACGGATATCTGCGGATTTCGTGTGAGCACGCTGTGAATCCGCGGAGTCGAATCAGCATCCGACCTTTATCTAAATGTGAGTATGTTGACACTATTCAGATTGTTTATGTGCGAGTATGCCAGTATGTGCCAGCTAAATTACCCCCTGGAATATATACAAGGTGATTTTTCTAGCTAATTTATATGTCAGTGCTTGCCAGCTGCTGCAGCTCATTCAGTATTTCAAGTCATATTCTTTATGTAGAACAGGTGAAGTAATTTGTAGAGACGTTTGATTTAAGACTAGTACTACCCTCGGGATAATAGTGTCATTATATGTTGCACAGACGAAAATAGTATACCACTACATCTTCATGATCCATATATTCAGGGAGACAGCCTCCGTGACGCAGTTGGCGAGTGGCCGGCTATGAAACAAGAGGCCGTGGGTTCGATTCCCACACCGGGACAAATGTTTGTGTGACAGACAGATATTTGTGTCCGGGGTCTGGGCGTCTCTCGTAGTCCCTGATACTCACGACACAAGACTCGTACCTTAGTGTGGGGTCGGGGCTATGTGTGTGACTGGTGTTATTTACTATTATTTATTATTATATGGCAAGTAACCTAGTTCTTATGTTGAAACCTAAAAGGAGATTCATATATACGTGCCGGTTGCCCTGAAGGAGTGAGCTGAGGTGCAACTAGTTCTCTCACGATTCGTCGAATGTATTTCCAACTAGATGTTGCCCGCGGCTCCGCCCGCGTTGAGTTATTTTTGTAAGAAAAGGTATACAATCCATGGAGGCATCTTAAGCTATCACACCTTTCTGTATTTTGCTGTGCATAAAATGAGGCCTATGTCATTTTCTGATCCCTAAATTGCCACTATGCAAAAAATCATGTCGATTCCTTGCTCTGTGGAAAACTAAAGTATCCCATAGAAACTGTAAATTTTTCCGGGTAAAAAGTATTGATCTAATTCAAATATATATAATATATATAATATCTGTGCCTAATTTCAACCAGATCCGTCCAGCCGTTGTAGCGTAAATAAGTAACAAACATCCATCCATCCATCGAAACATTCGCAATTATAATATTAGTAGGAGAATTTGACGTATACATACATACATAGGCTGAATCCGACGATAAATAACAGTCTGTCGGCATATCCAACTGGCACATCACTTAGAATTTTAGATTGCACTTAAATGCTAAATTGATTTATAAATTAAATTTTTGGTGCTTCGACCAATAAAGTAAAAATAAAATAAGGGTTGAGACAAATATATTAAGCAATCGGTGATATTCTAAATTTAAACACAAATAGATTGCCTAACCAAAGCTTTGAAACAAGGGGCACAACAGTTTCTCTTGTGTTTGTGCATAGGAACAAATAATTACAAAAAAAATAATTTGGTTTTTTAATGTACTGAAAGAAGCTAGGCTACCATTTGAGGTTGATAATTTATTAAAGTAATTGTTATTTCTTGCCTATCAATTGATTGTCCCTAGCCCAGCACTTTAAGAGAACTGAAGTTAAGCTATAATATAAAAAAATATTTGAAGTTATTCAAAACTATTATCGTTGAAAATAGTAAAAAAATATAGGAAAGACACACTTTTCACAAGCTTAGAATCACATATCACCAACTATTTACTTTAATAAAACTTTGAAATTAGTACATAATATTTTAAGACTTACCTTTTTTTAACTTAATAATAAACGCTTATGTGCACAGTTTTATTCCATTGTTACACGTATACAAGGCAACACCCATTTTTTCTATTAACTCTGTGCTATTATATAACGACATAGAAGACCAACGATGACATAGATCTACTTGCCGAATTTAGTGCCAATAATCTGTAATTAAAATGGCTGTAACAGATGGACGGGACGAAATTATACCGAAATTACAGCTATATTTGCTATATAAATACTTAATATTATAAAGAGGAAAGATTTGTATGTATGTTTGTAACGAATTGGCTCAAAAAGTACTGGAGCGATTTTAAAAATTCTTTCACCATTTGAATGTTACATTATCACTGAACAATATAGGCTATTTTAATTGCAAGAAAAAATATCTATACTAAAACTACAATAATGTTACCCAAGGAGTAAAAAAATTCCACGCGGGTGGAGCCGCGAGCAACAGCTAGTTTGGTATATAGCTGTGGAACCCTAAATATCCTGATATGATTGTAGAATAGATTGTACACGTGCATGAATTTAGTATTCATATGAAATTCCAATCTTCATTGAACTTTACTTTAATAAAAGTGCTCTTGCGGGAGATATTTTCCAACATAATTTGATACAAAATAAAAAATTAGGTTTTGTTTTTGCTTTATAGCTCTATGGAACCCTAAATATACTGATATGATTGTAGAATACATTTATACTCGTGTGTGAATTGAGTATTCATATTATTTTCAAAACGTCATTGAATTTAACAGTGACAGTGCTCGTGCGAGCGTTTTATCCTCCATCATTACATACAAAATAAAAAATATTTGATATAAAATTATTTTTTACATACATACATACATATACACTCACGCCTGTAATCCCCGAAGGGGTGGGCAGAGGTGTAACTAGTACACCCACTTTTCGCCATATTTCGGTCCCATGATGTGATAGGGGGCGAGCCTATCGCCATACCAGGCACAGATTCCAGACTCCGGGCTAATACTGAGAATTTTTGGATAGAAAAACCCAACATCACTTTACCCGACCCGGGGATCGAACCCGAGACCTCAGCATAGCAGTCGTAAACGCATGCGCAATTACAACTGCGCCACCGAGGCAGTCTTTTTAAAGATTCAGATTTTTTAATAAAACTTAATAATATAACCAAAGTAAAAAACTGAATGGATTTTATTTAGGCAAATCTCACTAAAACCAATAAATTAAAATTTTATGAATCCATAGAATTTGATAAGATTTTGTGTGATAGATCTCTTGTACTGCGACGGTAGGGAACCACCAGTTTGTATAAGCACCGCTAAGCAGTATGTAACTTGTTGTTTTGTTCAAAATTGAAGGACATTAAAGCCAGTGAGTACTATTGAATATTATGAGACTTTTTCTTCAGGTGACTCTACAATTACTGGAAGTTGGCCATCAACTCCGAATATTTCTCTTTGTCCTTTGCAAGGCGGAACAACTCTGCAGCAATCCAGCCTGACAGCTGAAACCGTGCGTCTCTCGTAGTCCCTGATACCCATAACACAAGACTCGTATCTTATTGTGGGGTCGGGGCTATGTGTGTGACTGTTAGGTGTTATTTATTTATTTAGCACTCGTGACATTATGAGACTAAACATTCTATACCTCGGGTAGACTAGCGCAGTGCAGTGCTTAGTATTTTGTAATTCGAATTTCTAGGTAGTCCCTCTACTGTTCCTGAGCCACGCCTTCGTTTACCAAGCGGACAAACTAATAATCTCCTCATTCAGAATACAAAAAAAAACTTATTCTTCCAATATATTTACAAATATTTAGTGCCTCTAAGGCGCAGTGGATGAGTAGTCGGCTCTGAACGAGAGGTCACAGAATCGATTTTCGCACCAAGAGAAATGTTTGTGGGATTAACAAGTCGACGGTCCCCACGTAAACTATCGAAATTGAAAAAAAAATAAAAATATTAACAACTTCGAAGTTGCCACATTCGATGTTTTAATATGTTTACTTTATACACTATCAATTTTGTTCAATTGGAAAACATTTGAGGTATAAAAATTGGTACAATATTATTATTATAATAATAAATATTTATCTCTACTTGCCATTAGTGCAATAAAACGAAAATATAATTTTTTCAATTTCGATAGTTTTCGTGGGGACCATCGAAGTATTTGTTTCGGGTCTGGCTTTGTAGGATCGTAGACCCTTGTAGTTCTTGATACCCACAATACAAGTATGACTTAGTATGGGATACGAATATATGTGTGACAATAGGGTGTAAAAAATTCAAGGTTTGAGCACACGATACAAATTACATTGATTAAATCAAACCCCAGACCGTTTGAAAACTAAAACACCGTAAATCAAGTGTCTGTGTGGGACACGCAGCCTATCTGGCGAATGATATTTTTATCTACATGTTAAATTGATAACAGCGCGTTGATAAATTGGACATGACGTCGCCACGCCACAGCGCTTCGCGGTACACCCGACGTCGAAAAATTATTCAACTGTAACCATGGTTATTACACTTTTTTATTCATAGAGATTAGTAAAATCGGTTTAGTGAGAACAAGATGTGTTTTAGACTAGTGATGAACAAGCATATAACATGTGTGTTGAATGGATTACTTTGGATACGTGGAAACATTGATTGGGTAAAGTGTTGAAGTAAAAGCATATAAAATGAGGTGTATGACATATCTAATACGTAAAAACTAGTAAGATATTAATAAAAGTCGTATAACAGAAATATAAGATTATAATCGGTGAAGGTAACATTTACATAGATTATATAATTTTAGGTTCTCGAATTATACATCTTTGGAATATTTCTGATGAATAACTTAATGATGTCATTTTGCTAAATACCATAACGTAGCTTACGTGGAAGTTATACCTTAGCCTTACTCATAAGGATTCTATATGTTGAAACTTGTTTTGTTAGAGCATGAATGTGCCGACTCGACTGGGTTACTCCCACTATCTTATAGAAGTGGTAGAGCCACGCTGTAGACATACATTGTCTACAGCATGAATGGGCCGGCTCAACCGGGGTAGTACAACTGTCTCACAGAAAACCAAAGTAAAGTGACAGTTTATTGTCGCGTTTCGTATGGTAAGAGAGATATCCGGAGGCCCAGATTCCCCCTTCCCTTCCCCAATCCCTATTCCTGTCCTTTAAAGCCGACAGCGCATACATGACACTTTCCGTATTGTGCATGTTCATGGGCAGTGGAGATCACATAACATCAGGTGACCCACTAGCTCGTTTGTCGGACTATACCATAAAAAAAAACGATTGAAGTAGGTACCAACTTACGCGTTTACAAAATCCAAAACCCCTCTCCTTTTCCTAACCTCAATCTTTTCGTTAAAGCCGACAACGCTTCTATACTTCTTCTGGTAGAATAGGTGTTGGATCTCACAATCAGGTGACCAAGTGCGAGCCACTTGGTCACCAAAAAACAACAAGCTTGTAGTCTTTGTTATTTTGATCTTACTACTTTGAAAATTTACTTTACTTTGAATATTTATTTATGCAACAGATCTAGTCTGTAGTAGAGGCTATTGTTAATTTTATATGGTTAAAAAGTATATTACAAATTACCAAAAATGTAATTCTGGTAAAATATTTTATACAGTTATATTTATTTTTAGTTTTATTTATCTTTTGACAATATGTATATTTATACTATAGATTTAAATCGAACGATAGTCACTTCACGCCACCTGATAGATATTGCGAATAGATATAATTTATCAATGGAATGAAATAAACCTTTTTCCATAAGTAAATTAAAAATATATTTATATTTTTATGTACCCATCTTGTTCATATCTGTTTTTCAGTAGTTATTATAATGCTCTTTGCTGTTTCACTCTGAGGTTGACTGAAGAGAATGCCTATGTCATTAAGTCATTATGCAAATTGCATATAAAGTGTGTAAAATAAAAAAGAATTTAATATACTTTTTACATATAGGTATATCTCTAAAACTATAGACAGACATGCAACGAAACTACTCTTATTCGCACCGTATTCGTGCCGTAATGAAATAAAAATCGTGCCATTTTGGTCATTAGTCATCATTTAACAATGACAGGTTATTCAAAAAACTAAAATTAGAAAGCGTTTTCAAGTCTGAATTACAAGTAAAATATGATAAATATTATAATAGTGTATAATGTTTGATAGCTTCCATAACGCAGTGGGTGGGATTGGTAACTTCACATACCTTTAAAATTCAGATAGTGAATTCTCAGGTATAAAAGTGTCCTCACGATGTTTTCCATCACCGTTAAAGCAAGCGATAATTAACTATGAATACACACATAGCAGCGATAGCCTATTTGGTTAAGGACTGTCAAGACGAAGTTAACGGTAGGCAGCGGCTCTTCTGTGCCATGGTATTGCAGAAGTCTATGGGTGGCGGTGACTACTTACCATCAGGTGGCCCGTCTGCTCGTCTACCATTCAGTCATAAAAAAATGTGGTATATTCGATAAGAGCCCAATACGTCTATATTCATTAATATATAATACTCAAATATGAGAAAATGCACAATCTAAACACAACCTAAGATCGTTATCAAGGGCGCATCTCAGATGATGGCAGTATCAGCTATCGACAATGGCACACGTTATCTCAATAAACACACCGGTTGTGTCGTGTTCAACACGCGTCGTTACATGGCTAATGTGATATTTTTTGACGATTGTATCTGTTCGTGTGAACATGCGCTGCGGCGTCTTTAGAGCATGATAACGTCGCTTGTAAATCTCTTGTCCATGATGAATACAATCTGATTTCTTTATGACTGCGGACTGTTTTTGCCAACGAAATTTGACAAATAGTCACGCTGAAGATTACAAATATTATTCAGTTTGTTGATTTAATAGCCTAATAAGCTGGAGGTAGGATTTCATATCCACCCGGATAGTGATCACCGTACATAGGGTGTAAAGCCCGCTATAGTGGCACACGCAATTGTGTCGCGTTCCAGGATCAGCCAGCGTACATCCGGTTTTGTCAGAAGTCTAGAGTTGGCGTGCGATGTTTGGCCGTGTTGCGGTCTTCTGAGTACTCTGACACTAGACCCTCGACCGCTTCTTCACCTCCTTCTACGTCGGGTTAGCACGAATCTACCGAAAAAACTATGTAATTTCGATATATTATATGTTTAAATGCTTTGTACTTAACATAGTGCATTCTCCTTATGCCGTCATGATAAAATCTCAGCGAAAACCTAATTAGAAGTCGGGACGACTTTGGGAAAGTAAATGCATAACTTCGTAAGAAACGAATAAATATTAGCTACAAATACTCTATGGTATATACTTTACATTTATTTTGTCTTGTTTATATAACGCATGAGTGGAACCCAAGACACATTACACGCAGAAGTTTCCAAAACAGATTTAACCTTCGCAGCCGATCGAGCCCGGTGCGAGTTCCGCCTAAAATTCCAATGAGATGGCGTTTTAATAGAGCCAAGCAGTTTCGCCAACTTAAATCTTTCGGCTTAAAAAAGGCTTTACATTGGTTTAAAGGGATACCGGTGGCTCAAGCGGCTCGATCAATGCTTCTGGCTTTGCCCAATTACTCAACCGACTCAAGATTAATATCTCATTGTATAGGAACAAGTGACTGCTAACTTTTGATTTCGCAACTTTTAATGAGTGTAAACAAATCATTAATATGTAACGAGGCTTGAACTCGTCTTAGCGGCCAGTAATTTTATTAACTCTTTTGTGTCGTTAGGTTGGTATTATGATGGAACTAAAACGGTTTAAATTTGAAAGATTCATAATAGTTTCTTATGTTTACGCGAAACGACGAGTAAAAAAGTAAAATAAACCGCGATATAATCCGTAATATTAGTTTATTTTAATGAAATAAGTTCTGATTGACGTGTTATTTTTTTTTTAAAAGCATGCTATGTACAATTTATTATGATTATTCTCGCAACATGTATAAAAATCTTATGTTAGTAGATAATTTATAAATTGTATACTAACAAATGTTATGTTTAAAGAAATTTTGAAATTCATCTAATTTTGTCAAGTAAAACATTAAATCAAAATCTTGGTAATACTAATAATAATACCTGGTCTGTATAAAACACTCTCTGACTGCTGGGCACCGGGTTCCTTTAGCAGTGAGAGGGGTTAAGCCTTAGACTACCACGCTGACCTAATGCGGGTTGGTAGACTTAACATACCTTTGAAATTCATATAAGAATTCTCTGGTATGAAAATTTCCTCAGGATGTGTACCTTTACCGCTAAATTAAGCGATAATTAACAATAAATACATACTTAGTAATGCTATTTTGGTTTAACTCTTGCCCCAGAATATTTAACAATCTCAAAAACAAATACATCAATTTTTTCCGAGGAACTCGAATAAAAATATACACCCAAATAACATTTTACATCTACCTTTTTAACTTCCAATATGAAGCTAGGTCATAAAAATCATACGAGAATAGTAATGCAATAGCGACAGGCTGCAAAAAATGAAATCGCTTTGACAACTATTCGTTCCTTTTTCCTGAATATTGAATTCAAGCGGGAGCGAGTATGTACAGATATGAAGAGAAGGCAATTAAAACGATAAGTCACATATGCACGGCTTTTTCCTACTTTTCATCTCCATTATACATTTTTATTTGCACATAAGGGCTTTGTGTGAAGTATGTGTGTTTGGAAAATATAACATTCCAACCACCTCTTTTAATTTCAACGAGCATATTTCATATAATTGCTATTTATTTATTAATTAGGATAGGATATTAGGTTCTTATATTATAGGTATATTAAATTATATATCTTTATATTTTATAAAATTATTGCAATTATTATTCAGAATAATGAAGTCATCGGCGTTCATCGACTTTCTTGTAATCTTTTTCTCTAAATTCATAGAATCTATTCTCTTCTCACTTAATTTGTAAATAATGTGTCCTTAATATAGAATATATTGTTACTGATGATTTAAATTCTGTCCTTTAACAACCTACATATTCAGTAACATGAATTGAAATATTAATACATACATAAGCTCACACCTGTATCTCGCAGTAGTAGGTAGAGTTGCAACTATTCCACAGTTCTGAAAACTAATTTGCGTCTTATAATATGATTGGCTTGCCATTGTCACATTATTCACAAATTCTAATCCTGAACACTCATGTATTATTTTAATTGAACTCAAACACAAATTCTGATTGCTGTAGCTTTGAGCCCAACCTCACTGATTTCTAAAACGAAAATATTTATAAATTAACTAGATGTTGTCCGCCCGCGTGGTGGTTATCTTTGAAAGAAAAGGTACACAACCCATGGAGGCCTCTTAAGCTATAACACCTTTCTATATTTTGCTATCCCATAGGAAGCGTGCATTTTTCCGGAATAAAAGTGGCCTATGTCATTTTCTGATTCCTAAACTGCCACTATGCAAAAATCATGTCAATCCCTTGCTCTGTGAAAAACTAAACTATCCAGCGGGGACTGCACTTTTTTCCGGGATAAAAAGTAGCCTATGTGCTATACCAGACTGTGATCTATCTCTGTGCCAGATTTCAACCAGATCCGTCCAGCCGTTCCGGCGTGATTGAGTAACAAACATCCATCCATCCAAACATTCGCATTTATAATATAAGTAGGAAGTAGGATAAAAGATAAAAAGGCATTTCCTTGAAAATGCTAATTATACCGCCTTCCGCTTTCCTTCATGCCCGTTACCTCACCGGTGCCCACTGCCACGGCTTTTTGATATACGAAACTTGTAAAGCTATATATCTCCATCACAGAGTTTTTTATGGCTTTTTATTTTTTTTCAACAACTCAAACACCGCAGTGTGTGCTCGCCTTAAATCTCTCTGATATTTTACTAGAATTGATTTATTCTCTCCTTAGGAACAGGCTGAAATAGCTAATGTTTGTTGTTTATTGATGTAGTGAAGCAGTTATCAAGAAATATGTTTGCTATTAAATTATTAAACGATCTAACTATATAGCATGGAATTGTTTTTTTGTCATAGTTTATAGTAGTCTAACTTACATTGATTAGAAAATTGACTGCCTTGGTGGCGCAGTTGTAATTGCGCATGCGTTACAACCGCTGTGCTGAGGTCTCGGGTTCGATCCCCGGGTCGGGTAAAGTGATATTAGGTTTTTCTATCTAGAAATTCTCAGTATTAGCCCGGAGTCTGGAACCTGTGCCCGGTATGGCGATAGGCTCGCCCCCTATCACATTATGGGACCGAAATTCGACGAAAAGTGGATGTACACCTCTGCCTACCCCTTCAGGTATTATAGGCGTGAGTATATATGTATGTATGTTTAGAAATTATAGTACTAGAATAATTAGTCGCCTAAAAGTACTTGGTTTTGAGAGTTTATCGGTTTTCAATTTTGTGTGAGTGTTTGTGAGTGATTTTAGAGGTATATTTTTGTTCCTTAAAATCGATCTCAAGTTGAGTAGAAACTAAGTAGAATCCTTTACAAAACTGAGGTTACATTGTTATTACATTTGCTATTTTCGAATTATCATTCAATTAGATAGATAGATACGAATAATTCCCATATTACAATGTCCTACTACTTTTACACTGTTCCAGTATCATTGCATATAAAACTTTGGAAATTGTAAAATACCGTACAATAATATTTTACAGGATTATGTAACGCAGATAATAATTATACTGAATTGACATTTCATAAAAATATGTTATAATGAAAGATAATCAGATTAGCCATACAACATAAATTAATTTGTCAGATTTAGTTTTATCTTTCCTGGATATTTAAAAATAAAAACAATAATGAAATCGATATAAATTCATGATCACATTTGAGTTCATACATCAGTATTGTAGCGTTTGGACTATTGGTTGATATTATCATTTTGGGCCAGAGGCCGAATGCCACAACTCTTTTAAATTTTAATAAATACATTTCCATTTTTATAAAATATATGTGAACGCAGAACTAATATTTTTAGTTGCTATATATCAATTAATCTTCTTTACAACAACTTGCTCTATTCTTAGTTGGTTTGGTAGATCATTTTTAGTTTTAAACAATCTTGTGTAACTACCGGCTATTATACTTGCAGAAAGTCCTCAGTACATTATTGACAAGACTATCATCAATAATTAACACAAATCATATTTTGTCCGCAGCATTGGAGAATGAGCCTTGCGTGATCGTGTACAGTGTACAACCAGTCGCGACAGCGAGTGTTCAACAAGACGTTATCAAACGGCTTCAACATTCACCTCCGGGTGTATAAGGAGGCGCTGGCGGCCGGCATGGAGCCGCTGAGCGAGAACGGGCTCTGCCTCTCAGAGCTCGAGCTGCATGGGGGCAGCCACTTGCACGAGTCTGTGGCGGCGTCTGTAGGCTCGGCGATATCGAGTCTGATGGCGCCGCTGCATCACGAGCCACAACACATGCCACTGCATCACGCCCCACCGCTCCACCATGAGCCACTCGAGAAGCTGAAACGTAAGTCTGGATATATTTCACTGTAGAGATAGATATAAAAGGTTTTTAATTCATAAAAAGTACACCAACAAGTTGTGCGTCCCTTATAAAATTTCCCAGGTGCCAATGGCACCATTGCCAATGTATGCCAAGTATACCCTTTTAAACAAAAAAAAGAATTTCTCGAAACAGTCTTGAGAACCTCCTCCTATTTTGAAGTCGGTTAAAAATAACAATAATAATAATTGTTTGTCCGGTTTTTGTCGAGGGTCTAGAGTTGAGTACGATGTTTGGCCGTTTTACGTTTGAATACTCTGATACTAGACCCTCGACCGCTTCTTCACTTTCTTGCCCATGGTGTAGTGTGAAGAAGCAGGCCGGCATGATTGCGTTGAGTAGTGGGGGATATAATATCTTTCGCTATTCGATACTCTCATTGGACGGCCCTGCGCTAATCATCAGGTGCAGTGTGGTCACTTTGCCGTGCCAGGATGAAAAAAAAGCTAAAAACAAACTTTTACTTTGGTTTTCACTGCACACTATATAATAAAAAACACATACACATAGGAGGAAAATACAATTCAATCTGTCCTGCAACTTTGCAGCTTCAGTTAACTCTCAGCTCAGCGAGGCTCAAGCTCTCTTTCGCGCTAAAATGAATCTAATGACCTATATATAAATCTATGCATAGCAAATAATTCACTAAGTATCATTCTTGAATATGAGTGTGTCTCGGGTGACTGGGCACAGAGTAGTTGGGGCACTGTTTTTGAGCATGCGTGGCGCTCACATTAGCACTTTGTTTGTCTCGGCATTCAATGCATACATTAACGAAGTGTTTTAAAGCCGAATTTACAATTTTTTTTATACTGGCAACGTGACCACACTGCCCCTAATGGTAAGCGCAGTGCCGTCCAATTAGAGTATAGAGTGCGAAAGATAATCTATCCCCCGCTACTCAACACAATCATGTCGGCCTGCTTCTTCACTCTAGGCCAAGGTCAAAAAGGTGAAGAAACTGTCAAGGGTCTAGTGTCAGAGTACTCAGAAGGCCACAAAACCAAACATCATACACCAACTCTAGACCTCCGACAAAATCGGATGAACACTGGCTGATCCCGGAAAGCGATACACTTGCGTTTGCCACTATGGCGAATTTTACACCCTGTGTACGGTGGTCGCTATCCGGGCGGATATAAATATCCTACCACCAGCGTTACAACCTTAATATATAAAGTAACGTAAAAGTTGGCAATTACCTATGGTTCTGAATCCTAAACAATTGCCTATCAACATAGCAAGCCTGGAATCGAATGTTGGGTCACTGCTGGGCTCGTTTCTTGTCCTACTGAAACTAGTCTAAGTCATTAGTTATAGAAACTCATGGTGCATCAAACATGCCGTGTTCGTAGTAATATGTCAGGGTATAGTGTCTATTCAATGTATTTGGCTTTATTATAAATGCAAACCGTGTTGATTTCAAATAGAGAGATTAATCATTATGTTTAAAAGCGTGATCACAAGTAATTTTGCATCTTATATATCGCTGTTTTTAATCTACTACTTTTGAAAAATACAATATTTAATATATTAAATCCATTTTCAAATTGACAAAATATTTTTGATCTGTGAAAAGTGTTGATGCTACTTAGTACTTACTGGCTTTTTATTATGGGCAGATAGATGTAAAGAGGAATAGAATAAATGTTCTTTTGTTTTCCTTAATGTTTGTAGGTAATAAATTCGTTTCATTTATATCTCTTCGATTTCATATGGAACGTAAAATCAGGATGTGCCCATATTGATTCGTTCTCACAGAACGCCAACGAGGATCTTTTATATTGGCAAATAAATCCCGTTTTAAACTCCATCGGGCTGGTAAATAAAATAAAAGGGACTTTTCGTGTTTCATTTCATTGGTGAGCGGTGCCCGCGTACAATGAAGTCATTCCTTTGCCAGTTTTATTTTCATGAAGATATGTTACTCCCGACTTCATTGATAGGATCTTGATAGCGGCTTTCGGATAAATAAATAAGGGCGCAAAGCTCGTGGATAAATTGATTACTATTGGAAAATAAAGCAACGTGTTTGTAAGATTGTGAAGTACTAGTACAAAGTATGGATTTGTTCTACTGAAGGCGGATATGAGGCAGCAAGTTTAGGCTGTAATAAACCACACTAGTTCATGCTACCTAAATGGATCCAAATCGTAGACTGGGGACATTAGTTCCTGTTTTATTTTATCTTTGTCTTGGCGTACTTTGTAATTTATTTCAATAATCTTTACTATTTATTATGAAAGTGTTTGTTTCTATAGGATAATCTTTAAAACTACTGATGTAATTCGGAAGGATTTTATCAATTAGAATCTAGTTTAACCCTGAGTGAATTTTTGCTGGCGGCTATCATTCTTATAAAATCCTACTCAGAATTGATATAGATTATTTGTGTTATCCAAAAATATGTTGTGTTGTAAGATCTAGTTCCTGATACCTGATACTTTAGTGAGGTGTAAGGACTAAGTGTGTGTGTGTGCAATGTGTGACTTTCGGTGCTATTTATTTACTATATCCTCATAATCTTACAATTAAACGGAAATTAATTATTTTAAATGATTAAGAAAAGACAAAATTTTCGCGCAATCATGTTCAATTAAAAAGCGTTGACTGAATACATTTTTTTTACTGCTTAGATAGACAGACGAGCAGACGGGCCACCTGATGATAAGTAGACACCGCCGCCCATAGACTTCTGCAACGCCAGGGCGCAGCAAAGCCGCTGCCTACCGTAAATTATTCTCAACTGATATCAATTTTGTCATAAAATAACATGAAACCATTGTGATAATAGGATGAGACATTTTTGCATTTACCAAAAAATATAAAAACTGAATATCATCACCGTCGACATTGGGACAAAAATTAACCCTCCTTTGTGTATGCACGTGCGAAAACGTCGAACGGTGTATTATTTATGGTATGGCGGCGTGAACTCGCGGATGATATGCCACCGTGACGGTGTGGGTACAACACTTGAAATTAGGGATTATTCACCTCGGCCCTCGTGACACGCAATTTAGTACTTTTGTTCGCGATGATGTCTCTATGACACTTATTTGTTATTACATATGTTGCAAACTAAAAAAATATTATGTATGTCGGAGCGTCATGACTTCACCCTGACTTGTAGGTAGGAATTTTCCTTTACACTGATTTGAGCAGTTATTATTGTTCATGTCAATTCACTTTTTTCCAGACCACAGACGTTAATTTCCTTATGCTAATTATTTTGAATTAAGATTCGTGAATTAAAATTAAAATGAAAAAATAGTAACAATTATTATTATTATATATTCCCATTGACTTTGAGTCACATTTCACACCTCCCGAGAGATATCTTTCATTATATTTTTGCTAGTATATTGATTATGCTATATACAAAAATTGAAATGCTTTCTGTTATATTTTCTTAATGTACTGACTTGTCATAAGCTCTAATTGAATACATGATTAATAAGCAATTTCATTTGAAACAATATGCAATATTACTGATAGAATAATGCAGGATTGATTTCATTTCGTTCCTGTGTCGGATCGGAAAGGAGGTGTCTGCCGTGTGCCACCATTGTGGCCACTGCCGTGAGGATACGGCCCAACACACGTTGGAGGAGTGCCCAGCCTGGGACGAAGAGCGCAGCGCTCTCAGAGCAGTCGTCGGAGGAGACCTCTCGCTGCCGGCCGTGGTGTCGTCCATGGTCTCCAGCTGGAGGTCCTGGCGTGCGGTGGCCCACTTCTGCGAGAGCGTCATCTCGCAGAAGGAGAGTGCCGAGAGGGATCGGGAACGATATAATCCCTCCCGCCGCCAGAGAAGACGTAGGAGGCGCCGGGTGGACGACTGACCGGCGTCTCCCGCCCTGTGGAATGGGGGCGTTTGAGAATTTCACCACGGTAACCCCTGCCTGTCGTACGAGGCGACTAATTGGGGCCATCGGGGGTCGCGGGCGCGCAGCGGGGGGCTGTTAGCCCATATCGATGCATTCCAGTTTCGGTGCATCGTGCGACCCCGAGATGGACGGCAGCGCGGGTGGTAAGGCCTCGTTAGCTGTCGTTGTTCGCTGCGCGGGGGCTCCTAAGCCCCACATGGAGATGGGCCCGTACAAAGCACCGCGCAGGGGCGATTCCGGCAGCAATTCTAGCACTCCTTAGAATACCCCGGGATCGCTCCGTAAGCGCCGAAGAAGGCCACCGCGGGGTTTTAGCTGGTAGTGTCGGGTGGGGTGTACATAGGGGGTAGGGACTCGGCCCAGCGGCAGCACGGATAGCCATCATCCGTGCGAGGGGGATGCTGGGTCGTAAGACCGGCTAGTCCAGCATAACCGTTTTATTCTTATTCCGCTTCCCCCCGGAGCGGGCGGCAGTAATAAAACGCTTTCCCCGCGACAAAAAAAAAAAAAAAAAGGATTGATTTCATAAACAACGTGGTAGATTTATTAACCTCTGAATGTAGCCGTATCGATTTACAACTCCATTATATGCTTCCGATGTAAACAGCATAAATGGGTCCAATCACAGGGTTGGTACCACTGCTTCACAGAAAATGGACTGAAGTAACACCGTGCGATAAGTGCGATATTCAAAGTCTTTTTTCATTCTGTCACGGCAAAGTGACCATTGCTCCTGATGGTAAGCGCAATGCCGTCCAACTAGAGTATTAAGAAACGAGAGACAATCTATCTCCGCTACTCCACACAATCATGCCAGCCTAAATACTTCTGCTCTTTTTAAGCGTCATTCCTGCCCATTAGGGCCCGCAATTTACCTATTACTCTTCTAGTATTGTAGTCCTAATGAGCGGTAAGAATCATTTAAGATCACATGACACGCTGTCTTGCCGTCCATCGCTATTAAAAATATTTTTATAATTTAGTAACAATCGCTTAAAATGTTAATTCATTAAAAACACATAAGAATACTGACCTGTGAGATAAATGCTGAAAGGACAAACACGTTTTCATTACTCAGGTTTACTTGGAAATTGATGCTGTTTCATTCTAATGATTTGAATCATCTGTTTACTAAATTACTAATAACCTTATCGTCATACAAGTTTTATATAAATACGGATGGATAGATTTAAAATATAAAAAAAATGTAATAAGAAATAACACTCTCCAAATTTATTAATCAGAAAATGAATACCAAAATTGTACGATTTTTATGGTATCATGTTGAATGAAAAATTAAAGCACGCGGGCAAAAGTGCTGAACGCCAGTTTTATCGAGAGAAGACATTTAGTTTATAATATCATTATTTTCAAACACTATAATAGGATAGTATACCGAATATAATATATATAATACGCAAAAGAAACTCTTTTACGAAAGCACAATTACAATTGCTTGAAAAATGAGTTCACAATATTTATTTTAAGTATTGGTATGAGAATAAATGGGTGTATAGTGGGAACATCTCGCTATCTCCGTCGCACAACGGCACAGTAATTTTGTGAGGTGACGTCACGGCTTATATCATACATCCTTTTACTGTCAATTAACCATTACCCCTTCCAGTAGATTTGAATGGTGTCTAATTTACTTATTTTTCAGATGTGTGTATTTAGTTATTACACAAAACATCAAGATTACGTGTGGAGTTATGTTCAATACTTACGGTATTAATACCTATATTTTTTTTACCGGCTCCAAAAGATGGAATATGTTGTAAATTTGGTAGAGTCATGCTGTAGACAGTTTCGTATAGACCATAGGTCGACTGGGTTGAATTATTACCCCAGCCTCAGAAAACCGTGACGTTTCAGCTTGTTGCAATGCTGGTGTGTTGCGTTTGATTGAGATTTCGGGAGGTGGATTCCCCTTCATTTCCTAACCTCTATATCTTTCACATTATGGCCGTCACCAGATCCATGAATCTTCTGATACTTTGGGTGTTCACGGTGTTAGAGATCAGTTTTAATTAGGTGACTCACAAGCTCGTTTACCAATCTCTATTATAAAAAATATTTTAAAGTTTTTTATTATTGATATAAAAAATTAAGTAATCGTAGTTTGGATGTTTATAGAATACTAGCGACCCGCCCTGTCTTCGCACGGTTGGATAAATAAAGCCTAATAATTCTATTGATCCTATCGCTAACTTCACAGTTTCACCCGCTTGGCTAATTTGTCGATTGCCTGAAAATTTCATCAAAATCGCTCAAGCCGTTTTGGAGTCCACAGGGAAATATTTTGTTACAGTAGCTTTTATATAATTAAGGAACATTTGAAGAAATCCTAATTTTTAGTGCTATTTTATAATGTATCACATTAATTGTTAATATCCCATAGTTAATTTAAATTTCTTTAGAAAGGTCTCCAAACACCTGCACTTTAAACTGTAATATATTCATACTACATTGCAAATCGCCAGTCCCCGCTTGGGGAGTCGCGGCGGCCCCGGACCCCTGGCTAATCGGATAGTTTTTACAAACACATCAATATCGGATTACCCGTCCCCTAGATGTTTTGTTACGCAATTAGTCATGCCCTGAGGGACGCGGGTGAAACTTTTCGCAAGTTTAGATTTTATCTGTGTTATAATTTTATTTGTTTTAATACTTATTTATAAATAATTATTACGAAATTATTATAATACTATTAAGTTGTAGTATAATTATAGTATAAAGTATGTATATAAATATTAAGATTCTATAGATGGACTCTATCCAATAAAAGATATCTGCATATTGTTCACGTTAAACTAGAACCTTATAGAGGAACATTATGCATGCAATTCGAATAATTTCAGGCTAATGGTAGTTTTAATTAGTATATTATATTATTTGTGCGCCGTCTAAAGGACATTGCTCAACGCCCATACAAATTTCGCCTAAGAACTAACAGCCTTAGAACATATATTTTCAGGTTCTAAAGAACATCTATAAATCCTTAAAAGTTGATTAAAACAACGGACACTTCTTAGAGTTTATTTATTACCAATTTTTTTTTCTATTTTGAGGCTATATTCTTAAGTCAACATGATTTCAATACAGTGTTACGATACTAACTTTCGAGGTAATTTGGTTTTATTTGACATTTAGGTTCTAATTGCCGATTAATTACTTAATAATAATCAAAAATAATTATCATTGACAATGATTTCACCAAGTAAAAAGCTAATATATTTTTTACGGTTTTACCTGCCTTACGATAGGATGACCAAAGTATGTTGTTATGGCCTTATAGGGAGGTACCTATGTCCTACTTACATTATAACTGTTATTTAAAAATACTACCATATATTATTTTTAATACTTACATACTGTTAAAAGATAAAAACACTCAAAACACAACAAAAACGATCCACTGAACAACAACCAAATTAATTAAAAACAATAAACATGCCCACAGAACACTATTTACTTATTACTCTGACGAACATGACAAATGAAAACTGACACAAGGGGTTAACATCGCGAAATCAATAAAATGCCTATTTATTTTTTATCTTATTAATATGAAGTGTCCGTGAAGTTCTAGTATTTGGAATAAAAGGCATTAAATAAGCTAAGAATTATGATATAAGTCAAATCTCTGTTGATTCCTATGCGACTTTGGACAATCTCCTTTTCCTAAAGGAATGGTAAACTTCTCAAAGGAAATAAAATAAATCTTTATCATGGACAAGGAACAGTGCAGTCAAAAAACATTGGTTAGCAGTGATCATAAAATCTTATCACTTGCATTAGTTGGCCATACATTTATTTCGATTAAATAGTAAAAAACTTTTATTTTTCAAAATACAATGCATGCATCTGTGCTCATCGTTTACAAACACAAAATTGACGTAAACGCAACGATTTGTAATCCATCACCGACGGCAAAAAAGGGCAGCAGAGGCAATCATTTAAAGTCAATTCCATTCGTGATCAATGCGTCTCTGTCTTACCTATACACTTTTATAGTTATCAATTGTTTGTCTCGTTCTAACATTAAAAAACGACCCCTAAAGTCGGTGAGGCATTATATTGCAATGATTAGGCTTGCACTTGCTTCGCCATTGAATTTAAATGGGGGATTAAAACGTTACTGCGTATTATATTAAAGCGCTATTGTGTTTTACTTCATTAGCGCTTGCTGTCGTCATCCCGCCATTGTTGGCTTTTGAAAAATTATCTCAATTTGGTAATTTTTCAGCAATTGTATTTTGATTTTGTCAAGAGTTAACGCGAATCGATTGAAGCTAAAAACCTTCTGTAGATGTTAAAGAATTATATTTTTATTGAAATACGAATTCTATTGTAGTATTGTATTGTTGTTATAATGTTATATTTTAATAATAGTAATACATTTAAAGCACACAAAAAACTCCTTCAATATAAAACATTATTTTTAAATATCATAAGTACTGAAACCAAAGTAAAAAATGAATGAAATGAGAAATTATCGACGCCTAAGACCCCAGACGCATTTTTTCGTTGGAACGTAATCTTTCATTGAGCTTTCGATAATTGGATTGCATGAGGGTATTTGTAAAAAAATACCTAACCTGGTTCTTTTAACATATTCTGTAAAAAAATCCCATCTGTTCTGCGTATGATATCATCGGCGAGCTTATCCTTCGAAGATTGTTCCCATATCCCGAGATTTTTATAAAATAGGCGAAAAACACGTTTCGTGGCTTTAATTTTAAATTGATCAGGTTTTGTGGAATCTTTTCTAAAGCTGGCCTCTTCGTGGATGATTTTTTCATTTACGCTCGTATAACATTTTTGCTTATTATTTTGCAAAAATTTATTACAAATTTTGCACTGTCTTTCAATGATCAAACACGGTGTATTCGTAGGAAATATTGATCAAGTCATATATATTTTCAAGTACAAAATCATTGTGTATTCATGATTTGTATCGTTAGAAACTTTGGATATGAGGTGTGAGGGCCGGGACCGAGGCAAATATTTATATTGTTGGTCCATGTCTTGTGATACAGATTACTTATCTAAATGTAACCAAATTTGACCGGCGCAAGGCGCATGCGCGACAACAGTTTTATTACTGGATTTTCAAAAAAGGAATGTTATCCAGATTAAGTCATAGTGGTTATTAATTTATGAGTATGTAGGGTCTTCGAAGTGGAATTTTTAGTTAATATATATTTATTATAAATATATATTTTATTTATGATATATGCATAAAGTATAATTAGATATAGAAATATTTATAAATAGTTTGGATTGCATATAATCAATATAGATTTATAATATTGATGGTTAATATAATACTAGCCCTGTATTAAACATTGTCCCACTGCTGGACACGGGCCTCCTCTACTGATGAGAGGGGTTAGGCCTTAGTCCATGGTTAATATCTAAGTACGATATTTTTTCTGTTCAGAAATACGTTTTCTAAAGATGGTGGCCTTAATACCATGCCTCTGCAAATTAATAGCAATAATTAAATTATTTTACGTTAGTAGGCCATATTTTGAATATCAGGTTGGAGTGTTTCAAACTATTTGTATTCGTAAAATATGAGTAAGTATGTATTATTATGTACCTATAGCACATTTCTGAAAATTTAACAGAATTTGCATGTTCACATACTAAATACATTTGATCAGCCAAATCAACACATACCACATATATTTATATAATATCATAATACTAGCCCTGTATGAAACACTGTCCCATCGCTGGGCACGGGCCTCCTCTATTAATGAGAGGGGGTAGGCCTTAGTCCACCAGGATGGCCTAATGCGGGGTGGTAGACTTTACGTGCCTTCGAAATTCTTATGAGAGTTCTCAGGTATGCAGGTTTTCTCACGATGTTTTCCTTTACCGTTTAAGCAAGGGGTAATTATTAATGAATACACCCATAGAAAAAAAAGTCAGAGGTGTGTGCCATTTGAGCTGGTTTCGAACATCCGACTTTCGTTTTGACAGTCCGTACCACAACCAACTAGGCTATCGCAGCTACGCATATTTATATTGAGATAAAAACATCGTCCCACATGAGTTAATAAATATTAGTCAATCCTTGTTAGAACAAAAAGTGCGGTGAAAAAATCGGTGCCACACTGTCTGCGGACTTCGGCTTGCTTTATAAAGTTTTGTTGCAAAAAATCGGCATCCCTGCGACGGACCCACACGGCTGCATCGTCGCAGGCTTTGATGTACTTGGAGATTTATTGATATTTTTTTGCAATGTAATATCCAAATTTTATGTGAAAAAATGTGTAACATTTCTTATAAAATTGTGGTGTTTGAAAACATAATATAATTCTGAGTTAAACAATAAAGAGACTGCTATGGATGATTTAATTTTTAAGCAGAAGTTCGAAGTTTAACTACGTTCAAGAGAGCTTCCTTAAATTAGCATTAAGTAACAATTAGTTAATCGTCTTTAAAGCTTTTAATTATCTTAATTCTTAGAGACGCATTTAATCCTTACTTAGGTTAAACCATATTTAAAGACGCATAGTGCGTCTAGCTCATAATGTTGTATCGGTAACTATTTATGTGTTGCCTCAAAAAACCCAGCAAATGCGTTAATTACTGTAACATACACACAATTTAGCAACATTTTTATTAACGTTTATTACTAATAATTGACTCTGAGTGTTGCAATTCTTAAATCTTTACCAAATGCTTAGTTAATGGTCCGTTTTGGACTCGGAATACGTCCATTAATCATAAATTTGTTTCACCAAACAGGAATAAAATCTAAGTATATCTAACCTAATGATAACACACTCCGTTTATAATTACAAAATTATTTTAGGAAATAATTTTAGAAAGACTATCCCGTCTACACACCCGCCATTGTAACTCCTGTTTAGCCAGGATGGACAATGGCACGCATTTTTCCAGGTAATGAACTCAGCGAGTCACTGGGAATGCTTAACTATCTTTTATACCGCAAAGAAATTAATCAAATAGAAATATATAGGGGTAGAAAATATTAATCGTACTTATACATTCATATACACCCATGCCTGTCATCCCCGAAGGGGTAAGCAGAAGTGCAATCAGTAGACGCAACTCCTTGCCGAACCTACCACGGTCCCACAATGTGATAGGGGGTCAACCTATCGCTATACCGGGCTCAATTCCAAACTCCGGGTTGATACTGAGTATTCCTCAATAAAAACCCATTATCACTTTACCCGACCCGGGGATCGAACCCGAGACCTCAGCCACAGCAATCGTAACGCATGCGCAATTACAACTGCGCCGCCGAGGCATATTAATCGTATATCGAGAAAAATGAGAATGTGGTAGTTCTCAAAGTCATAATTTCAATACTTACATTCCTATAAGAACAACATCGATTAACATATGCTCGGGCTATTAACAGTGTCATCGGCAATTAGTGAAGGCGAGACTAAATAAATTTAACAGCGGTGCATACCTCGCGCTCACGAGACATGTGACACCCATTTTGAACGGCTGTTAACAAATTAAGCCGATTTGTTCTATACAACACGGTATGGGAAATGTTTTCGAGCATATTTTGACAAAATTTATTGCCACCACGCCTCCTCGACGGGTTTTTTTCTAGATCCACGAGGGCGGATGCTCAGACATCTGTCGCGATCCATAGTCACGCCCCGCGAAGGGAAAACTAAAAAAAAATATCGTAATGTTTTTTATTGCCTCGGTCGCTTTGTAGTAGAGTAGGATGAATTTGATGCTCGCGTTTCAAACAAAACCGCACGTGTTATTGTATGCAATTATTTGGATCCAAAGATAGCAAAAATTTACACAACGTCCGAGTAAATGTGTATCATGTGAAATATGACGACAGCATATGGGGTCATTTAGTTAGGTTGTTGCTATACAGTTTTCGTTGCGCTGCCGGCTGTGAATAGAAGGCGTAGGTTCGATTCCCGACCGGGTGTGATAGTACCGTAAGTTCTCTGTAGTGCTTGATACTTATAATAAAGATTTGGTCTAATCTGGGTCAGAACTAAGAGACTGTTGAGTGTATTAATTTTTATATAATTGAATAAACAAATAAATACACCCAACAATCACACACATAGTCCTAATCCCACACTAGGTCAAACCTGTATCGTGGGTATCAGGAACTACGAGAGCCTTTCAGTCTCACAACACCCAGACCCGAAATAAATATCTGTCTGTCACACAAACATATTTTGTATCAGTGCGTGAATAGAACCCACGCCTTCTCGTATCACAACCGGCTACTTGCATACTGCGCCACCGAGGCTGTCTATACTAATATAACAGCAATGTATTATACTGGATATAATGGCAACACTAATATCTTGCGGCCCAAAAATTGTGTGGGTATTTTGATACGTGCCAAAAAAGAGGTCAGTCAGAAAAAAATGAATATTTAATTATATATTTTATTAATATATTTAATTAAAAAAGTATTTTTTTCTTAGATCGTTCAAAATGTATCATAATACATTAAAAATTTAAACACACTTTGCTGTAAACAAGCAGAACAAACTGAGATTCTAATATTTTGATTCGTATAATCGACAGAACAACAATTGTGAAATACCATTAGTATCCGAAAAGCAATTTCTCAACGAGACGACACAACACAGCATGAATCCGTGATTTATCGGTAAACAATAAGTCAATGCGGAATACACAATATTTACAATAGTGATTGATAATGTATGACAGATGGTAACCCTTCAACGCACAGCCCATCTGTCACCTCTGGTCCCGCAGGCCCATACTGTGGTCACTGAGGCACTGTCCACGTTTCCGCCACCTCATTCATATAAATCGATTTCGTGTAGATATTTAGTTTGGAAGTGATTTATTTAGGGTCAGTTTTGGTAATGAGCAAACGGATTTGGCAGCTGAGGGTTAAATTGTAATATAAGAAATTGAATGATGGTGATGTCTGGGAACCAATCTAGTATAGATTATTTTTTTATCTGAATTCCTTAAGTTTGAGACAAATGTAGAGTTTGATACAGAAACAATGTAGAAATATACCTAACATTGAAATAGGGATTTGAATTTTAAACTTGAGAACTCTTACTGGAATCGCAACAGCAAACTGTTAATTCACTGGTGTTCTGTGAGATAATGGTAACTATATTGAAGCGAATTCATGCTGTAATTTGACTACAGCGTAGGTCTATCACTTATGCAAAACTTAACAACTGAACTACCATTGATAATTGTAATACTGTACATAAGCATAAGATTTGGTGGTCAACTTAACCTATGGTACGAACTAAAGTAGCTTCAATTAGCCACGGAGACTGTCATATATATTTATGTATATTTAGTGGATTTACGTCTTGTCCAGTAATTTCACATTTGTCTCTAAAACACATAACGAATAGAGGAGTTGGATACTGGCATAAATACAAACATACATATATATACACTCACGCCTGTGATCCCCGAAGGGGTTGGCAGAGGCGTAACCAGTACACACACTTTTCGCCGAATTTAGGTCCCATAATGTGATAGGGGGCGAGCCTATCGCCATACCGGCATAGATATTTTTATGAAACAAGTGATGTACCCAGTTCTGACATGACTGGACTGGCTCGACCGAGAAAGCAAAACTGATGCTAAGTACAAGTACACGAAGGATAAAAACGTCAATGACTTACATACGTTTAACCGTATTTGGCAAAGACAAAAGGTGTATTTACACATTGAACGACCCTATAAAAAGGTTTTACAACGCGTCACGCAGGTTGGCGATATGTATCAGATATAATGCCCTCATCTTTGTAATATTACTTTCCGTTTATTCTCATTTTATTTGTTGCTATAAAAGGGAAGAGCAGCGGTTGTTAAAATACTCTGTTCATATTGTACACATTGTAATAAATCTTTTCATTTTATGACAAATTGTGTGTACAAAGTACCCTCGGTACAAAGGTCTAGAACAAATAGTTGTATGGCCAAATATCAACATGGACCATTTGTAAACAGTAACGCCCTTCTGTTGCGCCGTGCACAAAATATGGCATTGTGTTTTAATTTATTGCTTTTGGGTTTACCTATAAAAATATAAATAGGTTATTATAAGCTTACTAAGATAGTTAACTCGGGACAATACCGTAAATAAAATATGTATATTTTAATAGTCAGTGCGTTCTGAAATCAAATGACATCTTCTTATTCTCTAATAAATAAATAATAATATTCTTGGATTTGTCATTGTAAAATTGTACGCTAACATTTTCGAGAAATAAATGTGTTAAAATTGTCATTTATAATTATAATATAGTTTATAGTAAAATAATATTACTTTTAATAGATAAATTTTACCTTGGGATTGACAAATTCAGGGAATAATGTGAAGTCATAATATTATAATTATGAAGGGCGGAGTGGAAGATCGCTAGTGTCGTAAAGCAGCGTCATCCACCATTGTTACATGCCCGTTCCATACATCAAATAAAGCCGTACAAACGCCTCATCAGCTAACACATTATAGTATATTTACCAAACATGCTGGATGGTTCTGAATTTAATATAATAACTTTTTTTTTTTATTCTGGCGCGGCAAAGTGACCACACTGCGCCTGATGGTAAGCGCAGTGCCGTCCAGATAGAGTATCAAGTAGCGAGAGACAGTCCACCCCCGCTACTCAACACAATCATGCCGGCCTGCTGTTTAGCTTCTTCACATTACACTTCTGTACTAATTAGAGGGGTTAGACCTTAGTCCACCACGCTGGCCTAATGGGGCTAGACTTGAGACACCTTTGAAATTCGTATAAGAATTCTCAGGTATGCAGGTTTTCTCACGATGTTTTCCTTCAACGTTAAAGCAAACGATAATTAACAAAGAATATACACGTAACGTTAGAAAAGTTGGAGGTGTATGCCATTTAGGCTGGTTTGAACATACGACTTTCGTCTTGACAATCCGTACTGCAACCAACTAGGCTATCGCTGCTTCTTTAATATACTTACTATCTATTCGTCTCTATTTTAAAACCATGCAAGAAGAGTTAGAAATGTATTATAAGAGGTACTTAAAAAAACTCGATTTCGATAAACTTAAAATACTCAACTTTGATAATTCATTCAGTTCTTTTTATAGTCGCCCAGGAGCCAAGGCCAACTTAATTCTATAGGTATGTGAAATCTATCAACCCTGACTAGGCAACTGTGGCCTAAACACTAACCTTACACGACTCTAATACAGTTATTTACGTAGTAATATCATATACATATATGTTTAGTTATGAGATTTCCATGGTTAACGAAATGTAGAGCCATTGGGAACCCTAAACGAAGTGTTATATTTTAGTAAAACCTCGCACTTCATCATAAAATGCCATATATAATTTAATGTGGCAACTAAAACATGCTGTTACCACCGCCACCCTCTAAATAGATCGCTGCTATAATTTAGTGATCACCATAAAATCTGTATCACTAATATATTTATGACATTACAGCTCCCACTAATATTTATGCAAATTGAAAATGTACCGAATGGCATCGTTTACGCTACCCTAATCCGTGTGCAGACTGCACAGTGCGCGGGAGTCCAGGTCGACATATGTTCTGGAATATTCTTTTTGGATTTTAATTCTTTAGACAAAATTTGCCTCAGAATCATGATCACATTTTAACCGACTTCAAAAAAGGAGGAGGTTAACAATTCGTCGGATTTTTTTTTATGTATGTTACCTGATTACTCGAAGACGCCTGGACCGATTCGAGAAATTCTTTTTTGTTTAAAAGGGTATACTTCCCAGGTGGTCCCATTGGCACCATGTCAGGATCTGATGATGGGATCTCAGAAAAATCAAGGGAAACCCTAACATTTTATAGTGTCGGATAATTTGTTTTTTATTGAAGTCGGTGTACTTTTTATAAATAAAAAACTTTTTTAATTAATTATTTTTTTACTCTTCAAGCACCAGTTTTATTTATTCATATTTTTATTACCATATATCGAGTTCCTTATATTTATGCCAGTTTCTCTTAGGTAAGTAGGATACGTTTCTAAAATCGAAAACTATCTAAATTGGGGTTTTGAAATAGGATGGAATTTGGTTGACTGACTAAAATATTGTCAATAGTTGACTTTTACATTGTCAATATTTTATTACAATATTTACCCTATAATAGGGTCTTGTTGGCGTAATAAGATTGAAAATGACCAAGATGCTTAATAAATACACGGCGTAACTAATATTACATCTTTTTTTACTAATATACTCATAATCAGCATGTGTTCTCCTACATATTATCTCTTTTTACATTGTATTTATCTTTTGGAGTATCTTATCCAATAACAAGTCATTATTGACTTTCCTCATCACGAAGTCAGTCTATTTTATAGTGGGATTGCTTAATAATATTTATTACGTGGTACAAATATCATAAAATATTACACAAATATTCTGAAATAAGCATCGTATTTTTGTGTGACGTTAATGTCTCCCATTTGCCATCACATTTTCTTTTATAATCTTCAGTATCCATAAATTGAAGACATACCCTCATCACAACATTTGCAGTAGAACGAATGCGGAATCACAACACCCCATTCGGATTGTCATCGCGGCATATCTACAAACAGAAAGTAATTTGTATCCATATGGGACTCGTGATTGCCTTCTGAACACTCTCACCCTCGACTGATTCGAATGGCCTTTTGGTGGCCATTTTCACGACCCCTGGTTCTTCTTAGATGTATTATGATACAGTATAAATGGTTCAGTAGTATTAGTGTGGAATATTAGTAGTTAATATTAGTCCTTAAATATGATAGTAAAGAAGCTTGATTAGGTTATTATAAATTTGAAAAAAATATTATGATAATACTTATGTTTTTTTATACCACGGTGGTGGCAAACAAGCTTACGGCCCGCCTGATGGCAAGCGGTTACCGTAGCTTATGGCCTTATGTGTTGGAAAGTAATGTGATTTGGTTCAATGTTATGTTTAACGATAGGCAGCGGCTTTGCCCTGGCATTGCAGGCTATGGGCGGTGGTGACTACTTCCATCAGGTGACCCGTCTGCTTGACTGCCAATCGAGACACTAAAAAAATGAGAAATCTAATTGTATGATTATGCTAAAACGTAGACTAGCATCAATAAATTTATTGTATGAAAAAAAATCCCATTAAACTGGTAAATATTATTTACAATGTAATAAAAAGTGACACAATTTACGTCTGTGAATTAATTCGAGGGAATGCACCCCGGCTAACCGCAGCGGGCCCGACTAGTAATAATTTTGTGGGGAATTTTTGTTAGTCTCAGGTGGTCGGTAATTTGCTTGTGCCCGCGGAAGGGTTACACTTGATTTATCTCGCTAGTAATGCACCCCCAGGGGCGCACTATCCCCGCGGTCCTATACTATAAACACTAACTCATCTACACACCGCAAATTAGTTGTTCTGATTAAAAAATAATGAACGGTATATATTATTGATATGAAAGTGTGAGGCGTGCAATTCAATTCACTCCCACGGAACGATATTCAGAACAACGTAGACAACTCGAAATTCCAACTTCGCCCGACCTTGAGACCAATAACACGTGGCCAATAAACAAAAGACGATGAATCCTCGCAGCGTACGTGTCATGTTCCTTCGGTACAATAACGAAACATGAAAAATTTCCAGACGCCCACATCAGACTGATAAATGGCTTCCGAAAATCCAAAAGGAAGTTACAGCTTACTTGGGATTTGGTCTAGAACCTCTCACGTCCCATAACTGCTGCACTCCGCTTTATTACAATTACCATAAGCCTCAAAGTCCCGCACTCGACGCGACGCTGCCGCGACTTCATCATTTTGAACCTACTCACAAGTACTGTAAGACTCTTATTGCTTGTGTGAAATAGAAACCGCATGTGGCTCCGACTCTGTTACCGAGTGCGTACAACTTTGGCACTTATGTTTCTTATTTTAAGATCCAAGTTGCGAGTGTTCGAGTGATTCTCGCGAAAGTTATGCGCCGTTCGTGCCTTCGTAGCGGTCCACTCTTTACATTTTATGTACGTGTACGATATGTTGGCGGCTATTTGGAATACTAATTGAACATGTACGGATTTCTGAAAATGGCCATTTTTTCCGACCCGAGAGTTTGTTTTATCGTAACACCATCTAAAGGATTCATTCGGGCTGTTCGTGTGTCTATAAAATATTTGAACCTAATGAAATCTAAATTTCCTTTTCGTCTGAGCGGGGTTTTATTTATTTAATGTCAAATGATGAAAAGGGTGTTCAAAAATAGAGCAGGTAGATATCTAATAATTCAAAGCCGACGGCTTTCCACGGCAACCTACGACCTGAATTGTGAACCAGTAAACCGCGAAATGATGATGAATCGTGCCTGAGAAAAGGGTCGTTAGAGCGAGATAGAAATGCGTCGTAAATGAGCGCGCGAGAAGGATAAAAAGCGGGAAAATTAGTCGATGCTCCCGTGAATTTGTGTACGTTTTCAATGAACGTTCTTCACGGTAGGTAAAATAGGAATGAATGGATGGGCCCTAATCCGTCGGCCATTTATAACTTACACGCCATTAATTTGAGTGATAATTCACGAATGGCGTCGCGATTGGTCGGAGATACTGTTCGACGGTGAACGGTAGCCGGCCTACTGTGCGTCAACAATGCGCTTATCTATCAGGTAGGAGGGTAATCTAATCGAATTTTATAACGAATGTACTGCCCGACGCCCGACTCATTTCCTGCTTCTTATTGATACGAAAACAAACGTCATAAGCTCACACCTGTATATCTGAAGGTGCAGACAAAGATGCAACTAGTCCACTTACTATTTATAATATAATACTAGCCCTGTATTAAACATTGTCCCTCTGCTGGCCACGGGCCTCCTCTACTAATGAGAGGGGTTAGGCCTTAGTCCACCACGCTGACCTAATGCTGATTGGTAGACTTCACATACCTTCTAAAATCGTATGAATTCCTGAGAATTACCTGAGTATGCAGGTTTCCTCACGATGTTTTCCTTCATCGTTAAAGCAAGCGATTTAATACACATTTAATACACACGTAACTTTTTAGAAGAGTTAGAGGTGTATGCCATTTGGGTTTCGAACATACGACTTCCGTCTTGACAGTCCGTACCGCAACCAACTAGGCTATCGCTGATATACTATTTGTCGAGCTTATTTTCGTCTAATGATATAGTAGGCAGTTTGCCTATCACCACATCAAGTACAATTTAGTCCTCGGTAAGTCGGCAATTTGTGTTTAAGTTTTCTAAATTTAAAATTTAAACACAAAATGTGATTGGACGATTCCACCGGTTTTCTCCTTAAGCAAGTAAGTATGCACAAAGTTGCCATAATACGAATGAGACGATAATTTTTAATATGAGTATCATATTTTATATGAATAGTATCTCTTAATTATATTTCGATACCAATTCTTTGGTTATAAACATTATCAAAATCAATATATGATATTGACTTTTTATATAAAAAGCTGATTGGTTTTAATAGAATCCAGTGCTTTGAATTTGGTTATGTTGGTCATAATTTTTTTTCCTATAAGTAGAAATATTGTAACAAGGTATTGTATTTGTATTAAAGGTATGAAAAGTATGATGGGTCGGGCGGTCATCGGCCGAGGCAGTGAGAGGGTTTACACGACCCTCTCTGATCTCCAGGTATGGTCAGGATGGATAGCGTATGATAGTTCGGTAATAAAACACGAGATTAACACTTCAGAGTCTATTTAAGCTACCACCAGTTCGGAATGCAGTCATCCATGGGGAAGAGCTGGCAAGAAACCCTCATGGTTGCTCTTTTAAACACATCACAGTTTACATTACAATATGCGGTACACAATAACACTTTCACATTACGTTAACTTACTACTTTAACAAAGTTTCGGCATTACGACCGACAAGTAACTAACTGTTTCAATGATAATTCACGAATGCCGCACCAAAGACGAGGTGCTCTTTTATATTGTGATTTTCATTGTGACGAGTGAGATCACTCGATAAACAAGTCGAAACCACCTTCAAAATAGCAAAACAAATGGCGGTATCCACAGTTTACAATAAATAAAGTTATTAGCAAGTTCAATTCAGTGTCCATATTCATCACGCTCCGACACGGCCGTCCTGACAGCTCACACGTCCCAGTGTGATGTACCTGAAAAGAAAATACCACACAGTATCATTCACGCTCGGCCATATCTGACCTAATCTTATTACCCACACAGATTGGACCCACATAGGCTTTTGCTACATAGAACCCCGGCACATAGAACCCCTCACACAGACCCCTTTGCCACATAGGCTCCTCACACAGACCCCTTTGCCACATAGGCTCCTCACACAGACCTCTTTGCCACATAGGCTCCTCACACAGACCTTTGCCACATAGGCTCCTCACACAGACCTTTGCCACATAGGCTCCTCACACAGACCTTTGCCACATAGGCTCCTCACACAGACCCTCCCTCATATACCTTAAGCGCGGACCGCGGACCCGAGGTCACTCAAAATACATTGAGTAGACAATAACCAGGCTACGGACGCAAGGTATAGACTAAACCCTCATATTAACATCTCAATTAATTGCTCGCTTTAACAGGGGGTATAAAAACAAAACCAGAAGCGACTCACCAAATTTCACATAAATCCACGCGCACACAACATGTGTAAACACGCAATGTACACGCCATTTCACTTCGTACACCTCAACCACACCGATACAGTTGCGCCACAGATCCGCCACAGCTCAGCCACCGCATATGGAATTTAAACACAAAATCATTAACACAGTAATCAATGCTTCATATTTTCCAGATTGTTCATAACGATCGTTTAATCACGACTTTAATTAGAGACTTATTACAATTTGTCAACATAGAACATCAAATTGATTCGAAAACGCCTAACTTTTAAATTTACAGTAGACCACAGTGCATTGCGCACTCTTTACTAAGTACAACACTATAGAATACTACAGTGCTCTTGAGGCAACCTATACCATCACTATTTTGATAATAGAATTCTAATAGAGTCTCTTTGGATAACCCAATAAAGTTCACGCATAGAGCCAACAACCAATGTTGTCTAATCTGTCAAAAAAAACAAAAATAACACTTTGGTACTGTGTGTACTATTACATCACCTGATTCACGATAGTGGGTGTTGATCCTTTATCTCACTTCTGATGATGGGTCGGGCGGTCATCGGCCGAGGCAGTGAGAGGGTTTACACGACCCTCTCTGATCTCCAGGTATGGTCAGGATGGATAGCGTATGATAGTTCGGTAATAAAACACGAGATTAACACTTCAGAGTCTATTTAAGCTACCACCAGTTCGGAATGCAGTCATCCATGGGGAAGAGCTGGCAAGAAACCCTCATGGTTGCTCTTTTAAACACATCACAGTTTACATTACAATATGCGGTACACAATAACACTTTCACATTACGTTAACTTACTACTTTAACAAAGTTTCGGCATTACGACCGACAAGTAACTAACTGTTTCAATGATAATTCACGAATGCCGCACCAAAGACGAGGTGCTCTTTTATATTGTGATTTTCATTGTGACGAGTGAGATCACTCGATAAACAAGTCGAAACCACCTTCAAAATAGCAAAACAAATGGCGGTATCCACAGTTTACAATAAATAAAGTTATTAGCAAGTTCAATTCAGTGTCCATATTCATCACGCTCCGACAAGTATATTTGTACTATTAGAGTTGGGCTATATACATTTTTTTTAGTGCCTCGATAGGCAGACGAGCAGACGGGCCACCTGATGGTAAGTAGTCACCGCCGCCCATAGACTTCTGCAATACCAGGGCACAGCAAAGCTGCTGCCTACCGTTACACGCCAGTTACAGTATACAGTTTGTCTTCGGCATTAATGGGCCAGATTTGGGACTCTACAGAAAACGTATGTGAACTGACAGTTTTCTGTGATCACTACGATTAAGGAGACACGAATTAATAGTTTACTTACCTATCATAATTTGCCTTGAAGGTCGTAAACACGTTTTTAATAACCCTGTGTTCATGGACGGTATAGATAATTTACAATTAAAGAGCCCATCAGATGCTCTGATATTTTTTCTAACCACGCTAACGTACAGGCGTTAGTTAAAATAACTTTTTCGTTTAATAATAACTCTGTGACTAAGTGGTTGAGTACCTAGTGGTGATACCAGAAGCCCCGTATTTACTTGCGCCGAATGTTTGTATGATCTTCAAATATATTTCAAGTCTGGATGGTTGGAGATCGAATGGTAGTTTATATATATCCATGACATCCTATATATTCTTTAGATTTAGTCAATATTTTTTTTCTCTACCGTCAGTTCGGAATGCTGTTTCGCTAGAGAAGAACGGGCAAGAAACTCTGGCGTTGCGCTTACGTACAATTAACGCAATTAATTTGATTACATTAGATTAGAGTAGCTCATGTATGTTAATTAAGCTAACTTTTTGTAATATTGTGAAGAAAACTTAATAAATAACATATTGCCATACATGACCCTTATGAGAGTGATGAAAATCACGATTCCTTAAACCAGTTAGTCCTTACTAAATCAGTTTGATCAGACCATTCCAGTCGGCCAGCATCCGTTCACGAGTAATGACGCATGTGTTAACATGATGCATAATGGTTAACATCAGTGGTCACAGATGAGGCAATATTGGGCAATTTCCGTTGACCACCAGGCAGTAGGTAATCAGCGCGGATTATTCACACATTGCATGTTGTTTGAGTTGTGTCCAGCCTGACCTACTACCGCTGACATTTGTTTCGTCACCGTCTTACGTCATATTTTATTCATCAGTGATTATTATACTGTAGATTCAAAACGATAATGAAGAAATCAAATTATCTACTGATTTTGCGAGTATTCAGCTATTGGTTGCATGCTATGTTCAGCTGACAAATAAACATAAAAACTTTTGAACAATGTAAAAATTATATATATATGGACAAAACAAATACATAGTGGTTTCTTATATTTACGCGAATATGACTCATTGAAATAAAACTAATTTTACGGATTTGATCGCGGTTTATTTTTATTAACCGACTTCAAAAAAGGAGGATTACCCGAGGTTACCCGATTACTCGAAGACGCCTGGACCGATTCGAGAAATTCTTTTTGTGTTTAAAAGGGTATACTTTCCAGGTGGTCCCATTGCCACCAAGTAAGGATCTGATGATGGGATCTCAGAAAAATCAAAGAAAAACAAATTTTATAGTGACGCATAATTTGTTTTTTGTTGAAGTCGGTGTACTTTTTATGAATTAAAAAACTTTTACTTATACTTTTTAGGCCTGACATCTGGGAAATTCTGCAGACTTTTTCATCAAGGCTAAAATAAACTATATAGTGGTGGTTGAAGTATATATTTAAGTATATACTTCAGCTTTATATGAAGTATATAATTTAGTTTCATATTAACAACAAATACATTTGGTGATCTACAATACCCAAAAAAAACATCAAACCCTCAAAAACTCAAACAATGTACAAACACAAATGTGTTACCGGTCAATATATAAAAAGGAAGCATTTAACACTGTTTATCTACAACATAATCCTTCTGTCGTGAGACCACCTCGCGTCCACGGCCCGCGGTCACGTAGTCCCGCTGTCTCTGGTCCCCGGTCCCCGATCCCCGATCCCCGGTCCCTGGTCCCCGATCCCCGGTCCCCGCGTCCCGGAGTCTGCGTGCCCCGGACGCGGCTGCTCACCGTCGGCTGCTTCCGTCTGCGTTATCAGGATTACACTAAGCAGACGGCTCAGCCACGGTGGTCCGGTTTATAATAATAGTGTTTGGAATTAACAAGTGATTCCATTAAGTGATCGTGTTCCTTAATTGCTCTATTATGCCATGGACTGAGGGCTTGATGGACTAATCATTTTGAGTTTGTTGTCTGACCAATGTGACTCTTAAGATGCGACGGTGTGATATATTTAGTGACATACGATTTATTTTTGTTTTGACTGAAGTTTTGCGAGTACGGTATATAATACATAAATAAATGACACCCAACAGTCACACACATAGCCCCGACCCCACACTAAGATACGACTCTTGTATGTGGGGTATCAGGGACTACGAGATAATTTCGGTCTCACAACACCCAGACCCTGGACACAAATACCTGTCTGTCACACAAACATTTGTCCCGGTGTGGGAATCGAACCCACAGCCCCTCGTTTCACAGCCGGCTACTCGCCAACTGCGCCACGGAGGCTGTCATTCATTCAATTTGAATGAATCATTTAATTATTACTATGTATTTTAATGATATGGATTAATTAAATCAAAATTTTAATTCAATTTATATTATGTGTTTTCAGTGAATAGTGTAAGTGGTGTTTGAACCGTTCTCTTCAATAAATAAAAAAAATACACGAGTAAACTTTGAAGTGTGCGATTGAGACAAGGGAATGCGATGCGCGTGGTATGACAGACTTCGTGGTGCCGCGGGCGGGTAATTGACTTTAAAACGAGAGTTATCCGGTTCGATACCCGAGCCTACAAACATGTTTGTGTGATCTACAAGTATTGATTTCGGATCTGGGTGTTGTGTACCCCAAAATCTAGTTCTAACATTTTTAAATATTCTTTATTTAAATATTGTTATTAGTTTTACGGTATTTTTGCGATGAAGAGAACTAAAGCCATTTTTAAGTTCCCAATTTGTCTGTATATAGAATTTATGTACATGTATCCGTAGTAAGTACTCCACAAAATTAAGAATATATATTAGGTTGTTCGGAAAGTAATGTAGTTTTTCCAACTAAGAAATAATTTGTATTTTTTCAAACTGAAGCCGCATATATTTCGACATCTGATGCAGCAAGGCTTGCTTGTAAAAAAACGATTTATTATATGCAGTAGTTTTTGTTTTTTTCGGCATATTTCAGATTTTTACAATTGAAAGGGAAAATGCAGTTAGAGCAAGAGAGTGAAGATGTATTGACAGAACGCCAGTGCCAAGTCTGGTATGCTAAATTTTGATCCGGCAATTTTGATGTTAATATGCACCAACTGGAAGGCCAGTTGAGGCTGATTAAGACACAATAAAGGCATTAAGTATGGACAAAATATACATTAACGAATATTTATTTGAATATTAAAAATTAGACTGCCTCGGTGGCGCATTTGTAATTGCGCATGCGTTACGATTGCTGTGCTGAGGTCTCGGGTTCGATCCCCGGGTCGGGTAAAGTGATATTGGGTTTTTCTACCTAGAAATGCTCAGTATTAACCCGGAGTCTGGAATGGTGCCCGGTGTGGCGATAGGCTTGATATCACATTATGGGACCGAAATTCGGCGAAAAGTGGGTGTACTGGTTACACCTCTGCCTACCCCTTCGGGGATTACAGGCGTGAGTGTATATGTATGTATGTAAAAATTAGTGTTTCATTTTTATAAAGAAAAACGAAATACTTTCCGAACTATCTAATATAAATTTCCTCGTAAGCATAGTTTCGACGCTGCGTCGCAACTTATTTACCAATTTCCCAATGGTTATATTTTACCTACTGTATTTAAACTAGGGTTATAACAGATACATAAATAATTCGTTCGTAAACATGACGTGCGCGCATTCCGTCCGTGAAATAAAATTGTCTCCGAATTCACTCGAGGCCCGGGTCGTAAATAACATGCACTTATCTATATTTGCCCCAACGCGACTGTCTTCAATGTAAATACAAAACTGTTTTTATATATTTTTACAGCCTTTAAAATTTATGACTTACAAATTCGGCGCCTACATGCGTTCCAATCAAAACAATTTCGTTATACCATGGTTTATAAACATTATATTGTCCTATTTTTCATCTTTTATATCGGCTAATGAGTTTTAAAGTGTTCGAGAATATGACGTGTGATGTAGATTTTGTTATTTATAAGTTTATTACTGTAGCACGTTTTGTTGTGTAGTTATTATATATATATAATAAAACTGCAGGGGCACTTTGTCTGTCCATTAAATATTTTTACAAAAGTTTGATTGTGTTACGTTACAATATCGATATAGAACCCATAATTTTTTTTTTAAATTTGTCTGTATGTACTGTGTTTTTATGCAAGAATCGTCAATAAAACTAAAAAGCATATATCGAGGCAACATTTAGACTTTATTTCATTAAAATCGGTTCATCAAATCAAAAGTAATGAGCATTTATAGTTTACAAATAGCTGTATTACGGCGATAAGGCGTGGTGAGATATGAAGTGAGATATTTAGTAAAAGCTAACAAGCTTGCGTCCAAAACTAACATCCTCGGGCGGAGCCACGAGCAACAGCTAGTTCAATAATAAAAGTGTATGAAAATACAAGATTTAGTTGATGATGGAAATGTATTTTGCTATAGGATGCATTTAGATTGTGAACTTGAGAAATCTCTTAATAGATATAGGTTTAAAAAAGTCTCAATATAAGAGCGAAAGATATTGTTTTATTATTGTAGTAACTATGAATGATGGCTTTTATCTATAATATTTTGATCGTAAAACGCTTATATACAGTGAATACTTATAATAGTTATTGCAGTTCTAAAGGCTGAAAAAACTAGGTTTATAACTGGATAAGCTATATTTTTTTTTATCTGGCACGGCAAAGTGACCGCACTGCACCTGATGGTAAGCGCAGTGCGGTCCAATTAGAGTATCGAGTAGTGCGAGACGGTCTATCCCCTTTTTTTTTTTTTTTTGTCGCGGGTAAAGCGTTTTATTACTGCCGCCCGCTCCGGAGGGAAGCGGATTAAGAATAAAACGGGTATGCTGGACTAGCCGGTCTTACGACCCAGCATCCCCCTCGCACGGATGATGGCTATCCGTGCTGCCGCTGGGCCGAGTCCCTAACCCCTATGTACACCCCACCCGACACTACCAGCTAAAACCCCGCGGTGGCCTTCTTCGGCGCTTGCGGAGCGATTCCGGGGTATTCTAAGGAGTGCTAGAATTGCAGCCGGAATCGCCCCTGCGCGGTGCTGCGTAGCAGCCCATCTCCATGGAGGGCTAAGGAGCCCCCGCGCACCGAACAACGACAGCGAACGAGGCCGTACCACACGCGCTGCCGTCCATCTCGGGGTCGCACGATGCTCCGAATTTGGGAGTGAATCGATACGGGCTGACAGCCCTCCGCTGCGCGCCCGCGACCCCCGATGGCCCCTATTAGTCGCCTCGTACGACAGGCAGGGGTTACCGTGGTGGAATTCAAACGCCCCCATTCCACAGGGCGGGAGACGCCGGTCAGTCGTCCACTCGGCGCCTCCTACGTCTTCTCTGGCGGCGGGAGGGATCATATCGTTCCCGATCCCTCTCAGCACTCTCCTTCTGCGAGATGACGTTCTCGCAGAAGTGGGCCACCGCACGCCAGGACCTCCGGCTGGCGACCATGGACGACACCACGGCCGGCAGCGAGAGCTCTCCTCCAACGACTGCTCTGAGAGCGCTGCGCTCTTCGTCCCAGGCTGGGCACTCCTCCAACGTATGCTGGGCCGTGTCCTCGCGGCAGTTGCCACAGTGGTGGCACACGGCGGACACCTCCTTCCCGATCCGACACAGGAACGAACCGAAACACCCATGGTCCGTCAGTACCTGTGTCAGTCGGAACGTAGGCGCCCCGTGGCGCCTGTCTAGCCATCTCTTTAGGACAGGACGCACTGCTGAGACAGTCCTCAAGCCCGCAGTTGGGCTCTCCAGCCTGGTATGCCACTCCTCCACGGCGGTTCTGCGAAACCGGGCCGCAATCTCCCTCGGGGCCAATCTCTCTTGATGGAGACTGGACGCCTCCTCCCGCCAGAAGAACGCTGACGAGAGGAGTTTTGCGTCCAACTCCCAAGGGAGTGTGCCGGCCAATACGCAGGCCGCCTCGTGGGAGACCGTGCGGGAGCCCCTTACTATTCGCTGCGCCACCAAACGCTGCGGTTTGCGCAGCAAGGCGACGCAGCGGGGTTTTAGGGACTCGGCCCATACGGGACATCCGTACAGTAACCGATGTTCCACAGGAGAGGGCCCAGGACTGAGCCCTGTGGAACACCGCATGCCATCGCTCTTCGGTAGACGATCTATCCCCTGCTACTCAACACAATCATGCCGGCCTGCTTCTTCACACTACGCCATGGGCAAGAAGGCGAAGAAGCGGTCGAGGGTCTATTGTCAGAGTACTCAGAAGGCCGCAAAATGGCCAAACATTGTACTCCAACTCTAGACCCCCAAGAAAAACCGGATGGACTGGCTGATCCCGGAACGCGACACACTTGCGTGTGCCACTATGGCGGGTTTTACACCCTGTGTACGGTGATCGCTATCCGGGCGGATATGAATATCCTACCACCAGCAAAAATATAATATAAACTTTTTTTGTTAATTCGTGCTCAGGTTTCGGGTTCGATTCCCGGATTGGGTAAAACTGATATTGGGTTTTTCTATCACGAAAAACTCAGTATCAGCCCGGAGTCTAGACTTGTACCCGTTATAATGATAGGCTCGCCCTCTATCACAATATGAGACGGTAATAAGCTCGGCGAAATCTAGGTGTACCGGTTATACCTCTGCCTACCTCTCCGAGGATTACAGGCGTGAGTGTGTATGATGATAACATAAATAAATGGTTGGTAATAAGTATTCTGATGCTATTATTCTTGAAGTGTTAGGCAGCGGTGCAATCAGTAATAAGCACTTCCATATGGGTAAGGTAGATGAGTTATTCTTTTTTATGGGACCTGATATACTACGATGATGATGAATGAAATGTTCTTCTATTTTCAAATACTAGCAATTATTTTGAAAAAAGAACATTGAAGATATCATCCATATATGCAAATATTTGTGGCATGACCTTTCTCTTTGTTCCGTGGGCACGACTGTAAATTAAACAAAAGAACGTGAGCGATAACAGTGTCGACACATTTTGCTTTATAAGTGACATCGTCTCTTGGATCATAATATTAATTTATTTTCTACAAATAATGCATTATGCTGATGAATGCATACAATCAAAGATACTTTTTCGTACGCTTGATGCGCTTAAAATCGGACTGGCAATAAGATATAAATAAATAACACCCAACAGTCACACACATACGATCCCACTTAAGATAGTCTTGTGTTGTGGGTATCAGGAACTACTAGAGACTTTCGGTCTCACAACACCCAGACCCCGGACACAAATATCTGTCTGTCACACAAACATTTGTCCCGGTGTGGGAATCGAACCCACGGCCTCTCGTTTCACAGCCGGCTACTCGCCAATTGCACCATGGAGGTTGTCGAAAAATATGTCTATGAATATACAGTTGATTACATCAAACGAAAATGGAGAGGAGGTTTAAAGCCCCCAATAAAACAATAAACGTTTGCGCTTATCACACGTTATCAATGCAGCAAACATACATTTTATTTGTACTCGTTGCTCGTTTGTAAATTGTAATGTAGTCGGGCGTTTGTTCGGCCGACACGTTTGCTCTGCGCCGAGTGCCATGATAACATGCTGGTTGTTTTAATTATCATTACAAACACTGATATTGGACGATCCAAATAACATACATATACACTCACGCCTGTAATCCCAAAGGGGTATGCAGAGGTGTAACCGGTACACCCACTTTTCGCCGAATTTCGGTCCCATAATGTGATAAGGGGCGAGCCCATCGCCATACCGGGCACAATTCCAGACTCCGGGCTGCCACTGAGTAATTTTTAATGGAAAATCCCAATATCACTTTACGCCACCCGGGGATCTAACCCGAGACCACAGTACAGCAGTCGTAACGCATGCGCAATTACAACTACGCCACCGAGGCAGTCCGACCAAATGACTCCAAGTTATATTTATATTCTCGGTTGTCAATATTTTTATGATTGATATCCAGTGCAGTCTAAAAATTGATTCCAATAGCTATGCTGGCATACATTGGCATACTAAATTTTAGTAAGTACGCTGGCATACCTCTACATTTCTGATAAAGTTTGTGTGTGGCGGCACATAGAAAGCACCGCATGATTGTGAAAGGCAATATCATTAAACCTGAATCGCAGTAGCAAAATTTGCAGATAATTAGAAGCTTCGCATATCAAGGTCGCGGGGAGTAAGGCACAACACTTGTCTGTCTGAAGATCTTTTCCTTCGCCAGACATTAACACCCGTTCTTCTGAGCAGGCATATTTTAATTGCCTAACACGAATTGTAAAAGGGTTAGGATCGTTCAATTTGCTGATAATAACCAGCTTTAGTTCTTGTACAGCTAACAATATTTAATAGTCAGTATGAATAATAACAATAGCAGCGATAGCCTAGTTGGTTGCGGTACGGACTGTCAAGACGAAAGTCGTAGGTTCGAAACCCAAGTGGCATACACCTCTGACTTTTCTGAATTTATGTGTGTATTAAAATGTTAATTATCGCTTGCTTTGACGGTGAAGGAAAACATCGTGAGGAAACCTGCATATCTGAGAATTTTTCGAAGGTATGAGAAGTCTGCCAACCCGCATTAGGCCAGCGTGGTGGACAAAGGCCTAACCCCTCTCATTAGTAGAGGAGGCCCGTGCCCAGCAGTGGGACAATGTTTAATACAGGGCTAGTATTATTATTATTATGAATATACGTTCATTATAAAAATATCAAAAAGTAAACATTTGAAATTAGCTTGTATAGTGCATCCTAAAACCATTGGATTAAATGGTAATTAACTTACACTGTAAATAAAACAAATGCTCACCGAATAAATTAACAATTGTTTGAAATATATATCTATGAATTCACCACGTTAGATAAACTTAAACCTGATATGTAAAAAGTGTCCCTAGTGGTCTAATTTACAAAATAAATGGTTTGATTTGATTTGTTATTACAAAACAATCTCTCCATTTGGTTTCAAGAATTAATTTAAAAAAATTCAATTGCAATGCGGTCTTTTTTTAAGTAGTAATTACATTTCACCATCAATTGTAACTGTTCGTGACTTTTCCCAAAACAATAGGATCAAACATGTCACAGCGAAGACGGTTATTTAAAATAAACAACCAATAAAAATGTGTTGAAATAAAATTAACAATCGAAAACAGCGTGCATTTATTCGATGCGAATTAAATGTTGGCATTGAAGAATGATTGCATGCGACGATTTGCATTTCGTTTTATTGTTAGTTAATGAGGTTTCGTGTATTTTTCGTATAAGATACGTGAAATACACGAATATTGTGTAAAATTGCGTTCAAAATGACGGAAATACATAATAATAAAATAATATAATACTAGCCCTGTATTAAACATTGTCCCACTGCTGGGCACGGGCCTCCTCTACTAATGAGAGGGGTTAGGCCTTAGTCCACCACGCTGGCCTAATGCGGGTTGGTAGACTCAGTATTAGCCTGGAGTCTGGAATCTGTGCCCGATATAGTGATAGGTTCGCCCCCTATCACATCATGGGACCGAAATTACGGGAATTATAGGCGTGTGTGTATCTTTCTATAGAAAAGCAGGCTTATGTTGTTTAATGGCCAATTCTCACACGTCTTTAGCGGAGGCAAACCCCGGTATGAGCGTGTACTCTTATGACATTGCCGACACACCCCGACCAGAAAACGAAATAAAACATTATCTGTAGTGAAATGAGAACGAAGAACGTTTGTTGATCCAAATCAGAATTCAATTAATTACCTAACAAAGTTCATTATGAATCTCTTAAGTATAGTGTCAGTGTATGCATTAAGCGTATATTTTTTTAAACCTTTAGAGACTCCTCTAAGATATTTAAAAAAGCATGTAATCAAGCAAAAGCAAATTTTATAAGCAGGAAAATTAAAAACTCGTGTAACAAAATTAAGTCGACATGGGATATTATAAATAAAGAAACTGGGAATTTACGAACACGCGATAACCAGTTTGAGTTAAATATAAATAATAAAATTGTATGTGAACAAGTGGAAGTTGCTCAGGCATTTAATGATTTTTTCGCGAACATACCTGTAGCTACTACTTGCTCCTTAAATTCTTCACCTAGTCGTGCTGTATCTTTGCTGCGTGAGAGCGTGTCGCAGTGTAAATTATTATTTAAATTCGAGCGCATAGCTCCCGGTGAAGTAATCAGTATTGTAAAAACATTAAATCCAAAAAATACGGGTGATTTGTGGGACATTTCTGTAAATTTTCTAAAAAAGATAATAGATCTAGTAGCTCCCTACCTTACGGTAATTTTTAATAAGTGTATAGATACTGGTATCTTTCCAGATCTGATGAAATATAGTAAAATTATACCTTTATATAAATCAGGTTCGAAAAAAGACCCCGGTAATTTCCGGCCCATCTCAATACTACCGACCTTTAGTAAGATTTTTGAGAAACTTATACTGAAGCAGTTGATTAACCATTTCAAGGCTAACAACCTCTTGCACGCTAATCAGTTTGGTTTCTCAAAGGGTCGTTCGACTGCAGACGCGGGAGATGCACTCATTCAACACATATTTGATGCGTGGGAGAGGTCGCAGAACGCCATTGGAGTTTTTTGTGATCTTTCGAAGGCATTTGATTGTGTGCACCATGACACGCTCTTACGGAAACTTCGTCATTACGGCATACACAACATTGCTCTTGACGTTGTTTCTTCGTACCTGCACCAAAGAGTTCAGTGCGTAGATCTGAATGGAGTGAAGTCCGAGGATCTTCCTGTACGACTGGGAGTGCCACAAGGTTCTATACTGGGTCCGTTCTTGTTTCTAGTGTATATTAATGATTTACCTTTTTATTTAAAAAACATGTGCAATACAGTGCTATTCGCTGATGACACTTCACTCGTTTTCAGAGTGGATAGGAATAGAGATAATTTTGACGAAATTAATAGTACACTTTCACAAGTAACTCAGTGGTTTACGGCAAACAATCTTGTACTTAATGCCAAGAAAACTAAATGTGTAAAATTTGTAATGCCAAATGTCACAAATCTAGGACCTAATATAGTTATGAACAATGAGGTTTTAGAAACTGTTGATTCTACCGTGTTCCTAGGCATCACATTGGATAAGAAACTCCAGTGGGGCACGCATATTTCGTGCTTAGCTGGGAAACTTAGCTCTGCAGTGTATGCCATTAGGAAAGTTAGACAATTGACTGATGTAGAAACTGCTCGTCTTGTTTACTTTAGTTACTTTCACAGTCTTATGTCTTATGGTATTTTGTTGTGGGGTAAGGCTGCTGATATTGAGAGCATTTTTATATTACAAAAACGAGCAGTTCGTTCAATTTATCAGTTCAGTACAAGAGTCTCCTTAAGAGATATCTTTAAAGATATAGGTATTTTAACTGTTGCGTCCCAATATATTTATGCAAATGTTATATACATAAAGAAAAATATCAGTTTGTTTAAAAAGAAAAGTGATATACATACTCTAAATACTAGATACAAGCATAAACTGTGTATGCCGTATTTTCGCTTGCAAAAAGTACATGCTTCTTTTGTGGGGCTTAGTATTCGTTTCTATAATAATATTCCTGAGCCCGTGCAAATATTGCCCATCGACCAATTCAAAGTCGAACTAAAAAACTTTTTAGTGAAAAGGGCTTATTACAATATAACGGAATATTTAAATGATAAACAACCATGGCCGCTCAGCTAAACACAGCAACACACTGATAGGTACTTATTTTATATAATGTATTTCGGTTTGATGTATATTGTTTTCACAGGACGCCGGAGTCGTAATAGTCTTGGCTTCTTGTTTTTTTAAAGCTATTTTCTTGTGAATTTGTATCTCTATCATTCTTTGACGCGATTAAGGTATGTCATGCTCGCTTAAGGGTCTGTGCTTGCGGCGGCGTTATGTGCCGGGTCGGTCACTTCCCTGTGTCATGGTTGAGGAGGCCGATGGCTGGCACATGCGTCATACTCGTGAACGGGTGCTGCTTGTGTGGACTGGTCTACCTGGATTGCTCATTGATTGTTAGTTAGAGAAAATAAATAACAGGTTGTATAGCCTCATTTGCGACTCTGCCTTGTATTAACATGTACCGTACCGTTTTTTTTGTTTCATGTGAATGTGACTTGTTTAAGGATGTATGTTTTTTATAATGTAAATTATTTTCTAATGTAAATTGTAATGACAAGTTACAAAAGACCTACGGCTGAGTTTCTTGGTGCTTCTTCTCAGACCAGTGGGCATTTCCGAAGCACCAGTAGACCTTAACATTATTATGACATGTAAAAAGTGCCCATAGTGGCCTAATTTACAAAATAAATGATTTGATTTGAACCTAGAAACATACTTAAGACGTATTGGTTCACCGAATTTCAAGTCTTCGAAGGTTTCTCATATTTTCTTTATTACAAATGTGTATTACTTTTCATGAACCAAGCTTAAGAGCGCTTTTGTTAAAGACAATTTAAACCGACTCTATGTAGGTATATGTATTTAGTATTCCAACCCATTTATGGCGAACAAGTAAACTCTATATATCCTACTTAAGTGAAGACTTAAAACAAAAACGTTTAGTTACCGAAGCCGCTATTAATATTTTAATTATAAATAAACTCAACAGTAACATACATCCTGATTTCATATAAGGGATTTTTATAATATACCTAGACGTTGATAACTAAGCAAGTTCCTGTATCGTGAGTATCAGTAATAGCGGTATGTAGGTACAATATTCAGATATGAAACAAATCGACCCAGTGGTCTTTTGTTTTACGTCTGTCTTTTGACTCGCTGTACCATAGAGGCTATCTGATTTATAATTTTATTCTTCACATCAGAGAAAACAATATCACAGTAGTTTTATCAATGCCTCTATAACCTAAATATAACTAAGTGTCATTATCCTTTAATAATATTAATATCTGTTATTTCTACCCAGTGTTTTTTAAAACCTTGTCACGGTGGCGCAGTTGTAATTAAGCATTCGTTACCACTGCTGTGCTGAGGTCTCGGGTTCGATCCCCGGGTCGGGTAAAGTGATATTGGGTTTTTATATTTAGAAATACTCAGTATCAGCCCGGAGTCTGGAATTGAGCCTGGTATGGCGATAGTCTCACCCCCTATCACATTATGCCGTAATAAATTCGGCGAAAAGTGGGTGTACTGGCTAGGCCTCTGCCTACCCCTTCGGAGATTACAGGCGTGAGTGTATATGTTTTTATAACTTTAATAAAAAGAAACAAAATACAAATAAAATTGAAAGGTAGAGAATGCCTCAGGCATTATGTCCGCCTTTATACAAATTTTGTATATAAAGTTTAAATAAATAAAATAGATTTTTGATATTCTCATACAAACGGTATCGGTCATGTGTCAACGTAAATAGACGTTAATCTCTTGATCAAGTACGTATAAAAAGTTTACAAGTGATCGTATGCAGGCGCTATAAATAAGGGCGCGCTCACACGCTCCTCCTTGACTAATTTGTTAACAAGTGTTCAGGGACAGTTAATTACGCGCCGAGCTACGGGGTGTCATCGTCGTTCGACGAATACATTACTTTGTCAAGATATCCTTGTAAATAATGCGTCTATTAGTGCTTAGGTAGATTTACGGGCAGCGAGACCGGCGATTTACTTCCCTGAACAATTTCTAATTTAGTTTATTGTGAATTATGTTGTTTTTTAGTGCCTCGATAGGCAGACGAGTAGACGGGCCACCCTATGGTAAGTAGTCACCGCCGCCCATAGACTTCTGCAATGCCAGGGCACAGCAAAGCCGCTGCCTACCGTTATGTGTAAGGTTAATTATGTCTATGTATTATTCTGGCAACAAAATATGCTTACTGTTTAATCTCCATTGTATGTGATGTTATTGTTCGATCGAAACAAAAATCTTATTTTATTTGTTTATATTTAGTTTTTTGCTTGAATTAATAAATTATTTAAATTGACTTCTTACTTGTTTCATCGAAATTGTACATCTTGTATTACTTAAATTATATTTTTATGTAGTAAGGTTTCAAAGGTACTAGTAACCTGAAATGTGTGTACAATAACTATGACGTCACATATGGTAATGCTAATTTATTTCACAGTATGGGCAGAAACGGGCGAATTTCGGGACAGCGGTCACTCATCGCTCGCGTCTGGCGGCTCGGGTGTGGAGCAGTCATTATACGGTTCTGCGAGGCCGCGACGCGATCGGAAACTTACCGACGATAGTGAGTACATACCTTTATTTATTATTGTCTGTTAATTTGTAAAAAGTGGGTAGAGGGCGCCCAAGGAATCAGATAAATGATCTTCTCCTAAAAGGGCAAATCCGGAGTACCTCCAACCATCGTAAACGTATGAGATGTATGAATTTGGAAGAGGCGAAAGAAGCGTTTCAGGATCGTAGCTTGTGGCACTCAATAGTCTCTGCCTACTCACATGGGATACGGGCGTGAGTGTATATGTATATGTATGTATGTAATTTGTAAAAACTTTAGAACGGATTTCGAGGCAAGTTCCCATATTAGATTACTCCAGTAAAAATTTATTACACAACTACATTTACCTCGATAAGCCTATATTTTATCCCCGTAATGGGATCTTTATTCTACTTATTTACTACTTATATTATTTATTACTTATATGATACTTATTTGTTGTATACGGCACAGTCCTCTGGGATACCAATACAATGTGGGCAGAGGCCAGTTATTTAGTAATTTAGTTTATATAATTCAGTTACTAAAAGCACAAAGGCTTACAACCACGATTTAACAAATTATAACCAGTTAGTCAGTAGAACAAGTAAAATCAATTCAAATGCAAGACCACACAAAGTGACAAGCTTAAAACTGAAAGCAAACCTAGCAAAGCGTTGGAAAATCTATGGCAAATAGTGGCGCGTGTTATTCTAATGCTTTCACAAACAGCGCGGTGCGAGAGCTGCCGTCGTCTGTTTCCAGTCCATTGTGGAGTGCGTTAACGGTTCGCAGATCATTGCCGTTTTATACCACGCAATGGATTGCGAGAAAGACGAAAAGGAGTGAAATTTACCTTATGAATGATAATGGTAATGTGATTTGACTGAATGAGTGAAGGAGTTTGTTAGATTCGTTCTGAGAGAAATGAAACAACTAAAGTGAAGTTAGTATAGATCAAAAGAAATATTATTTAGATTTTTATTAACTTCATTTCTAGTGTAACTGATATTCTTTAGTTATCAATAGAAACTGTGAATATTGTAAGTATTCAACTAGGCGATAGCTTTGTTTAGAGTTGTAGTATGGTTACCTATGCGAAAGATTGTACGAAATCTAAGATTATTTTTAACTGACTGCCAACTAGGCGAAGATTCTTAATTTAATATTATTTATATGATAGGCGATAGCTCCGGTCAAACGTATTGATTCGGTTTTGTTTTTAGGTTATAGACTTTACATCTGTTTATAATTGAGTATATTATTAACCTTTTTGCATATAAATAAAGGTCTGATTGTTGTTATATATAATTTGTTTTCAGTAAAAATAATCAGGATTTTCTTGCACGAAATGCCGCGTGGTGACAATAGAAATCACATTTCATTTGCTTCGTGGCTGAATGTTACGAGTTTGGCGTGCGAATCTTTTTATTCCGACAATCTTTATGTAATATGAAAATTCAAAATAAGAAAAAAAAACACACAAGGGAGTTTCGTGGTGTGTAAAAATGTATTTACGTCACACAATATATTGATTTTGGTTATAAAAATCGTTGCTATCAACATGCTACTAGTTATGTAAGCCTTGTGAGTTGTGATAAGTGTCATTATGTTGGAACACTCGTTGCAGCTAGTTGTTAAACACATTAAAGGAAACGCTTGCTGTTTTATCGAAACGATTGTCGGGCTTTGAAGTGGCAGCATGTACTGATACGGGTAACACATGTAACTAGTCTGTTTACCTACAAACTCTTGTCGCGTCGGCCGATTGCAAAGGATAGATTATATAAGTTACCTACTAACGTGGACCTTAGTTCGAAATGATGGATGGGTCGGCGAGCGCTCAAAGCGTATCGCCGATAAACACTATCTGCTCGTATCGACGCCTATCGCGCTATCTTTCGCTGTGAGGGTTGCCAATGCGTTAAATTTCCGCAAAAGGTTGGATGTTTTATACAGCTGTGTCATTGTCACGTGAATTAAAACTATATTTACGCGACAAGGCACAAAGCCCAACTATATATTATAGTAACAAAAGTGTTTAATAATTTTACATAAGATATCTAGATAGGGAGCAGTGACAGTTCACCAAGCTAATTTCCGTAATGTGATGGGTCACCAGCCCATCCCTATAATGCTACTTCCTACTAATATTATAAATGCGAAGGTTTTGATGGATGGATAGATGGATGTTTGTTACTCAATCACGCTACAACGGCAGGACGAAAATTTGGCAAAGAGATAGATTATAGTCTTGAATAGCACATAGGCTACTTTTATCCCGGAAAAATGTACAGTTCCCATGGGATAGATTAGTTTTTCACAGAGCAAGGGATCGACATGATTTTTTGCATAGTGGTAGATTAGGTATCAGAAAATTACATGCCACTTTTTATCCCGCAAAAATGCACGCATCCTATAGGATAGCAAAATATAGAAAGGTGTAATAGCTTAAGATGCCTCCATGGATTAAAAACCTTTCCTTCCTAATATAACCTCCACGCGAGCGGAGCCGCGAGCAACATCTAGTACATTATATAAAATTAGTACGATAAAAGAAATAGCGCGATCGTCTGGCAACCCTACATTGATGTCAATATGGCGATGGTATAACGACGGGGACAGCAGTAGCATGCTGTACCCTGACCATAATCCCAACGTATTCATTATATCGATGAAATTGGCCGCTTCCACAAATTGATGTTTTTAATAAACTTATTCCAATTTACATCATATTCAATTCTGTTATATAATATTTTGAACAATGGACATGTGTATTTTTTTTTATTATATGCGTAGATAGAGATATACTAGCGGTTTAACGATCATTTAGATTTGAGAATTTAGAAACACGACTGTTTAAAAGTATTTCTCAGACGGAGGCAAAATAATAGTTTTTTATTTTATAGATTGAAATAAAACTAATTTTACGGATTCTATTGCAGCTTATTTAACTTTTTTAGTCCCGACGTTTCGAAAGCTTTACAGCCTTTATGGTTATGGGATGTCCGCCCAAATAAAATAAACCGCGATAGAATCCGTAAATTTAGTATTATTTCCAGGTTAAAGTATTATTTTTTAAGTTATCCGTCACACCAGATGCATTAAAAAATATATAAGCTAGGTTTCAAAGTTGCAAATCGTAGGTGAAGATGCCATACTTTCCATTAATAAGATGCTGTGATTGTTATAGGTATCATCAAATGGCTTATAAGAGAAATCCAATAAATAAATCATAAATATATGAGAAAACTTTATTTATCATTGAATAAAATTGTGTAATTCATTGATTTATATTAAACTCAAAAACCAATTCTGGGGAAAGAATATAACAACTGTAACTTTACAACATTCTTAATAATAAGTCACATTAATCAGATTGGTAGAGAAGCAGCGGCTAGCAATAAGTCGGCCTTTATACAAATGTATAATAATTATAATACTAGCCCTGTATTAAACAATGTCCCACTTCTTCTCCATTACTAATGAGAGGGGTTAGGCCTTAGTCCAAATACAAATGTATAAGAAGTTAAATAAATAAACAACACAAAAATAATTTCATAGTTGAGCAATATCTAGGTGCAATGCTTCGTATGAGCGAAAAGTGCTTAAATAGTGATTGCCTTTAGTTAAAACTTTAAAGGAAAAATTCTAAAATAAAAAATCATAATGCAAGAATCCACAGATAATAAATAGCTCGTGTGATGTACTTAAATATTCTATACTATTATATGCCTTATTCTTTCTAGAAGGTCAGGAATTATGAATTTCGGTCAAGAAAATCACTTTATTGTTAATGACGATGAGATACAAAATGAGTGTGTTTGCACCATAGACAGAGAACTGGACAGAGCAATTTGTCACAAAATTAATCACTTTGTAGAAAGAGACAAAACGACTGTGCGGCCAATACCTATTTCTGTTCGCTCCTGTAAGTCTGTGACGTAGACCAATCAAAGTTGTAGAAAAAGACAACTGGCCACATGTTCGCTTTATCTTTCTTTCTCCCCGTATTCACTTGATAGCTGGATAGGGAGGTCTCAGTCCATTCTATATGTCTATGGTTTGCATGCACAAGATACTAGTCTGTGCGAACGAACAAACAATTTGCTGAAAGATTGAATGATTTATGAGTCAATACATCTTTCATTATATGCAAAAACGCGCGTTAATTTATAAGGTAGATATCTTTTTCATATATATAATTCTACTGTACGTGTGTATGTCGCTGAACTCCTTCTAAACAGCTGGACCGATTTGAATGAATTTTTGTATGCGTTTGGGTGGCGCCCTGGATGGTTTAGATTCAGTAATCAGCCTGGCAGATGGCGCTGCAGTCGGTGTGGCGCTGCTTTTATGGGCAGGACGACGTTTGCCGGGCCCGCTAGTTAAATATAGAAATTGAAATATTAACTTTAAAATCAAACTATAAATGCTAGCTAACTTATAACATGATAAAGGCTCTCTGTACTTGTAGTGTTTACAGCCGTCTAGCCGAGTTTAATGTCATTACATGTTGATAGCATATCGTCGTTGTAAAGACAAGCCGGCCAGTGATAAACACTAGTTACTATTTTACCTAGGCCGTACGTTGATATTTTAAACTATAGATAACCGGGCCTTTTATCCGACTGCCCTAGAAAGAATATGTTTTTCGAGTGTTTGTATGTATAACAATCAAGTTTTATTATAGAACTTATTTAGCTCTATTCAGTCAGTTAGACTGACTGGTTTTTGTTTTTTTTGTTTAATTATTTGTTTTACATTGAAAATTCGCAAAAGTTCTCTATTTCCTAATATTTTATATTAAAAAGAAAAGCAAAGGTTCACCACCATGCAGTCTTGTCTGTCGTCTAATTCGTTTAATTATAATACATGATAATACTATATTTATTGTTATTACTATATTTATTATTATGTTATTTTATCTATGTTATTTTATATGTTTTGATGTTGAATAATAAACAGTCAACACTGCATTATTGTCAATTAGACAACTTTTCTTTGTAAAATTTATCGATAAAGAACTATAGAGTACTTATTAACTTGTACCTACTATATTAGTTTCAGAGTTTTTCAGAAAGCGTTTAGATACAATATTAGCAAAATCAGGAAATAAATAATATATGTCTGAGCCATTTATTAAAGAAACAAGAAGCAAGCATCTAGAAACGTTCTAATATGTTCCCTTTATTAATATGTTTGATGTACAATGCGTGTGTGCTACAAAACGGGCTAAAGAAATAGACATATATGAACTCGAAAACATCACCCTCCTTCAGGGGCACTCTTGTATCAAATACAGAAATAACTTAAAGTACACAAGAAAGAGAATCATCTAATTATAAAACGTTGAAAACAACTTTTTTCTCTTATAAGTTAAGATGAACGTGCAAAAGGCACAGGACGCTTAATTTTGATAAATTTCAGGACTTAGGTCAGCTGTATGTTTAAATTATAGTTCCATATGTCTAGAATAAACAGAGCATAATAATAAAACAAAACGGAATAATTTGTATTTTTTTATGTTACATTTATGAACAATGTAAAGTCTACACAAATATGGTGGTCCCGATCAGACGTGGCCCTGCCCTAAAACACCTTCTCTGTGGACCGAATTTTCGTTGAAATAATAAGAAATTCAGATCTCGACAAGAGCGCCATCTATCGGATCTAAAACTATCCTATCTTTTAACTATCGGTTAAGTGGTTTAAAAGTCTATAACGGACATATTATGTAGAAACAATTTTTGTGTTGATCTCCATCTGTATCCTCCACTTCCTCATATTTTCTAGATTAGCTAGGTATGGGTATTTGATGAGGAGGAATGAAAGACATGTGACAAGACTCGTTGCAATATGAATGTGGATGGACGAAAGAGTCGTAGGAGACCTAAAAAGAGATGGATGGATTGCGTAAATGAGGACATGCGTATAAAAGGGGTGAATGCAGATTTGACGGATGATAGGGCTGCGTGGAGAGTCAAAATCATTTGTGCCGACCCCACTTAGTGTGGGGTGTGTTATAAGGGCAGGTAGATGATTATGATATATATAGATTATAACCGAAATATTAAATATTTATTAAATGAATAGAATAAAATAAGGATAGACATATATGTGGAGAGAATTTGATTCGTTTTCTTTTATTAGAATAAAAATATTAATTTATCTATAAGTAATGCCTAATAGTGTTCAATCAAGATAAGAGACCGCAATAAAACTTCACGTTAATCATAATAGGCCCCTAAATAAATTATTGTTGATTGCGATAAATATGTATTTGTAATCGAAATCCGTGGACATGCTTTGGTTTGGTAACTGTGGATAATGTTATTCAAAATTTATACCTATTTATACATATATCTACTACATCAAGATAGGTCTATAGTTTGTACATTTGTCGAAGACGGATGTATAGATATTACAAGAAACTAGCATCGTGTATATGCACTGAAAGCTTTGAGACTATTATGAATATTTCTTTTATCCGGGCACGGCTAATTGACCACACTGCACCTGATGGTAAGCGCAGTGCCGTCCAATTAGAGTATCGAGTAGCAATAGACAATCTTTTCCCCGCTAATAAATAAATATTGCACGATGAAGACCCGTTAATTTTATAATACATAATATGTAGGTATAGAAATCGCGAAAGTCTAAAAACATTTATGAATAAACTATCCTATTCTATATTCATTGACTTCCTGAAACATCATTATAATAATAAATAATATCTAAATATACATCGATTGGATCATTATATGTACCTAGAAGTTTAGGTCTTTAAATATGTGTCTACTTTATTCTTTTAGCTAACAAAAAATCCTTCGACGCTAAAAGGCATAGCAAATCTCTGTAGGACTCTACTGAGTATCTCTAAATAGAAAAACCCAATGTCACTTTACCCGATCCGGAGATCGAACCCGAGACCTCAGCGCAGTAGTAGTAGCGTATGCGCAATTACAACAGAAAATTAATGTGTAAATCAGTGAACGGAGCCGAATTCCGGTATCTCAGCGAGAGCAATAACAAGTTGAACTACAGACAATCGGTACATTGACACGGGGATTTCGTGCAAAGCCAATATGCGCGGCATGATTGCGATCGACGCGCTATCAGTAATGAATTGATGGTAATAACGCGATATCACCTGTCCCCGCTGTGCCCGCTACGATACGGTTTTCGGGACACTTTTGCTGTCCTCAAACATTGTTCTACACGCCCTGTTAAGGTTTATTAGTTTTTTTTCAAGGTGTCAAATCCGTAAGGCCTTCCATGACCTCAGTGGCGTAGCCGGCTGTGAAACGAGAGGCTGTGGGATCGCTTCCCGCACTACGACAAATGTTTGTTTGACAGACAGATATATGTTTTGGACGCAGTCTTTAGTTTTTGATACCCACGATACAGATTTTCCCTAGTGTGGGGTCAGGACTGTTGAGTGTATTTATTTATGGGTGCGTCAATGTAGTGCACCTTGCATAGTAAGCTCCAGATGTTAGCATGCGAAGCAGTATGACATACGTTTAGCTATATCCTATGTCTTTGGTTTCACCTATGTCTACAGCATCAGAAATAAGACCTTGAACTTATGTTGTGGTTTCATAATAACTATTGTATATTTTGGGCAAAGAACTTGGTCTTGGCAATGTTCTCGAAGAAGTATATAATAAAAGATGTTAGGGGATGCTGATCGCTTATATTTATTAGACGTTATTAGATTGGTATTCACGTACATAGTGTCATTAAACTGATAACATTTATTTTACATTTAATTGAAATGAAAATTTTAATTGAAATCACAAAGCTATCAATCTAACGCCATCAAAATGCAAAAAAATTATATTTTTCGTTCCGAATTGTCATATTCCTTCCCTATTATCAGATCTTAATGTATACGAGACCAGCCTCGAGGAAATCTATGTTCAAAAATCATCAAAATTGGCGTCCAATTGAGCATCTTCTTTTCGAAGTCGATCAAAAATTTACTAGAATAGATATGAAATGAGATATAAATTATGTTGTGTGTGACGTGCCTCATCGAGAATAACGAATTTACAACGTTGTCGTAAAAGTATTAACTGTGCCTGGCTTTAATCCGCAGTAATACCGGCCGCTACTGGCACTTGCAACGCGGCCCTGATTCTTCATTTTATTATCTAATAAGTTTTATTTTGTTTGAAAACGCTTTGTGGGTTTCAGTTTTACGAATCATGTTATTTTTTCTAGTTTTTATTCACCACTGTTTTAAAAAGGATTATGTGCATTTGGTTTGGTGTTTTGTGGTTTATTGTTTTTATACAATTAACATATGTATCATTCTATTCTATTCTATGATTTAATGTTGACTGGGAGAGAATGCCTTTGGCATTAAGTCCGCCTATATAGGATGTATATAAAGTGTATAAATAAATATTCAGATAGATTATTGGGGTGAAACTTAATTTATAGTTGTGCTTCTATCTCATTATGATTTCATGTGTGAAGATGAAACAATGCAACATACCTGTAATGCAATTTGTTTATTCTCAAAATATATGCCTGCATACCGACTGTCAATTACGATTGCCTCGGTAGCGCAGTTCTAATTGCGCATGCGCTACGATTGCTGTGCTGAAGTCTCGGGTTCGATCCCCGGTTCTGGTAAAATGATATTGGGTTTTTCTATTAAGATTTTTTTCATATGGAGAAGCGGAGTCTTCTGGCACAAGTATTTTATTACTTAATAGAAGGCTCCAACCTAATATAATACTAAAATAACTGTGTGTTGTCTAATAAATAAATTAAAAGAAATACTCGATACTAGATAATGGCGATAGGCTCGCCCCCTATCACGTTATGGGGCAGTAATAAATTTGGCGAAATGTGGGTGTACTGGTTACACCTCTACCTACCCCTTCGGAGATTATAGGCGCCAGTGTATATGTATGTATTAAATACAGTACCTAAATAATTTCTAGTTCATTAAAGCTAAAACAAAATTCTGTTTCTCAGATAATCGTCCTCACACATCAGAGCCGACGATAAAAACGGAATCAACAACACCAGGGGTAGGCCCAGACGAGCCCTCCCTGGACGACAAGGGAGATAAGAAGAACAAGCGGCAGCGACGGCAGCGGACGCACTTCACCAGCCAACAGCTGCAAGAACTGGAAGCGACCTTCGCGAGGAACCGCTACCCGGACATGTCGACGCGCGAGGAGATCGCGATGTGGACTAATCTCACGGAAGCGAGAGTTCGGGTGAGTTTTAATGGTATATAAAACATTCTATAAAAAAGTATTCTAAAATCTGGCAACACAGTTGAGTTAAAAGTATTTGGCTGTCTGATGCAGTTTTCTTTACCTGTTACTTTAGAACGTATATTAAACTAGCCCTATATTAAACATGTACCCGCGAACTCCGTTTTGCATTAAAAGTATCTTCACCGACTGACTGCTTCGGTGGCGCAGTTGTTATGACTGCTGTGCTGAGGTCTCAGGTTCGATCCCCGGGTCGGGTAAAGTGATATTGGGTTTTTCTATCTAGAAATTCCTCAGTATTAGCCCGGAGTCTGGAATCTGTGCCCGGTATGGCGATAGGCTCGCCCCCTATCACATTATGGGACCGAAATCCGGCGAAAAATGGGTGTACTCGTTACACCTCTGCCTAACCCTTCGGGAATTACAGGCGTGAGTGTATGTGTGTGTGTATCTTCACCGGCCTGACAATCCCACGGGATAAAATTATCCGGAATAAAAAGTAGCTCTCATGTTACTCGGGAATAATGTAACTTTCCATAGATGAAGGATTTTTTTTAATCGGTTGAGTAGTTTTTGAGTTTATCCATTATAATCAATTTTACAAATTTACAAACAATCAAATCGTTCCTCTTCATAATACTATATCATATATTAGGCACAGGTCTCCCTTACTGATGATTACTTTAGACCACCACACAAGCGAAATGCGGATTGATAGACTTCACTCACCTTCGAAGACATGCAAGCTTCCTCTCGAAATGTTCCTTCAACGTTTAGGCAAGCGATAATTTACAATGACTATATACATAACTTCAAATAGTCAGAGGTGTATGCCATCATCATCATGCCATGGGCTGGTTCGAACCTGCGACATTTGTCTCATCAGTCATAAGTATAAAAAAATATTTTTTGGTGATAGTTCTGACCCTCCGGTCTATCAATATTTCATAGTACTAAGCGTCAAGTAAAGTGACTTTAATATGAACCATGGAAAAAAATGCACCAAGTACTGAAAGGTCGTTAAAATTCCTACTTAGATGTAAATTTATATTTGAAAAAGACAAAATATTCCATTGGATAATTTCAATAATAAAATAACATATTTTTCCACTCTAGTAATATTTATTTATAGGATGTAGGTTTCGTATCTATCTTGTCAAGATACAATACTCGGCATTAGTGTTTCATCCGAGAATAGCATCAAGTAGATTTTACATACTCATAAACGAACCAAAACGACTAATAATATACGATTATAATTAGGTGTTGTCATATAATAGTAAAATTATGACGTGTCATTCACATTTGTCATTTAAAATAATTAATAAATACGTGTAACAATAAGACACGTCTGAAAATAGGACTGGCTGTTCTCATTTGTTGTGAAATGAAACATTGCTTTATCGAATATAACAGTCTATTTTTGTGCAGATATATGAATAGAGAATACTGAAGTAACTGAGGTAACTGAGTAACCAGTAACCATGGGTGTACACTTTTTACAAGGCCAACAGCCGGTTGACAGGAGTGAAAGTGCATTACAATATTAACGATGTAGATGTTTAGGCTAATCGTCGCATCCGGCGCGCTTTCGATATTTTTGTGCCGCGCCGTGCCGTCCGTCGGAACACGGAATCCCTTAATCCACGAGGATTTGATGCGTCTATTTCGGTCTCTTCATAATCCCCGGCTTAAGTGTGATCGCATCCACACTCACTGTCAATAGTTTTGGAAGGTCCCCCGTTAGATTCTGCGGTTGGGAGCGTTTGTACTGTTTAGCTTGGCCAGGATTCATAGAATAGTTTTTGGTTTCTTCGGTATGTGGCCCAGTCCGGGCTCTCGTTTAATCTTCCTAACACGTGTTACATTTACATTCTTTGCTCTTGTTTTGGTGCCAAAGATAAAGAAATGAAAATACGTGGAACTTTTTTAGTCATTTCAACTTGTGATTTTTTCTCTGTCAGCACTTGACGTGGTGATATATGAAGTTTTAAATGTAACATACTCTCTATATAAAAATAAAAATTGCAATCATATTTTTTGTTCCTAAGTATTTACAAAAATTTGTTGAACATTTCTTGACAAAATATATTTACAGGTTGTCAGATCTAATATTGTACGAAAGCGATGATCAAAAATAAGTAGCTATACATATTTAAAATCATTCAACTCGACAGTTCGAATTATTTTACAAAAGGCCATGGAACCTGAATAATCTAAACATATTGTTACATACCCAAAGAGGTAGACGGAGGCGTAACTAATAGCCAGGTTATCGAGCTTATTTCCATCCTATAACGTGATAAGTAGCTAGCATGTCGTCATATTCAAAAATGTTGAAAAGTCAAACACAAACTGTGACTGCTTGTGATATTTGAACCAGGATAACTATTTTTGTAGGCTTATCGCGCTATGAGTAAACCAATTAAGTACTAAGTAACAATACTAATAAAATATTATGTATCAAAATTTCAAATCCAATCCAACCGTCAGGAATCCCATTCCTATATGGAAAAAATAATTTGATTCTACCAAGAATATATTGTAAGTATAACTTGGCTAATAAACAGATCATATCAATTAACCATACAACGACGCAGGAACGTGTAAGGCGATACATTCGAAGCGTTCAAGCAGATCACGCATACAAGGCGAAGTTCACTTCAAGTGTTAGGCATTTGTTTCGGTCTGCACTCGACTGCAACCGCGCCGCTGCGTGTGTTCTTCATAACATTCCCATTTGTACCACTCGCAGGGTTGTGACCAAGTCGAATGTAATGATCATCAATTGAGTCAATATTGGTTTAAAGATCGTAGAAGATACGATTTTTAAGTATTTATTTACTCAATTCGATACTAGAGATTCGATTTTATCTTTCGAAAATCTGAACAGATTTTTTACTATCATCATTTACTGGACTCAAGTCGGCTTTAGGCGATCCGAGTATGAGCCTTAACATTCGCATAGAGGCTTTTCATGCATATTACAGAACCTATGAATGATGTTACGTCTCATCATTTTCATATATTATAGTAGCCAATAGACATAGAAATCTCGAACTCGATTGGTTGATAAATTTATCGAATGAACGATTATTGATTATTTTATTATCCACACCAATGAAATTCTTGGCAAGCTCGTATTGAATTGGCTATCGTTTATATAATTTTCTTCTGTTTGAAATTCAATTCCAATTTCAAAATTATGGCTTCATTCGATGATATTGCTAATGCCAACAAATTTTAAGAGTAGGCGGCCATGTTCTTTAGAGAAAACAACCCTCTTTTCGAGAACATTTGCACATGCTTGACCATTATATCAAAATCAGATTTTTATGACATTTGTTGCCGAAATGACGTTTAACTTAAACGAAGTTGATTTTATTCACTACCTACCGTCCATTTATTATTTAAGGAGCACCATCTCATACCTAAAAAGGAGAATTACTTATTGCTTTTTTCTATTTAAAATCTGATTTCCTGCTAAACATAGGGCGATGTTTGCTTTATTATTATTATTCGAGTGAGTTTAACTGCCATGTGATCCTTTGTATATTCAATAAATATATCCAATACAGAAAATTTCAAAGTATACAAATTTGAATGGTGGTAGAGTCCAGGTGTTTTTAAACTCAATTCATCTTCTATGGGAATATTTGATTTGAAATTAGAAAAATCAACTCTATCATCATTTTTTTATGACACACACACATACACTCACGCCTGTAATCCCCGAAGGGGTAGGCAGAGGTGTAACTAGTACACCCACTTTTCGCCGAATTTCGGTCCCATAATGTGATAGGGGGCGAGCCTATCGCCATACCGGGCACATTTTCCAGACTCCAGGCTAATACTGAGGCATTTCTAGATAGAAAAACCCAATATCACTTTACCCGACCCGGGGATCGAACCCGAGACCTCAGCACAGCAGTCGTAACGCATGCGCAATTACAACTGCGCCACCGAGGCATTTTTTTATGAACAATGTTATTTTTGGCTTTTTTGTGTTTTCGAACTTGTTTCTTAACTGAAATTATCTAAGCCACTCTGATCCTGCTATGACATTAAAATAACGTTTGTCGAATTAAGTGATTATTTTACCATATAACATTGTCTGGCTTTTTGGTATTATTATTGTTTCAAAGCCTTGAAAGTTCTTAATTCTAATCATAGTTCTTTATAGCCTCATGCAAAGATATCGTAACATTCTTTGCAGAAATTTTACTAACTAGTCTTAACAATACAAATAAAGTCAAGTAAACACATCGGTGTACACTAGTGCTTATTTTAATACAGTGTCTATTTACGGCAGCCCTGCGCGGGATTAGCCATGCGCCCGCGCAGCCCCGCCGTCCAATAAATCTGAGCGCTCGCGCATCGATAAATCGTTGAACATTATTTTTGTTACCAACTCATTAGGGTCATTGCCTGCTTATTGACTCAATTAGCGTTTGTAAAATATGAGATGTTTCAAATGTTTATTTAAAAGTATTTCCGTGCAAATTAAGCGTGTCACATCAGATCACATTTTACATGTTGCGTTTTTAAAAGTATTTTTTGGCATTCGTACGCCGCGCCGTAGGTTAGGATGTCTTATGTTCTTGATATAAAATATATCACTTTAACAGCATGTAGAACGATTTTATATAAAAACAAAGACATTGAACGTTTCTATTGCGCAGCGGGCTAGTAGCCGGCTGTGGAACGATAGGCCGGGGGTTCGATACCCGCCCCGAGATATCCACGATACAGGTTTGACCTTGTGTAGGGTCAGAACTATATTGGGTGTATTATCATAATTCAGTCAAAATATATATTTTTGTATATGTTTGCCTCTAAAAGAACAAAATAAATAATAGTTTCAACACGTAAGAAAGTACAAGATACCGTGTGTTAGTTATTCTTAAACAGCGATTATGTAATTCTGTCAATCCCGGTTTTGTAATGTAATCATTTTCATCCACCACATACAACTAAGGGTCAACTCACACTGGCGCAGAGTCTAAGCGTTGCATCGCGTCCTGTTTTTTAACTACGACGCATGGCGACGCGCGATTCCATATTTGCATAAACAAATGTGTACCTTAATAATAGGAAAATAGAGATGAATATGCTATAGACATGCTGTGTGAGTTGACCCTTAAAGGTTTCATATCAGCAAACAAAAACAAAACTCATTTGTTTTTGCGTAGTAGCTGTGTTCCCGGTTCGCGAAGTTTTTCTTCTCGGGCCCGGTGGAACATCGCGCCAATCGTCCGTGAAACTCCACTTGACACATTTCATTTGGCGAACAGAACAACGGGGTCCGTATCGTATTACGTGACGTGGAATTAGCCCATCGATCTCGCCGATACACAGATAATTTAGTATCGACATTATGTCAGTGTATGATGTGAAACGTATAACCATGAAGGGAAATTATATTGGTGGTGTTAGTTAATTGTTTTATTTGTAATATGTATTGTTATTACGTATTGTATATATTACTTAGAACTGGGGTTATAAGGAATATCTTTATTATAGGAAAATCATAAACATCATTTGTTTCTGTTAATCGAAGCTTTATAACTGAAAATATGTAAAACAAATGAACATCATAAAAAAGTCAAATCTTTGTCTAATTTTTATACTAACTTCAATTTCAATGTGTCTTGGTAGATTTAACAAAGTACATTGGATTATAATGCTTCGCATGAGAAAGTGTCAACTAAGGAACTATTCAATACCGTAGTCAAGTCGAACAATCTTCAAAGTTCCGTGTTTAACCGTCAAAGTTATGTATAATATCATTGCGTTGATTCAGCTATATTCACAATTTTTTTTTTACTATTTCTTATATACCTAAAAGATAGTCTCAACTATTAAGATGACTTTACATATAACTTTGATAGCAGAACTTTTACAATACTCCAATTTGAATACAGAAGAAATAAACCTATACTGAAGTCTCATGAATCTACGTAAACATTATACAAACCAACTTAATATCATTCAACTACTGGATATAAGAAATAAAAAAATAACATAGGCTGTCATAGGGACTACCGACAGAAGTGAAAACTTAAAACTTTTTTGAATTCCTGTGTATTTTTTTGAAACAGCGTCCATGAAGTTGTAACTTATTTAGCTTATGATCACTTGTTAATAATGATAGAACTTCATAGGCGTGCTTATGTCAAAAGTAGAAGAGGCTTAAGAAGAGTAGACCTTAAACGGTAGGCAGCGGCTCTGCTGTGCCCTGGCATTGCAGAAGTCTATGGGCGGCGGTGACTACTTACCATCAGGTGGTCCGTCAGCTCGTCTCATTCATGCATTAAAAAAAAGTAAAATAATCTGAGCGTGATGGTCACGTGAGTTCAGTGCTTTTTCCCCATTCCAAAAGTGCCCAGTGTGCCTAAAGAAGTTTTCAATTCAAAAATGTGTATGCGTGAAAAGGTGTGTATCATCACGGCGCCGACAGTCCGCTGGGCACGAAACATTATTTATTTACGTGAAAACGGCCGAGCGGCGGGGCTCTCCGCTGTTTTTGCAATGCTTTCACGTGCACGTTGCTGTCGCCTGTCCCGTCGCTTGCAAACAGTTTAGCGGCTTTATCTTTTTTACAGCGTCCGTGATCGCCCAGCCTAACGCGCTGTAAGATACACAATTTATGGAACAAATTTTCATTTGACAGCCTCCGTGGCGCAGTTGGCGAGTAGCCGGCTGTAAAACGAGAGGCCGTGGTTCGATTCCCACACCGGGGCAAATGTTTGTGTGAAAGACAGATATTTGTGTCCGGGGTCTGGGTGTTGTGAGACCGACAGTCTCTCGTAGTCTCTGATACCCACAACACAAGACTCGTATCTTAGTGTGGGGTCGGGGCTATGTGTGTGACTGTTGGGTGTAATGTATTTATTTGTTATCATGCTTGCTTTAACGTTGAAGGAAAACATAGTGAGGAAACCTGCATACCTGAGAATTCTCATAAGAATTTCAAAGGTATGTGAAGTCAACCAACCCGCATTAGGCCAGCGTGGTGGACTAAGGCTTAACCCCTCTCATTAGTAGAGGAGGCCCGTGCCCAGCAGTGGGACAGTGTTTAATACAGGGCTACTATAGAACAAATTGTCATTTCTAAATACCATGAGTGGTATTTGCGTAATGTTCTGATTCTTGCTTCGTCTATTTCTTCAAACATGACTTATTGATCCATCACATAGTTATCGCAATCTATACATTTGCAAGCTTATTTAGCTTTCATTTAAGCTTTAAAGCCAGCCGTACACGTGTTGACATCTTGCAAATCACATTTCATAAATGAAAATTTAACTTGAGCCAACTCTTAAAATAACCAAGCAAGCTAAGCCTGCTATAACAACCATTTTGTATATATCAACGAAAGACGTTATTAACTATGTCGTGTTCCGATCACTGGCTTCTACCCAACAACCAGCAGTCATGTTACAAGAACAATTTGTTACAGTAAACAAACGATAAGACATACCTACATATATACACTTACGCTTGTAATCCCCGAAGGGGTAGGCAGAGACGTAACCAGTCCACCAACTTTTCGCCGCATTTATTACGGTTCCGTAATGTGATAGAGAACGAGCCTATCGCCATACCGGGCACAATTCCAGACTCCGGGCTAACACAGAGTATTTCTAAATAGAAAAACCCAATATCACTTTACCCAACCCGGAGATCGAACCCGAGACCTCAGCACAGCAGTCGTAACGCATGCGCAATTAGAACTGCGCCACCGACGCAGTCAATAACAGACAAGAACAATTTGTTACAGTAAACAAACGATATTATGAAACTTCAATTACAGAATTTATTTGATACCCGGAGTTGTTGCCAAGAAACCGTCCGATGTACAAATTGTACTTTGTTCAGTAGCAGTACGGTGTAATATAGCGAGGGAGTGAGTTACCGCCGCGCTGTGTCCAATGACTTATCCCGGTCGTGTTTTGATAGGCTCAAAGTTTACTGTTGTGATCTCTAGGATTCAGCGAATACTTTGTTAAGGAATTTATATGAATGAGCGGTGTAGGATGCGCGTTATTTTGATTATATTCGACGCCAACACGCCTAATCTTTGTTTATTGGTTGCAAAAACGGATCGTGTATCCAATGTCAAGGATTCAGATCGAAATATGAGATAAAGTTAGAATTCTAATTTGAAATTCATTTCAATAATAATACACCCAAAAGTCACACACATAGTTCTGACCCCACTTTAGGTAAAACCTGTATCGTGGGTATCAATATTTACGAGGGACTACGGTACCACTATCCCCAGACCCGAAACAAATATCTGTCTGTCACAAAAATATTTATTTCGGTGCGAGAATCGAACCCACGGCCTCTCGTTTCAAGTATAGTTTCAAGAAAAGATTAGGTCAATGTTGTAATCAAACTAGATTTCATGGATTTTTACAATTCGGATCGAACTAAGAAGTTTGCAAAATTATAATTTTCCCGCTACACTTAGTGGAATAGTTAGCTGTCTTACGAGTTTTTCCTTTGACGTTGAAGCCGATGTTATTTATTTCACATCTATGAGTGAGTATTTCTGGCCATTTCCCCATGCAATACAGAAGCCACTAGTGACGCTCACAACGGGGTGCATTTAATAATCTACCCCGACGCAGGGATGTCGACTGACTTAACCGCATACACAATCTTCCCAAGAATATACACTGCTCTTGCTTTGAGAATAATGTGAAACTTTGAGACTGCGCAACGTAAATACATTTTTACTATATACTGACTTATTTTACTTTGTCACCATTTAATCAGTAGGGCTGAGATGCCTAATCTATTTTATATTACAACAGTTAACTCCGTTTTCTGCCAATTAACGTATACATCGCTTTAAACTGACCGGATTTGATGCAGCTATTAACTCCAAGACAAATTGCCAATTTTTTTTCCTTTTTATTTTCAAACTAATTAATACAAATAAAGGGAGTGAGTTTATATCTAAAAATAAGGCTCTTATTAAGACTATTTTCTTTCTGTATGCTTCGCGATATCTATGTCAAATGTGGAACGATATTGATGATTACTTTTTAATTCCATAAGGTTTACTTTCGGGGTGGTATCATATAAGTAATATTTTGTAGTGTACGAAGGAAAAATTAGAATCTTCTCAACAAATAACAGCAAATACCTTGCGATTTGGATTATAAGTAATGATTGTTGGTGTCAGTTTTCGAATATGCAACATTTTTTTTAGAACAGTGATGTAACATTAAATCATCTGTGCTTTCATATTAACGTGGATGTTTTTTTTCAAAACGTTTCGTTTGCGTAATAATAATTTTAAATTGAATATGATAAAATTAAATATCGTCTCCATTATAACATTATTAGTAACCAGCGATCTATATGTACTACGTACTAGATGCGGCGACCATATGTTCCACCGAGTTGAGGTGTATACTCCACACCGACGTTAGTATGCTTCATGCCACCAACGAATGCACATCAGTTAATTTTAGATATTTGTAGCGACATTCCCGAACAAATCTGCCTTAAATTGATTTACAGTGAAACTGTTAATAGTATATAAGGTAAATAACATAATTTCATAACGTTTAGAACGTAATATCAATAAATATTAATTAATTTCAATTTTGAATACTGGAAGTCTATATTTCAAAACAAATTCATTATATAGTTTGTCCCGTTTTAGCGCGCGGAAAGTCCCGTTCGAGAGACAGTGACGGGAGTTTTACTTCCAAATAGTTCTTAGTAAAATGATAGATGGCATTAGTGGGCGAACAAGGTTATCGGAACATATTTTTCCTTCGACAGTTCGTGTCTATAGAATATAAGTCAGTGTTATTAACAATAGAAATTCAGAGTCCACACCTCTTAGTAAATCTTATCATTGCCATCCTCCACAAAAATCCCCAGCATGAAAACAAGTTTAAATTATGGATATGAATTATGAACGGCTCTTGGTGCAAGCATTTACAATATTTCATGATCCGCATTTTGATTATGTTTTTGTAATTTAGCCTATTGTTTTGTGTCATAATTCTTTGTGGCAATTGCAGTTGCTGAATTATGAAAGAAAGCATAACATAAAGTACTTAAATAGGACGATCTTTGTTTTCTTAATTCTGTTACTGGAAAGTGACCACATTGCACCTGATGGTAAGCGCAGTATCGTCCAGTTAGAGTAGTATGTTTGTGGTTATAGGTATTAATCAATCTTTGCTATATTTTATCTGCCTGACTGGCTCGGTGGCACAGTTGTAATTGGGCATGCGTTGCGACTGCTGTGCTAAGGTCTCGGGTTCAGTCCCCGGGTCAGGTAAAGTGATATTGGGTTTTTCTATTTAGAAATACTCAATATCAGCCCGGAATCTGGAATTGAGCCCGGTATGCCGATAGTCTCGTCGCCGAACTTGTGACCATAATAAATTCGGCGAAAAGTTTTTGTACTGGTTACACCTCTGCCTACCAGTTTGGGGATGACAGACGTGAGTGTATTTGTATATGCTATATTTTATGTTTTCATTAACTTCATTTCCAATACAAGTTGACAACCCTGATCCAGACACGTGTCAATACCGAGTTTATGTTCACTATCCGTTTATATGGGTTGGTGTTTATTTGACTCTGGATACCTACAGAATTAACCCTCTAACGCTCTTATATCCTTACAATAAGGGTTGTAGTCCAATGACTTCGCATGGACTCCCGTTTGGATCGGTGTTTGATTGATGACACTAATAAAATTGTGATTCCGAGTTAATTTAAATTTAAGGCAATTTAGCAACCCTGCGTTCCGCTGACCGTGTAATAGCTTTATTACTAGTCGGGCAGGTCATAATTCATCGGAATCTTAATACGTCACGCACGTGAGTAGGTATTTTTGGAGACGCCACGTCAGTTTCGGAAACCCTTACATTACAAGTTCGTTATTTAGAACATTATAAGTACGAAAGTAAGAGCTCGAAGATAGATCCAGGATCGTTTATTTAAAATACATCTAGTTTACGCGACGAAATTTTACCACATGGCAAGGAACCTTTCTTTTTAATTTTACAAACTTTGAATTATAAGGCATTTATTTGAAATTGATTGTCGCACTTCTTTAAACCCGATTATTTCTCTCAATTATATTGAAAAGTAAAATACTAAATGATATTAACATTGTGATAACAACTGCTAACGAATGTACAAAGCGCAGCTATTTGGGAAACATTAAAAAGTGTGAGGGTGTCTCCTTGAACGCGGGCGGTTGCTCGGCCCCGGGTGACATAGGGTGCGCCGGGCCACCATCCTGCAATAATATATTTAAAGGATTAGCCCCGCGTCGCAATATTCGCGACCCTCCGGGCTCTCTCTCCGCTGTCCACCGCTATTCAAATAATGGAAATTATTTCCACATATGTGCACCTAAATAAATATCATTCCGACGTCATTATTGAACGCCCCCGTTCCTGTAGAGTTATTTTCACCAGTTTGTTCGCGGTCACAATGGGAAGCGGCGGATGTGCGAAGCTTTGTGCAATTTATGATCGTTTAAATATCTTCTCATTGCAAAAGCGGAGCATTATGACCTTCGATCAACAATTTGTATTGTATTGTTGATCGAAGATTATGACAATTAATTATAAAGAGGAGCATTATGACAATTTTTAGTGCTTAAACTGTAGGCAGCGGCTCCAGGGCATTGCAGAAGTCTATGGGCGGCGGTGACTACTTACCATCAGGTGGCTCGTCTGCCTATTCAGGCATAATTTTTTTTTTGTTTTGTTTCATCGTACTAAAATCTGCGATGAATTGTATACGATCTGATACTAAGTGGTACACACTTGTAATCTGCTGTTTACCTGTCACCCAACGCACGACACAACCGCTCATGCGAATTTGTGAAATTTATGTTTCGAAAAATAAACGATTGTATATGGGGTGGAAACGACCGTTTATGTTCACTTAACCGAGGAAAGAGGGTATTATTTACCGTTTCGGCTGGGTGAACCCGCCACAGTGAGTGAGACAAATACCGCCGCCGGCACAATATTTATTGCAGTCGCTACGTGGATTGCGCAATTTATCGTGGAGGTGTCGTCGGCGGCATCGATCGCCTGGTGACGGACGCGCGCCATACATCACCGCGCGCGTTATCTGCGCTCACGGCGACTTATCACCGGCGCGGCATCCGCCTCAGCCACCGCCACCGCCACAGCCTCGCCTAAATAACAACATCGATTGAGTGCAGCCCGAGATTCGGTGATCGCTTGCTGCGGTCCGAACAAGTGCCGACGAGTGCGGCGAGTGGCGGCGAGCTGTCCCGCCCTATCGGGTCGCTCGTTTATCTTCATTTGGTGGCCACAATTAGACGGGTCGTTGGCTACGGCCGGCGGGCGGGGTCCCTCGGCCCAGTGCCTCCGCCACCGCTACGTGGCTCGAATACACGGACGCGCCGCGACCACGTCTCACTGTCAACTTTGTAATGAGTAAAGTTAATAACTACGCAACGCAAGTCGCGTCCACATTCGGAATCTCGTTAAAACTTACCGCCTTGTAATCAGTTCATTCTACTTACTTACATAAACACTTTTTTACAAACATAAAACATGGCTAAAATAATTTTTTTGTTTAATATTAAGCTCTACATTATGTTTTCTTGTTGCAGGTATGGTTCAAGAATCGCAGGGCAAAATGGCGGAAACGTGAAAGAAACGCTATGAACGCTGCCGCCGCTGCTGCAGCTGACTTTAAGAACGGTTTCAGCACGCAATTTAATGGACTCATGCAACCCTTCCCCGACACTGATGCGCTTTACTCCTCCTATCCGTATAATAACTGGGCGGCGAAAGTGCCCAGCCCATTAGGAACAAAGAGTTTTCCCTGGCCCGTCAACCCACTCGGGTCAGTGGTTCCCGCAAGTCACCATCAAGGTTCAGTGAACTGTTTCAACACGGCGACATCGATGGGAGGCGTCGGAGGTGGCGGGATGGCCGGAGTGGCTGGCGCCGGCGGCGTCGGTGGCGGCGTCGCGCCCTGCCCTTACACAGCACCTCCCAACCCATACAGTATGTACCGCGCTGAGCCTTGTCCCGCAATGTCTTCATCGATAGCGTCGTTGCGGTTAAAAGCTAAGCAGCACTCGACAGGGTTCGGCGGCAGCTACGGCGCGATGTCGCCGGTGTCGCGCGCCGGCTCCGCGCCTCTGTCTGCGTGCCAGTACGCCAGCGGCGTGGGCGTGTCGGACCGCGTGCTCTGAGAGGAGGCGCGCGGCCGCGAGGAGGTCCGCTCGCCGCCGCTGCTGGCCGCCGCGCGCGCCTCCTAGTCGCCGCCGGACGCCGCGCTCGCGCCAGGACTCTACCGTCACCTCTGGGACTGGTTCGACTGAGCAGTGCCGCGTCTTATGAATCCGTTGTTCCGCGGTGCAAACAGACTATATACTGTCTCCACAAGCCGCGGACACCGCAGACACCGCGCGCGTGTGTGGAGTATTCGACTCTTCGGTTTAATATTACGAGGTGTGTGTCACTTGTGAAATCCTCGCGTGTTGTATAACGTTGTTACGAAACTTCGGGCAATAATTTTACGATGTTTTAATTTTAATGTAAATATGTAGTTATGTATGTACGTATACCAAAGCGACTTGTGCAATTTTTACAAGCTTATGATGTACTTAATATTACTAAAATCATTTTTATTTTATTAGTTCGATATGAAAGGAACACTGTAAATAGTTCTAAAGTAGATAATTTATTTGTCAAAAAAATAGGAATCCATTTTAAGGACGTTGTATATAATTAGATAAATTTTATTTTCGTTTAATAAAACAAGATTTTTCATTTGACTCATTTAATATTTGTAATTCTTATCTTATAAAAATGCTATTGTTTCTTGTTTAAAATTATCATTGTCCAAGAAGTTCCGGAGGTAACAAACTATTTCATGAATGAAACGTAAACCCCGGTATAACTCCGGAGCCTTGTAAATAATCTGAATACAATACAAAGGCAAACGCAGCAAACTTTATAAAATGTCATTTAATATGGCGATAACTTTCATCGTGTAATAGAATTTAACAACAGAATCTTATGTTTAAAATAGTATAGACCACCAAATAGCATAAAGATTAGAAAACCAAAACATCAGTGCCAAAAAATTATAGGAAATTATTTCTTGTAATGCTTTGCATTTATAATACTTGTTTTAAAGTTATAGCGTGACTGTATGATATGTTTTTGCATGTGAAGGAACGAAACCAAATATAACCGTATATTGCATTTTTAAAGTATTCTCTAAATATAAAACAATGTTATGCCCATAGCTTCGTACCAAATTTGGATATATCTGCTTTTGCTGAGTACCAAAGTAGTGCAAATAGCTGAACACTTAGGGTACAGGATTTTTCTAAGTTTAAAGTACAGAGGCATGTTATAGTATACACTCTTAAGATCCTCAGAGAAGGGAACGATAAAGAGAGAAGACTGTTAAAATAGAGAATGTAATAGTAAGTTTCCCATTTCTATAAATTAGAAAGGAAGGAGACAGATTCATTAAAAATGAACGGTTTAGGCATATCGCAATGAGATTAAGAAATAATATAATAGGTTTATTACGTTGAATAGCCACAAGTGTTATTTTAGTGGCACGGCAAAGTGATTTCTCTACACTTGATAATATGTATGCAGTGCAAAATCGACTCAAATTACGTCGATTTGAAGTCAATAATTGTTCTTTTAGGTCGCCATTTTGGACTGCGTTGTGACAATATTGTGATAATCGTTTCATTTGAAAAGGAAATATATCATTGATATTGTCTCATATCATATCGATTAGTTTGTTGTATTCATTATAAAAAGTCCTATGAAAATTTTCTTTCAATTTGGGTTTTATTAACATGTATAGTAGAAATATTTTAAGCATTTCCGATCTTTTGCAAATTATTTACGAAAACGAACGAAATAGAAAGTGATGTTCACGATATTATGGATGTTTCCTCCCTGGAAATGTGATGTGCCGACTTTCCTGAAACACCCTCAGTGCATTCGATTACATATGAGATTAACGTAACCAAGATCTCATATTTATTTAAAAACTATTTATTCTGCATCACCCCAATCTAAACTGTAAATATATGTACACTATTTAGATTTTAATAATATTTAGATTTATTGTTAGTTTAACGGCATTATACTTACTTCCGTGTGCCTATCAATGAAGGAAACATTAATGAAAATATGTAAATAACAAAACCTACGTATGATTATGTAACAAAATTTGAGGTTTTCATTTTATACATATCATAGCCGCGATCTTGTAACGTTGAAATTATTTTGTGAATCACATAAACTTAAGAGGGAGTACCGATTATTTTGTAACTTAAAGACCTCTAGTCATAATAAAAAATATCACTGAGTATGCTTTGTTTCATTCGTCTTTTGTGATTCGTATTCAAAATTAACCTTGATTGAACGCAATATTTTTTTCTTTTTAAAAACCCGACGGGTCAGAACTATGTGTAGTCACACTAGGTAAAACCTGTACCATGGGTATCAAGAACTACGAGGGACTACGGTCCCACAACACCCAGACCCGAAACAAATATATATCTGTCACACAAATATTAGTCTCGGTGCGGGAATTGAACCCACTGCCTCTCGTTCACAGCTGGTTACTCGCCCGCTGCGCCACGAAGCCTGTCGAACTGAACTTCGTTACCCTGAATAGTGAACCTTCTATGTATTTATAATAAAGGGACAAAGGAAGGTAAATTTCATTCATATGGATTATGTTAATACATTTTTTAATACTTTTGAAGCCGTCCAACTGTTAGCAACTTTGCAGAGAATTCATATAATTCTTGGTCGACGAAGTACATTATTTTGATACAAATTTTACCATACCATTAAGAAAACTGGACGTAAATAAGAAAAGACTTGTAATTTCCAAATGAAGGATTTTATTTTATTGTAATACAGCAATAAGCTGCATCTGGGATGTGTTGCGTGGCCACGTAAAGTAAATTTGATGAATTGCGATCGGTTGAACGGTATTGACCTTGATGTTCTGCAGCGCCATTTAGCGAGTTAATTTTATTTTTTCAACCAGGAACCATCGCGGTTTTATGATGAACAACTCACCAAAGTTTCATCAGAATCGGATGAATAGTTTAGGAGTCCATAAAGGATAAACATACTTACATTGATTTTTATTTATATAGATTGCTAAAACACTGCAGTTTAAACATGTCTACAATAAACAAAACTTTATTGACGGAATATTGTTTGGGTATCTCCGCTCTGAGACAAAATTAACGGTAGGCAGCGGCTTTGCTGTGTCCTAAGTATACCTAGTATTGTCCTAGGAGTCTATGGGCGGCGGTGACTACTTACCATCAGTTGGCCCGTCTGCGCGTCTGCCTATCCAGGTATTACAAAAAATACAGGTAATTATTTGTGTTCAAGAGAATTAAAATAGAAGTCTCTTGAAAGTTCCTGGTATCTGTGATGTAAGATGATCGTGTTTATACTGTGAAAACTCTAAAAGTCTCCTATTCTAATATATCCGAGATGCTCCTCAGTGACTGAACCTTGAAATTCTAGTCAACTATCAAATAACGTTATATAAGATAATAAGATAAATTTGCTGCGTCATTCCAGTACATTATTATTATATAACAAAGTAAAAGCAAGTGATTTATACCGAAATTCGTAATAAGTAAAAGTATTTATTCATAAAAAGTACACCGACTTCAATAAAAAACAAATTATCCGACACTATAAAATGTTAGGGTTTCCCTTGATTTTTCTGAGATCCCATCATCAGATCCTGACATGGTGCCAATGGGACCACCTGGGAAGTATACCCTTTTAAACAGAAAAAGAATTTCTCGAATCGGTCCAGGCGTCTTCGAGTAATCAGGTAACATACATAAAAAAAAAGATTCCGACGAATTGTTAACCTCCTCCTTTTTTGAAGTCGGTTAAAAATAACACATTTATTGCTTCGTTAGATCCTACCGAAATGATTTGTATAGATTATACTGTTTTTTATATAAATAAATAAATACTCCCAACAGTTACACACATAGTTCTGACCCCACACTAGGTAAAACCTGTATCGTGTGTATCAAGAACTACGAGGGACTATATATTTACAATGCCCAGACCCGAAACAAATATCTTTTTTTTTTATTCTGGCGCGGCAAAGTGATCACACTGCACCTGATGGTAAGCGCAGTGCCGTCCAGATAGAGTATCAAGTAGCGAGAGACAGTCTATCCCCCGCTACTCAACACAATCATGCCGGCCTGCTGTTTAGCTTCTTCACATTACGCCTAAAGGACCCAGGATCATAGGAGGGAGGGAACACGGTAGCTGGCAAACTGTTCCACAGCTTGATGGTGCGGAAAAAATACGAATTTCACACAATAATTTGTCTCGGTGCGGGAATTGAACCCATGGCCTTTCGTTTCACACCCGCAGCGCCTATTGGGTGCATTAATTTTTTATTATAAATACTCGTATACTATACAAACATATTTTACTCATTTAAAACATCATTTTCTATGTATGAGAATACATGAAGATATTTCAAGTAGCCTGCTAAAGGCGCATTTTATGTGGAAATAAATTTCAGTTTACAATATTGCTGTGGAATACGTATAGCTGTGACGCCTGCTTGCTGGAAGAGAAATTGCATTGTCAGAGCAACGAGGAAATGTAGACGTTTAAACATGTAAAAGTATTGAATATTTTACATAAGATATAATTGTTTTTATCAGATAACCTCGTTGATGTGTAAGGTACAACTCAGAGATTACATATCGTAAATTTTTTGTAGTGCCTTAATAGGCAGACGTGCCACCTGATGGTAAGTAGTCACCGCCACCCATAGACTTCTGCGATGCCGGGGCACAGAAAAGCCGCTGCCTACCGTTAAATATTCATTGTTAATTGCCCTCTTTTACGGTGGAAAAAAACATTATAAGAAAATCTTCTAACCTAAACACGCTCCATAAGAATACTGGAGATTGTAAACTCTACCAACCCGCATCAAGCCAGCGTGGTGGACTAAGACCATAACTGTCTCATTATTAGAGGAGGCCCGTGCCCAGTAGAGGGTCATAGGAACTGATTTTATTAATAATAAACTAAGGGTCGGCAACGCGCATGTTATACTCCTGGTGTTGCAAGCATCAATAGGCTACGGTAACCGCTTACCATCAAGCGGGCCGTAAGATTGTTTGCCACCATCGTGGTATAAAAAAACCATGCATTCCATGATAAATATGGAGATAAGTATATTTTACCCAACGCGAGCAAATCACACTTATAACTGAAAACCATAATTTTGTTTTAATATAAACTACGAACTCATTACTGATTTCTTATACCTATTTGTGTTTATGTGAGGAGTATCGGTCTACCACACCGAAGAAACCGGAGTAAGTAGTTGGGGAAAGCATTAAATTTTATCTCGATCTTGCGTGCGAATGTAACCTGCGGTTTACCATACGATTAAGGACAAATAAACTTTAGGGATAATCACCATTATAATAATAATACTAGCCCTGTATTAAACAATGTCCCACTGTTGGGCACGGGTATCTTTTACTAAAGAGAGGGGTTAGACCTTAGTCCACCACGCTGGCCTAATGCGGGTTGGTAGACATTTCATACTATTCACGATGTTTTCCTTCACCGTTAAAGCAAACGATAATAGAAAAGTCAGAGGATTATGCCATTTAGGCTGGTTTCGAACGTACAACTTTCGTCTCAATAGTCGATACCACTACCAACTAGGCTATCACTGCTTCATAAATATGAAAATAATAATATGTTTTTTAATATAGAAAATAAAAGTGTATAAGGGAACAACATTTCACACGTAGCAAACCATTACGTTATTATGAAAATCAGCAAACCCTTTCAAAATTCAAATGTAAAAACCAGGGTTAAATCTCCAAATGCCAATAAATTGCAAACAATTGACTCACGAAAATCGGTGACATTAGGCGGAAAGTATACAATAATCCAGCAAATGATTATCAGGCAGAGTACGGGAGTATGGGATCGGGCGACGCGGCGGCGGCGGTGGGCGCGCAAACACACAGTTTCCAGGTGCTCGAATCCAGGCGCTTTAAGGATTTAGTCGAGGATTTGCTTTCAATATTAGCCGCCGGCCGCCGGAGGCAGGCCATTCCGTTCCGCCCGTACCTTTTTTATTATTTTGTCGCATCGTTTTGGCTCCAAATGGAATCATTCCGCCATCTACATTTTTATATTTCAATTGCACCCCGATTAGTGGGATTAGTCGTATCGCTTTCCGATTCTTTGCTCCTTTTGGTGGGAGCTTTCGCGGACTAACGCGGCGGCGACTGTGCGGCGTCCCGTACGGCCACCGCTCTAATCGCTTTCGATTAGGGATGCGATCATATTCGGTTTGTATTGTGATCACGCCGGGGGCCGGTGTTCCAATTTACGTCTGACGTGCTCCGAGAAGCTAGGCGACGGCCGCGGCGGGCTAAGAGCGCTTCACAAACATTTCATTATCGCAGAGTCAATATCGAGTTTTTATTATTTGCTGTATAATTAGGGTATTTGTTCATCGTTTCGTTTCTACTTATATAAGCACGTGTGTGCGGTGGCCGCGACTGCAGACCCGCGCGTCACTACGCTTATCTTTATGGTGGTAAACACTGGCATGGCTTTTTATTTTATCAAGGATCGCCTTAGTCACCTCGCTCGGGGTCTACGTGCGCGTAGGAGCACCTTATCATATCAACCCTACATAATATTTGTCTGCGGCCAACACAAGATGTATAATGGCAGTGTAACAGACCAGTAACCAGGTATCTTCATCACCCTTCACCAATTAATTATTCATTACTTGAAATTTATTGAACGCCGCGGGAACTTTTTCTCGGCAAGAGCCATTTTTTACTGTCATAGTTTATATATCAATTATATATTCTCACTGACGAATTCAAAATAATAATTTTATCAGCGATATTTTGAAGTGTTCAGTTAGCTTTTCTACACACTTTTCAAATTGAATCACATATCATCATTGATTTTATTGTCTTTATAGAACATTATCCCGACTGCAGTTTCCAATTTTGAAATTTATAGCTCTGTGAAATTACTACACACAACAGAAGAAAATTTCAATATATTTTTTTAAATACGACTGTCTAGATGTGTCTTTGTTGTATAAAAAGGATACACTGTTAGCCTCTTTATTGTAGAATCCTCATTTTAGGTATTATCGCATGAGCTTTTATCAAAAATCAAACAGTTATATTGACTATCGCGCCGGTACATCCATTCAATACAATCGATATTAGACATAATTAAAATTACACACAGGTAAGCACACATACCAACATTTAACTGAGGAACGAAGAGGGCTAGATTTTGGGTGGAAAGGATCAAAACGGGATTAGAGGAACGACAACCAATCAAGGGTAACTGGACTGCTATATCTACCCAAAATAAATGCGGCACATAAAACTTAAAAATTGGTACATGAAAATCGACTCTAAAAGCGCGTAGCAAGAGTGAATTTTGTGTGAGTGGTGGAGTTTATTGATGTTTTGTTTCGGAGGGTAGAATACACCGGTTAGAGATGGATGAGGAGGGTGAGAGTCCCGAGTGCAGCCTCCGCAGACAATCTTACAAGTTAATTGTGTTTCGTGCCTGAAGCCGGCAGACTACAGAATAATAGCGCACTTTGTATTGCGTTCATATTATATCACACTCTTATAACATCATGTTATTTATACAGTCTGTCTTTACGTACGAGTCTTTGACGTAATTTAGTTTGACAGTAATATTATTAATAATAAATATTTAATTAAACATAAATTAATTTATAGACTTTCAAAACCTATAATAGATAATTTAAAATTACTCTTAATAAAATATAATTATATTTATAGGGAAATTATGTCTCACATTTGAAATCAATGTGATAATTAAAAAAAATTAAATGAAAGTATCTATCTACGCCTAAAAGAGTTTTTTTTATTGGTACTGCTATAGGAACATAATGCAACAGTATAAAATATTAATGAATATTTGACTATTTTAATAGTCAGTCATATTGTCCTAGTTTTTAATTTAGTTTTTTTGTAAAAACATATAGTATTTAAAAAAACTCATTCATCTGCTATCCGAAAGTTTATTCTCTAGGGAAAAACAATAAATTCAACTTACCTATTTATTGGGCCTCAAAATTAAATGTCAAAGATATTTAATGACATTGCCACACTCAGAGATCTCGTTAAATCAGGCTAAGGTAAAATTATCGTCATTAAATCTTTTAAATAAGATCCATACTGTAACACAACATTTGATCCTTACCATAATAGATTTAAGAATGCATATTCGAAGTGATCAAGTTCCCTAAAACCCGGTAAATACGATTAATTCTCAGAAATTGGCACTAACAAATTTTGTTATAATTATCAAATCTTTACTAAGAGGTTAGTTAATGGTCCATTACTGAGTACGCTAAGATAGTAAGACTAGTATTAAGCATAGAAATGCTTTCTGTATAAAATACTATGACAGAATAGATTGAAGCGCGGGCTACGGGGCGTGATAGTTGGGCGGGCGGCGCTCTGGGCAGACCGCGGCCCAGTAAATAAATATACTGCGACGCGGATTTATTGCGAAACACTATGCAGATACTTTTCTTTAAACTATACGATAGTCTGCCTCGTAAATATTACTTCGCTACGGAATAAACTCGTTTATTAAAGTCTCAAACCTATCAGATGATTAACAATAGATGAATTATGACATGAAAAGACATTTTCGATTTTAAACTTTGGAATTTTTTAACAATTAATGCCACTAAATCAATAATGTTTTATTGACAAAAATATGAAAGATAAAAATTATACAATTTTACAATTAATTATTCGTTTTACAATATAATTATAACATGCTTAAATTAAAAAACTTAAACGAACTCACATATGACTTTCTTAAATAATGTCTGGGAGTTTCACTTTTTATGTAAAGTGAGTCAATAATATAGACATTATTTATAATGGCCGTTTAATGATGTACTTATTAAATTCACGTAATAATAATATATTATTTATGAGCACAATCTATTCTACAAGGTAATTGGCGTGGTTTACTGGTGATCGTCACTTAGGAACACCAACAAATCCGATGAATTGTCGCAATCGAAACGTCATAGATTTTTTTAATTAGTCGTGTTTTACTACTGGCATATTGTATTCGTAATTAAGAGAAAGCCGTTAGTATCTTGGATTGCATACGAACAAAACGACGACATATTTGTTTATTTATGTATAACTAGCTGTTGCCCGCGGCTCCACCCACGCGGAACCCCCTTTCCCCCTTTAGGGTTGGTTTTGCAAAAAATTTTAACACATGTTTCTATATTAATTAACAATAGCCTAAATATAAATTTTCGGATCGCTAACTTGAGTAATTATGGTTTGCTTATACAAAGTTTCAACCTCTATTTCATCATCTTCAACATATTTTTTAAGATGAATGATTCTCCACGATATATTCTATATCCTTGCCAAATTTCATTCCCATTCGTTCAACCGTTTAGTCGTGAAAAGGTAACAAACAAACAAACAGATTTACTTTCGCATTTATAATAATATTATATGTGTATGTATGTGAGAAAACCCTTTACTACGACTAAATAGCACGATTTCAAATTCATATAACAATCTTCAAAGGAATCTTACGTAAATAAATAAGACAATACAAACTCTAACAGACTTACTAACAGAACCTCGAGATGTTTTCATGAATATTTCACTTATTGTAATATCAAGATTATGATATGTTACTTGAAGGCCTCAGTGGGAGCGAGGAGGGGGATGAATGGCGAGGGGGTGAATGAAGATTTACGATCGGGGCATAACGAGCGCTAGATGAGGCGTAAAGAAGCCCAATTCCTGTTATTATACCTACAATCTGCTGTAGGGATACGTCTGGAGAATTTTATAGCTTGCAGACATATTGCACGATTGCTTTATCGGCGTTTATGTGTTCATTTATCAAATTATATACTGTGTGTGCCGTAGTACTGTGTAATTGAAGATCGTATAGCAAAAAGGCTAAAGAGAGTAAAGCACTAGTAAAATGCCCAGGCTAGCTTAGCTGTTTGGCTCTGGCTCACCTGTAACTTTCGGTTATCTTTGGTTGCAGTCGGAGTCAGTAAAGGTAAGTAGGTCCTGAGTTCAGATCCTTACATACATATACACTCACGCCTGTTATCCCCGATGGGGAAGGCAGAGGTGCAACCAGTACACCCACTTTTCGCCGAACTTATTTCGGTCCCATTATGTGATAGGGGGCGAGCCTATAACCATACCGGGCACAAATTTCAGACTCCGGGCTAATACTGAGAATTTCTAGATAGAAAAACTCTTTACCCGACCGGGGATCGAACCCGAGACCTCAGTACAGCAGTCGTAACGCATGCGCAATTACAACTCCGCCACCGAGGCAGTATTCAGATCCTTGTAATTGTCATTCTCTGAAGATTAAAAACTCATGTTACAGTCTATATAATGTCTTTGTCTATGCTTGCGGCGGCGTTATGTGCCGGGGCGGTCACTTTCCTATATCATGGTTGAAGAGGCCGAGGCATATGCGTCATACTCGTGAACGAGTGCTACTCGTGTGGAATGGTCTACCCAGATTGCTCATTTTGATTGTTAGTTTAAGCTAATCAATTTACGGTTCGTATAGCCTCATGTTCTACTCTATGCCTTGTATTGAAGCGTATATCAATTCTAATCAGTCACTTTTTCTTCTATAATTGTGAATTGTATAGGGAATTGAAGTGTATTATTTATTTTTTACTAATTTTATATGTATAATGTAACGACGAAAATACAAAAGACCTACGGCTGAGTTTCTTGGTGGTTCTTCTCAGACCAGTGGGCATATCCGAAATAGATTTTTAATTTAATCCTGACCTGTAAAAAGTGCCCCTAGCCGCCTAATTTAGTAAATAAATGATTAGATTTGATTTTTTTATTTAATATTTATTTATTATTTATTCGGAAAACTTAGCTAGCATGTACAATATAAATACAGAATATTATACACAAAAAAGGCCATTTAAAAGTTTCCACAAATAGGAAATTTGAATGTATAGATTAATAATTTCACGTTTTTTGCATTTGTAACGTTGTGTCAATATAACGTGCTAGTGATATTTATAACGGTACGCGCGATTTATCGACGTGTGCTGGTATTTAGTTGTCGCTAGGGTTCCGCAGGTCGGGGCGAGGCCGCGGGGTCCGTAACTAATTTGTGGATTATGCACATTTGCAAATGTCATTTGTATTCATTAAAACACGACGCGTACGTGTAATGTTTCCCGAAGTTGTATCGTGGATTTATTACATAGGGTCTTGTTTAGTTGGCACACGTTGTACAATCACAGCTAGAGTCTGTGGATTGAGTGATCTGAATATGAATGTCTATTCCTTAGTATATTCTGTAAGGCAGATTGAACGTGTTGAATTAAATAAAAAGGTCTATTTTAAAATCTTAAGCATTTTAACAATTTTAATTAGAAGACATTGTAAACAGTTCCGTTAATTTAGGAAGAAACATTTTTTTTATCCTGGCACGGTAACGTGACGTTGGTAAGCGCAGTGCTGTCCAATTAGAGTATCGAGTAGCGAGAGACAATCTATCTCCTGCTACTCAACACAATCATACCGGACTACTCCTTCACAACAACAACAACAAGTATGATTTACTATAATCCTACTAATATTATAAATGCGAATATTTGGATGGATGGATGTTTGTTACTCAATCACGCAACAACGGCTGGATGGATCTGGTTGAAATTTGGATGAAAAACAGAGATAAATTATAGTCTGGAATAGCTTTTTGACTTTTTATCCCGGAAAAATGTACGGTTCCCGTGGGATACTATAGTTTTTCACAGAGCAAGGGATCGACATGATTTTTTGCATAGTGGTAGTTTAGCGATCAGAAAATGACATAGGCTACTTTTTATCTCGGATAAATGCAGGCTTCCTATGGGATAGCAAAATATATAGAAAAGTGTAATAGCTGAAGATGCATTCATGGATTGTATACCTTTTCTTCCAAAAATAACCTCCACGCGGACGGAGCTACGAGCAACATCTAGTATTATGATAAAACGTGAATCTTTTGAGTTAAATCTATACTATTATATAAAGCTGAAGAGTTTGTTTGTTTGTTTGTTTGTTTATTTGAACGGGCTAATCTCAGGAACTACAGGTTCGAATTGAAAAAATCTTTTAGTGTTGGATAGCCCATTTATCGAGGAGCGCTATAGGTTATATAACATCACGCTATGACCAATAGGAGCGGAGCAGCAATGAAAAATGTTGCAAAAACGGGGAAAATTAATTCCTTTTGAGAGCTTCCGTTGCGTACGCTGCGTTAACGGTTAAAGTTATATAACAATCATGTACGACGAAATTGTTCCTCTTAAAAAGTTCTAAAAAAAAGTTCATGATAGCATATGTCTATCTATTTCGGTTGGCTCACTATAACCTTTTTAATGGTTATCGAATTTGTTCTGAAACAATGCATTATTTGGAAAGGGGTTTTTATAAACATGGTATTAATCCTTATCCAAATAAATACTTTATTCATCATAAGTATTTAATTTTGAACAAAGTTGCCCTTTACGTCATTTGATTTCAATGAATATCTTAGGAGATATTACAGTTTTAAAATATCTCCGCAGCAAAATTAATATTGTTGTTTGTATGACTAAACGGGTGAACGAATCCTAATGAAATTCAGTAGAGGGATAGATTATATCCTAGGGAAGGACATAGGGTATCTTTTGTCTCAAAAAATTATCTTGAAAGGGGTGAAATAGAGGTTAAAAGTTTGTATGGGCAATACTTCAACTTAGGGATCTGAAAATTCATATTTAGGTTTTTGGTAAAAAATAAAGAAATACGTGATTCAACGTTTTTACCAAATCATCCCTTAAAGGGCGAAGTGAGGAGTTAACTTATGAGGTATTCTTTAAATGTAATCTCAAGCTTCAGGCACAACACTTTTTTTTGTCGCGGGGAAAGCATTTTATTACTAGAAGAAAGAAAAGAAAGAAAAAGATTTTATTACCAGAGCAAATACAAGGAAAATACAATATAAAACTTAAAACAAAAAACAAAACTGTTTGCTCCGTAACAGGTCCCCTCATTCAGCGATATGCTGCAGTACAACCTGAGCAGTACTGCAGCGCTGATTTTCAATGAGGGGCCTCGTGTGACGTGCGGACGTCGAGTCGGGTCGTACACTTCAATATTTTTGGTAAAAAAAAAATACATAAAAAAAGCAATAATAATCATAAAATTAATCAAAACATTAAAACATAATTGTGGCCACCTATTTATTATTAAATTTAAATTTAGGAACAATTGCAACAATCGAAACACACAAAGAAGCGGAAAAAAATAACAAAAATAAAGACACACACACCTGAATATAAATAATTACACATTATTGCAAATTTATAAAAATATATTAGCACCCCAAATGCCACAGTATTGTGTATTGCGAGGTACTGGACAAGCTAAACATGATGATAAACGATCCATCATTACTGAAAATGTGAAATAATTAGACAATAAAAACAAAAACAAATCAATAATGCCAAGATTCACAGGTTGCTGGCCGCACACTGCGTTTATGTGTTTTGCTTCTGATTGCAGAGTAAATGCTGTTTCAATTGTGACTTAAAGCTAAATTTACTCTTTCTTGAACGACATGGTGGCGGGATGTTATTCCAGCAACGAGTGGCGGCATATTTAAAACTGCCCCTAAAAGCAGCAGTCCTATGTTGTGGCATCGACAGCGGATTCGTTGTGGATCGGGTGGAGTATGAGCAGTGATCTCGCCTCCATAGTAACTTCTCGTACAGATACTTCGGACCCCCTGTTTTTATAATGCCAAATAGTAAGGTGGCTAAATGCAACTCCCTACGCGCTGCCATTTTTAGGATGTTTAAATCGTTTAAGTACGGTGTGACATGGTTACTGCCGTCCGCTTCGGGGGGAAGCGGAATGAGAATAAAACGGTTATGCTGGATTAGCCGGTCTTACGACCCAGCACCCCCTCGCCCGGATGATGGCTATCCGGGCTGCCGCTGGGCCGAGTCCCTACTACTTATGTACACCCAACCGGACACTACCAGCTAAAACCCCGCGGTGGCCTTCTCCGACACTTATGGAGTGATCCCGGGGTATTATAATGAGTGCTAGAAGTTTGAGTTAGGAGTTGTGCCTGTCTAGCCATCTAGACAGACACAACACCTGAGATTCAGGACGATCGCTATAGGTGTCTCAGTGCAGAAGACAACTCCTTGCATTGATACTTCTGCTCCCGAAAATAACCTAAACGGGGGCGGAGCCGCGAGCAACAGCTAGTATAAAATAAAATGAATATATGATTGATAGTCTGTAGAGCAAACATATTCTGGAGTGGATACCGCGAATATGAAAACTTAGTGTAGGGCGCCATGCTGCGAGATGGACTGGTGAATTAAAAAAGGTGGTGAGTAGATGATGGATGTGGGCTGCCCAAGACCTGGATAGTTGGTGTTCACTTGGAAAATCCTACGTCCAATAGTGACGAACGTAGATCAAAACTTTAGGAAAACCAATATACTATTATATAGCGATTGCATTTGTCTTTCATCTATCTGTATAAAAATGAATCCTTATTTCCCTTGGTCACGAAATCATGCGTGAACGGCTGGACCGATTTTGCTGACTATTTTTTGTTGTCGTGTTATTGTTAGGTGAAGGTTCTTATGAAAGAATAAAATTAAGAAAGTTGCGCGGAAAATTAGAAAACTTAACGACCATATTAACTTCTCTGATGTAACCTTAGCACGTTCGCCATAACTGTCAGTCATTTGACAGTCCGCAATATAGAGAAACATGGATGACTCCATGGATTTTATACCTTTTCTTTCAAAAATAACTACCACGCAGGCTTACCGCGGCTCCCGCGGGAAAAGCTAGTTAATAGATAATTGAATAATAATATAGTGTACACACTTTTCCAAAGTTCGTAATTTGGAATGTATGTTAAGGTATCACTTTGTTCCTGAGTATTATTTACAGAATAACTAGCGAAGTTAAGTTAGAATTCTATGATAGTTATGAATACATTTATTTGGCTGCAATGATAAATAATATTCCAAGCAATTGCTACACCTCAATGGCTGTGCTCACTTGCTAGCTTGAGGCAAGTCACTATTTCAGAATTCCCGAGCCCTTAATTACTAAATCATTTTCAATTATCAATACCATTAAAATGCATTACAAACATTGTCCATCCACGAGGATCCACGTGTTGTATAAACAGCAATTTCAAATGTCTTTTAATTTCGATACAACCAAAATGAAAAACAAAATAAAACTAATAATAGGACGGGAATGATTGTGTGTCCAATAAAGGCGTGAATCCTCGTCGTGGATATCTGGAACTATATGTTCGCAAAGCCTTGGCAGCGACGGAGCGAGCGTGCAGCGACGCGCGGAGCCCATCCGCGACGACTCAAACAATTTTATTGTGCTGTCGTTCAAACGCGACACAACGTAATAGAATTAAATTGGGAGACGCGCTGCTCCGTTATGTGGAAAATAATATCACCGAGTGGTTGTTATCTGCGGAGTTTTCACGCGCCGGTGGCAGGGGTCTGCACTAATGGAAATCCGGCCAATGATAATCTGTTTTCTACACCATTAATCCTGAACTAAGTCTGAGTACAATCTGTGGCGTCTCTGGGAGTGAGACTCGAGTTTTATGTCCTCGTTAAGGTCCGCAATTTGTGGAGTCGGGCTGTTAAGTCGGCTCGCCCTCATTCGCTCCCAAATCCTAACGCCGACCGTGGACTTTCTTAATCTTACGATATTGAGCTGGAGGTAATTGTTTCAAAATTGTGGCCTCGAATAGTCGCGCACTATGCGGCCCACTAAAACTATTCCACCCAATTTAACCTTATGTAATGTGTTGTAATTAATGTGATACGAAGTTGAAAGTTGGCTTCAATCTTTGCTTAATGTACCTGAAGTTAATGCCGTATTATGTATAGTACTTTTTACTTTTAAAGCAATTTTATTTTGAAAAACATATTTAATTACACATTGAAATAAAAGTAATCTAATAATTTTAATTTAATAATTTGCAGAAATAATTTTACGGATTGTAATGTAATTTATTTTAAAAAAGTAAAAAGAGCGGTAAAGTCGGTAAAATTAGTTTATTGTTTTTAATTAATGTAATTAATTTTACGATTATCGAACCTTCGCTGTATACAACGTAATGTGACAACTATACTGAAAAGAAGGTCTTACAAATCGTGGTTTAATTCTCCAAAAACATATTATTAAGATTCGAAAGCATTGCATACTTAAACAACAATCATCATAGAGAGAGGAGCAAAGAAGGAAGCACTAGATTTCATTAAACCTCGATGAGATGTTCCAAATCTCACCAACAACATAATAGATATTTATTTACTAGACAGAATTGTAGCAAGCGTTGCTTTCGCTACCCAGTGAACACATGACCTTGATATGATATAACAGATAAGTCATAGTTAGATAATGTCACGTTTATGTAATTTTCACGTATAAGTAACATCCTTTATTGGTATTATTTATGATATAATTCTGACATCATAACGATATAATTCTGACATCATAATGATATAATATTAATATCCTTTTTCTACGTACATTTGACGTAGCAATGATGTTAATTTTCTCACGCAAAATTAATGTTTTAAGACATAATTATTCTAAACTTAATATGTTTTTAGGTAACGTCAGTCAAACATTATTTTGGAATTACGACCTAAGTTACTAACTGCCCGATAATAATTATACCTAAATGTTTCAATTATTATTCCACATTTATTCGTGCATTATTAAACTTTATCTCTGATCATCTGCTGAATCCTCCGCTTAGACAAATTATTTAGCATAAGGTTGGGCATGCTGATATTTTTAATTAACCCAAAAAAAAAAAAATTAAAACCTTAATTTAAAAAATATATATTGTTTTTAACAGTTTGTTTGTTGCAGAACTTTTTTAAAAGAAGCTACTAAGCCGTTCGATAAACGTGATCTTTATTTATAAATATAACTAATAAATTGTCGGCTCGAAAATAACTTATTAAAATTACAAGAATTAAATCTTAAAGTGAAGTCATATTTTCAGTAATAATGAAAATATTATGATATAATGACTTGGATTTATTAATAAAAGTAATAATATGCACGGGAAAATATTGACATAAGACGTTATAAATGAATTTATAGCATTAAAGAAATAGTTTCATACTTACTTTAATAAAGTAATGTTAATTTTACAACAATTTTAAATAAAACGAAGACTGGGCTTAGGCTTTACTGCAAATAATTCCATTTAAATATACTACGATTGATGAGGCTGTATGATTTGAACCCTTTGCCTTCAAATTTGGCGCGCACGTCGCTTAATGATGGCGCCGTTTTCCCTGAACATAGACGAGCGAGTTTCTTGGTTAATAATTACAAATGATTTTTTACATAGCTTAATAAGTTTTTAACATAACGACAAATTTTACTTTATTATTGGCTTTTTGTAATATCACCTGGGAATAAGTATATCCTTATTATTTTTAATTTAAAATTGTGACTGTTAATAATAATATATTTAGACGTGTCTGTTTTAGATAATGAGAAATTAATAGTATAACCATTTTCAGATCAAACTTATACTGCAAATCGGTGAGTCTAACGGAAAAGAGTATATGGACAGAATATTTAAGAAAATATTTTCACCGTTTGCCAAATGGCAGAACAGGATGGGAGAATCTCAAAATATCCTGTTAAAGATTTGACTCTGATAAATATAAATCAAGGTACAGACACTATTCCATTTTTTTTTAATTATTATTAAAATTAAAATTAAGCTAACAATTTTTCTATTCCAGAAACTATATTGACAAAATTTCCTTTTTGGGGTTCTGCCGAATTTGGAAAAAAATCGCTGGTAACCAACTTGGCTTTCAACTTACAACTTGGTAACCGACGCGCAGTGGAACAACTCGGTCAACAAAAAAAAGCTAAACTGTAGCAAACAACAGCCAAAGTGAAGAGTCAATAATTTTATTCTAATATATTATTTGGTTGGTTAATATCCAGAAATTGTAACAGATTTCTTATGTTATGTATAAATACTTGTGAAATAAGAAATAATTTGTTGTTTTAATTAGTTAAAAATCAATATTTTAATAAAAATAAAAAGCGACATCAAGGTAATTTCTAAATAAATGAAGCGTCATTATTCCGTCAGTAGTACGTAAAACTGAGTATATCAGGATGTCAGGTTGTCATCATCATTATGTCACGTGACTCACGTCACTATCTGACGTCACTAAGTGCGAAATAATGAGTCACTTATGAGTCAGTCCTTAGTCTTATGTTATGTAAAGCATGATATTGAACGACATCATACTGATGTCATATTTACATAAACGTGTTCACTGGGTACGTAGGCTAATAAAAGCCAAAGTAATCATGCAAATTGGAGAAAAGTTGAATTAAAAATGGGGTCTGCTTTGGTGGAATGTGTTTGGCGTTGTGGAGTATTGCGAGGAGGTCCGGGGGGGGGGGGGTAGTGGGGCGGTACAGGGTAATGTATCTTAATGACCACAATGGATGAGCGCGTAATCCTGCAGCGGCGCCCGCAACCTTTTGCTCCCAGTCGTTAGCTTCGTTCACATACTCGCTACTTTGTATATTGAACACCACGCGTACGCAATTGTTTTACATACATGTTATAAGGAATATGAAATCGGGCGATATGAAAAAGGCGTTAGTAACCTTCCTTAAGCTATAATAAAAACAATCCACGTTATCAACATTAGAATTTTGTTAAGGATCATTACTTAATACTTTAAGCCAGCTAACTATTTCATTACAGAATTCAAACCCTTCTAAATATAATAAATTAATTTGGAAGGAATCAATGAAATTTATTAAAAAATTGGCACTGAATAAGCTAAGGTGGCTTGAACTTACATTTCCATTTTTATCGAAAGAACGATGACCATTACTTAACACAACTTTACGAATATTAAATATAGGAAAGAAGTAAACGAAGGTGCGTTAAGCTATATCAGAGGTTGCAAGCGATAAATCTTTGGTCAGTCAAAGTAAGTGACGCAAGTAACAACTGAGCCGCGAGCGAAACTGACGCAATACGCTCGAGCGCGACACGACATCATCAAATCAACATTTGCAGATTCGCGAAGCTTTCCCTGGGAGATTTAGAGGTGGAAGGAAAATAAAAAAGTTCGTAGAGGAATCCCGGTTGATCCCTGTTGCCTTTATGGTAATGCCGGGATGCGTGTATTCGACTATTCAATTTATATTTTTTTCCCTTTCACCTTATTTCTTTCTGTGCGAAATTATCTATCCTTCGAATTTCGTTTCGCACTGTATTGTATAGGAGATTCGATGTTTGCGAATAAGGTACGACTTCTACTGAAAATATCACGGATAACCGCGGCGGATTGGCTTTGTTTCCGACTTCAAACAACTTTTCTCTGTTTTGTGCGGAGTATGTTTGTTTGTTATTGAATATTGTTACTTTAATTGTTTTACTGACTTTTAACATATGGTTAATTAAATTCAGGACGTATTTTATCTAAATTTGAATTTAAAATATATTTAAAATATATTAAGTATATTTTTTGAGCTGTACACATTCATAAAAATATGATTTTTGGTACTAAAATAATAATACTAGCCTGTATTAAACATTGTCTCATTGCTGGGCACGGGCCTCCTCTACTTACGGGTTGGTAGACTTCACATACATTCGAAATTCTCATGAGAATTGTCAGGTATGCAGGTTTCCTCACAATGTTTTCCTTCACCGTTAAAGCATGCGATAATTAACAATGAATACACACGTAACTTTTAGAAAAGTCAGAGGTGTATGCCATTTGGGTTTTGCAGATACGACTTTGGTATTGACAGTCCGTACCGCAACCAACTAGGCTATCGCTGCTATGCGAAGGTCTATCAATCCAGCCGTGAAAAGTTATCACAAACATTTGAAACGTATATAGGAATTAGTTGCTAATTAGTTGCTGCTATTTCGATTTTGTTGCTCAAACCAGTTCCTCAGAAATCGAGTCACTGCTATCTTTGACATAAGCTAGCAGTAAAATAATGAAGTGAGCACATATTGAGTCGGTTAGTGGGGCGTGAATTTGTTGCTAATGTGTTGCTGTAAGATAGTATAAAAATATTGAAAAATATTACATATTTTAAAAAATGGACTTTTTTCCGGTTATGACAGCGGTTGATTTTGTTGCTGGGCGGCACTATATCTATGAAGATACACCGGACCAACAACTAATTAGCAAAAAAATTCTGCTGAACACTTAACCCGTTATCAAGATCATTAAGGAAAAATGAATTTTTTTCCGGTTATGACAGCGATTGATTTTGTTGCTGGGCGGCACAATATCTATGAAGGTGCATCGAACCAGCAACTGATTAGCAACAAAAATTCTGCTGAATACTAAACCCGTTATCAAGGTTATTAAGGAAAAATTCAATTTTTCCGGCTATGACAGAGGTTGATTTTGTTGCTGGGCGGCACAATATCTATGAAGGTCCACCGGACAAGTATCTAGTTAGCAACAAAAATTCTGCTGCATACTTAACTTTTTAACCGGAAAAAATTTCATTTTTCCTAAATGACCTTGATAACGGGTTAATTTAAGTAAATTTTTCAATATTTTTATACTATCTTACAGCAACAAATTAGCAACAAATTCACGCCCCATTAACCGACTCAATATGTGCTCACTTCATTATTTTACTGCTAGCTTATGTGAAAGATAGCAGTGACTCGATTTCTGAGGAACTGGTTTGAGCAACAAAATCGAAATAGCAGCAACTAATTAGCAACATATTAACTAATTCCTATATAAGTTTCAAATGTTTCTGCTAACTTTTCACTGCAAGATTGATAGACCTGCTATGCGATTTGTGGTGGCACGTCATAATAAAAAAAACTGGTATGTGCAAGCTAATTTAAATAAATGAGTATGATCACTATGATAAACATTCTTCATCATATATTTCAGTATTGTAAACATATGAATTATTTATTTCACCAAATACAGGCATATTATAGTAGGTAGTTACCTATATCAAACTTTACATAGTTGCCGATTAATCTTCATAAAATACAAATTGCTTTCATAAACCACTTGACGTTCATATTATAATATTCTACATTAGTATTATACAAGTAGGCATGTTCAAATTTAACGTTCTTCGTTCATGAATAAATCATAAGAAGTAAGCGCGCCTCGACGCTCTCATAATACTACATAATACGTTTGAAAGTACAGATTGCTGCTTTCGTACTATTATCTTAATGGGTATTAGCGTGAGGCCCTATATGAGATGTTTTACTCACTATATTAACCTGTAGAAATAAATACAAGCACCTATGTAAAATATGGAAATGGTTTCAAGATCACATATTCATTATAAATATAATTGAGATTTTATATTTAAATACAAAAATATCAAATATTCATTCAAATCATAAACTTAGTATAAATTAGGTTCTCAGCTTCAGCAGACCCTTCTTTGTTGACAGAACTTGTCACCACCCTATTAATCTTTTTTTTTGTAAAATCTTAGTCGTCAATTCTTATTACTGGCCCTATTCACAAAATATTAAAAAATATTACACCAAATAAAAAGAAATACCAATTCTCAATTCAAATGTACTTATTCGTATTTTTACAAATTTAGAATGCCAGTTGTTCCATGTGTCTGCATTTGAAATACTATTCAAAAAGTAGTAGGTGTTTATAAACACACGCCAAGATAAAATCGTTAATTAATGCGGTCAGTTTATTTGCTTTATAAAAGTTTTACATAAATTGGTAATTTATAACCGCAAAGCACATATGATTGAAAAAACATAAATCAAACAAAGACGAATGTGATTTTCGTTCATTCGGTAACATTACATAGATACGGTAGACGTATACCTAATCTTGAATAACGGGAGCCATTTGTCTTCGCAACAGTACATGTGTAATTGAACAGTCACCGTTCACCATCAATGTATTTTGCATGCAGGAGGATGCTATTGCAGTTTAAAAATGCTGCAATATTAATAAAGGAACGTAAGACATTGCGCGGGGATACTGCACTGCTGAAAATAGAAATGTTCGGATTTCAAATTTCGTTATTTTGTTTCGTTATGCTAATGACGTTTTTTATCAGTTTTCATTTTTTCATAAAAATAGAAAGGCAATAGTACTCCCGTACAGCCTTGTCTATGATTAGATTGTATAATTTTTGCCAATGACAATGTAAATTACTAAACATTTTGTAAATGACATTTCCAAAATGTTTTAAAGGACAATGGCGAAATCGTAGTTACAAAAAAAATTGCGTTTAGGAATTTCATACTTTGTAATCTAAATATTATTATTTTGCATGATTTTTCAGCATACTAACAATAGCTGTATAAGTATAGATAAGTTGTATAATTTATTAAAAATCTCAATTGATTTTTTTGTAACGTGTTATGGTCGTAAGATTTTTTTAATGAATGGCTTAAGGTCTTTTGGGCCAAAGAAAAATCTTTTTTTATCTTTTTTAAATTCTATAAGCCGTTAAAAAAACTATAAAATCAATGCAAGTGTGTGTGTCCCTACAATTACCAATAAATCAGCTTTACTTTTTACCAACTCAGTGAATGACTATCGTCTGTTAATTGGCTGTATAGTTACGACCATAGCTTATCTTATTTAGGAAAAAAACACCACTACTTCCGTCATTTCATACTGACATATTGTGACATAATTTAAATACACGAATACTTGAAAGATTTCACTTAGAAAATAATCTAGCAAACATGACTGTGGCCACAAATGTGATCTGGAGATCGACTAATTTCCAAAGCATAGCAGACCGATATAATATGCTATATTTGCCGTGAGAACGTACCAAATTCGACAAACACGTTCCTATTATGGTGAACATGTACGTTTCCACGGTAGTTCTATAATTGAAGTGTGCAAAGAAACAATTAGTCCATCTTAATTTAATTTAAGAGGCAGTTCAGATACCTTGTCGATACGAGGTAAAATAAAATCACACCATGTTTCAAATAAACAGTATTATGTTTAATTACTAATTGAAAATAATGTACCAGGTCCGACCAGGCTGGTCGAGCAGGCATTATAGAATACTGTTGTAGTTGCTTGGTTGTACGTCGTACAGTGGGCTGCTGCGCTCATACCATGATAGTAATCTGGCATTTGGGACGGGCTAGACATCAAGACATATCTAATTATGAAGATGAATAAACATTAAAAAAACCAGTGTTTTATTTTTATTTAGAACCCGTTTTTATTTTCTAATTTAATTTCTAAGTCCAGGATTTAGGGTCTGAAGATATTTTCTGCACAACTATTGACAAACTCTGTGTCTTCCATTCCAGCTTAGCTTGTATTGAAATAAATTATATGTGGTTTATGTTACTTTTGGTATAAATCTAATGGTGAATTATTAAAAACGGTTCAGCAGTTTATAAGTTTAAAGGATTTATCCATTTCCAAAAAATAAACAATTTATTCCTATAATTAAGTATAATGTGTTCATATCTGAACATCGTAATAAACGTAAACACGAATGTAAACACTTTGTGCAAGTACCTACGGTGTGGCGGATCATCCTTCCCCACAATAGTTATAAGTTCAGTAGGTACATGTTTAATTCACGACCCTGCCTCAGGTGACATTATAATGCTCTTTGGAAAATAGGCAAATAACATTTTTATCAGCTTCATAGATAAAAATATATTATTCAGAAATGTCAAATAGATCATAACCTCAAAATCTTTAAATTGAAATATCTTTAGTATTAGACTTTTTCATCAGAAATCCCTAATACATTATTGTTTAGGAATTGCTGCTGAATTTTTTGATATTTTTTTCACTTCTAAACGCTACATATTTATGTCAACTAATTTCATGTATGGGAACCTGCCATTGTCCTTTTAACTATGTACCTATCGTAATAGATTTCAATTATGAAAAATAAATGTCTCAAATAAAGTCAGCATAAATCGATTTTGAATTGACGACTTACGACCGAAAACTGAAACGGTACAACGTGCTTACTGTACAATTTAAAAAATAACTTGTTTAGCCTATATAATGTGAGTTTTTAAATTATTGCCATGATTGGAAGGGCATCAGCATGGCTTTTTCTCACATATTAACAAACTGTTATAAGACAACATAACAATAACATAATAATGTAACATATTAACAGACTAATAAGATCGAAAATCTTACAATATACAGTTCTCAATCAGATACGTTTAATTAATATCGTCCTTTTTGGAGAAAGCAAACTGTAATCAATCAAGAAGTAGGCGTTTGCTCACAATATCTAAGACATGCATACCCATGTGGCGCGAAAACACATGTATTGACTTTGATATGACAATATCCCTATATTAAATTGATATGATTCTTACTTGTCCCTTGCTATAATTAGAGTGGTAGCTTAAACTACTGAGCAGAACTACCTGTTTCACGTTTAATTATTTTTGGTGTATTTCTATATGATGTATTCTACTAGTGTACAACAAAGAGTTTAAACAAATAGTTACGTGCATAATGCATACTTATTTGAAAATAGTTAGACGCCGGGGTCTGTACACAATTACAGCAACATTTATACAGCAAATAAATTGACAATCCTATCTGTGCCGCAGTGATTCGAGGGAACGACTCGAGTGGCGAACCTTTTAAATATATCGAGTGTTTCAGTGCAACGATACAGCGGGTTGTTTACAGAGGGGATGTAGGGGGGTTGTAGGGTATGTGGGGGGGAGTGGGGTCGGTGTCAAGATGGCGCCGTCGCCAAGGCAACGCTGCACTCGCTTCCTTAATCGACCGTGGCTGCCTCCGCGACCCCCAGCCGCCTCTCATTTATGTATTGTATTGCACTTGTGAAACCGACTTCCATGTTTTATGATGCCTCCATCTTTTCTAGTTAAAGTTTTCCTTTTAATTCAAGTTTTATTGTTTAGCAATAATGCAATGCATATTGTTCGAAATTGTTAAGCAGTCATTGCAAATCATTAATGCGTAGATGATATTGATTGCGGAAAATTGAAAAATAAATGATAACATAAAGTATATTTTGTCTGCAACATTATAAGCAAACAGAAAAGTAGTCATGTGTAGAGCAAATAAAATGTTTTTTTCAACATATGAGCTCTTTTAAGAACCTAAGCTCAGCTCATAAATTTTAACGTAGCGTCGTGACTCATGTCATGCGTGAAATTATTTAATTATTCGTGTAGTTCGAAGGTCGTTGATACACAAGATAACAGTATCAACCCACTGCGTTCAGCGCAGCTTCAAAGGCAAGAGCACAAGCAATAATGTTTTTTGTCAGATTAAATCTTGTGTCCTTGGTTGTGAAAAGCCAGCGACAGGAACTCAGATCTTCTTGATACGAGCAGCTCACGGTGGGTGCCAACTTTATGAATAATAGTGGCAACTCCACTTAATACCTTCAATTACCGATATATTAATATAATTACGAATTTCATTGCCTTAGGGTCCTAATGAGAATACAACCGCAATTGCCAACTGCTGTGCTGGTTAACGACTGAATATACCAAGCGTTTCCGCGTTGGTACGTACCCAAACGGTTTCTCGCGCAGAAGTTTCCTACCACCCAGTCCATCGTATAATGTAAAATATTGTATAGAGTTGCATGAAACACATAATATGATAATTGGTAACTCAGCGATGACAAGTGGATCGATGGCTCATGAGGTCTTTATATGAAACGACTAGATTTATATACACTAGTTGCTATGGAAACTCATGGTGATTTGTTGAAATCGACCAACATTAAAGGTAGTCTACGTTTTGTTATGAGACCCATTGGTGTTTAAAAAATACAACTACCGGTGTTCTTAATTCGATAGCGCTCTTAGAGAGCGTTTATTAGAGATATTTATTTTTATTCTGTCTCAGTGGCGCAGTTGTATTTGCGTATGTGTTAAGACTGCTGTGCTGTGGTCTCGGGTTCGATCCCCAATGTCTTTACAGTTTATTAAGGAAATAAAATTAGGTACCTTTGGCTAGTTTAGTTAAGTGTCATATAAGTATAAGTTATATACGAATCACATATTAAATATTTCCAACCATTTCTAGTCAACGGGCATAGCATTAAAGATGAAAAACGTTAAGCAAAGGTGTAATCAGTACAGTCACTTTTCGCCGAATTTATTACGGTCCTATAATGTGATAAGGGCCTATCGACATACCAGGCACAATTCCAGACTCCAGGCTGATAATGAGTATTTCTAAATAGAAAAACCCAATAGCACTTTTCCCGACCCGGGGATTGAATCCGAGACCTCAGCACAGCAGTCGTAACGCATGCGCAATTACAACTTCGCCACCAAGGCAGTCACGTAGTTAGCTGTAAGTTACAAAAGTATTCAGAACAAAATGCTTTATGTTAAAAATTCGTCTTAGCGTTTTTCACCGACTGTCCCTTAAATTTAATTGAATTAAAAGTGGTATGACGTTTATTTTATTTTACGTTGTCTCATGTAGCCTATATCAGTGATAATGTAGCAATCAAATGGTGAAAGAATTTTTAAAACCGGTCTAGTACTTTTTGAGCCAATTCGTTACAAACATACTAACATACAAATCTTTCCTGTTTATAATATTGTTATAGTATAGACTAGTATATATATGAACTATCCTAAACGCCAGTATGCATGACATACGTAAAGACCACAAACAGTGGAGTGAAAATGACTTTTTGATGTCTTTTCTACAGGGACTTGCCAAGTTTCACACTCGGAGATACTTTGTTATAAAATTTAATAACTCTCGCTACGGACAAACCGATTATCTACTGTATGAACTGATTTAAGAGCGAACTTATGGCCATAATATTTATTAGATTTAAGTGCAGATTGTTACGCCTTTACATTATTGGTGAGAAGGTATTTGAGGCATTATGTGCCCTGCTGGAAATTCGGGTAGCGGCCACATGCAGAAAAACTCACGCTATCGCTGCGTGATACTGTCTCCTTTCCATATTGTGCACTTCAATATCAACCATAACTGCTGGTGGTAGGATATTCATATCCGCTCGGATAGCGACCATCGTACACAGGGTATAAAACCCGCCATAGTGGCACACACAAGTGTGTCGCATTCCGGGATCAGCCAGTGTACATCCGGTTTTTGTCAGAGGTCTAGAGCTAGGGTACGATGTTTGGCCGTTTTGCGGCCTTCGGAGTACCTACTCTGACACTAGACCCTCGACCGCTTCTTCACCTTCTTGCCCATGGCGTAGTGTGAAGAAGCAGGCCGGTATGATTGTGTTAAGTAGCGGGAGATAGATTGTCTCTCGCTACTCGATATTCTAATTAGACGGCACTGCGCTTACCATCAGGTGCAGTGTGGTCACTTTGCCGTGCCAGGATAAAATATTATTGAAGATGTAAAACAATTAATATATACACTGAAGTCATATCGTAATCATATCATATAGTGTCGTGGGTATCAGGCAATTCCACAGAATTTCGATCTCACGACACCTATACTCGAATCAAATATTTGTGGATCAGACAAACATTTGTCAAAGCGGGTCAAATCAAATACCAAATTGTCGCAAAGTTAAATCATCATTATATCATTATATTCTTTCAAATTTTACAGGTAAGTATATTAAGTAGGTACAGTCAGCAGCAGAAGCAGCTAAACAATCAAGGTGTTCATATAGTACTACACACTCAAAGTGACCATAATTATCTACACACCAAAAGTTTCAAAATGATGTGAGCACTCAATCTGACAATTGTAACTGATCACATACATTGTCAAATATTTAGTAGCAATCTGAAGGCCGTTGTTATGGTAAACAATCTGGTATCTAAGCAGAATTCCAGAACAAATTAACAATCACGAAAAATAAATCCTATATATATGTAATTTAGACTCATAATTGTTTGAAATAACATTACTATAATGATATGATTTGTCAAATGGATTTATTTTATCAAATACTAGTCAAGTATTGATTTCATTCCTTGTATGATGTCAGTGACGTATCTTTATTTCGAATAACTTGAATACTATCCAAATTATATGGAATCAAAATAAAATGATTCGATTTTGCCTTCTCCGAAAGTAATGTTTGCCAGCAGACCCACATGGAATGTGTCATTAATATTACACACATAAATATTCTTTTGAAGTCTTTCTTTAAAATCGCTGTGATTTGAAACTCGATGAAACAAAAGTATCCATCATCATCACACATCATAATCACATAAATATAAGTCGGCAAGAAAATGAGATAGAATAATTTACACAGTATTTTATATTCTAGGTTTATGTATTTTTTTTAATGTGTATTAATACGCGTGTATGCGCCTGCGTATTACAAAGCTTACTTGTTGGTTACTTTTTATTTTAGTTTTTTTTATGTTAGTACGTGTGTTAATACGCTTGTATGCACCTGCGTATTAGAAAGCTGACTCGCACGTTACTTTCTCAAATTTTAGGTTTTTTATATTAGAATTGTTAATACGCGCGTATGCACCTGCGTATAACAAAGCTGATTCGCACGTTACTTTCTCAAATTTTAGGTTTTGTTGTTAGTATGTGTTAATACTCGCGTATGCGCCTGCGTATTACAAAGCTTACTCGTAGGTTAAATTTCTGAAGTTTCAAGTTTTTTATGTTAGTATCTGAATGCGTGTTTGCGCATGCATATTAAAAAGCTTACTCATAGACATTGACATATATTCTACCGATAAACACGGACTGTCGTAGAAACAATATGTTCCAAATACCTTTTCCGCACACTAATGCCATCTATCCCTTTTCTAAGCCAAAGACCAAAGAGCATCACAATGAGCAGATGCGACAGTTCATTTCTATAATGTATTTGAGGGACTATCCTGGAAATTGTGTAGTTGTGTAAAATTTAATTTTATCACCCAACAGTGGCAGAGCCCAAAATAATGTATTTCGTCATCATGTATTTTGTTGAAACAAATTACTTTTTTTTTGTTTTTATTTACAATTATTTAGGTGACTCAAAGTGAGGTAATATGGGAGTCACATAAAAAATTAAACATAATGCAAAATTTAAATTTTAGTGGAAAATAAATAAATCGCTTTAAATCTATACTTATATATAAAGCTGAAGAGTTTGTTTGTTTGCTTTGTTTGATTGTTTATTTGAACGCGCTAATCTCAGGAACTACTGGTTCGAATAGAAAAATTATTTTAGTGTTCGATAGCCCATTTATCGAGGAGCGCTATAGGTTATATATCATCACGCTTTGGCCAAAAGGAGCGGAGCAGCAATGAAAAATGTTGCAAAAACGGGGAAAATTTATTCCTTTTGAAAGCTTCCGTTGCGTGCGCTGCGTAAACGGTTAACGTTATGTAACAATCGTGAATGACGGAATTGTTCCTCTTAAAAAGTTCTAAAAAAAAGTCCGTGATAGCATTGTCTATCTTTTTCGGTTGGCTCACTACAAACTTTTTAATGGTTATCGAATTTCTTCTGAAACAATGCATTATTTGGGAAGGGTTTTTATAAACATGGTATTAATCCTTATCCAAATACATACTTTATTTATCACAAGTATTTAATTTTGAACAAAGTTGCTCTTACGTCATTTGGTTTCAACGAATATCTTAGTAGATATAACAGTTTTAAAATATCTCCGCAGCAAAATTAATATTGTTGTTTGTATGTTGGTTTGTTACCTTTACCATGACTAAACGGGTGAACGAATCCTAATGAAATTCAGCACAGGGATAGATTGTATCCTGGGGAAGGACATAGGTTATCTTTGGTCTCAAAAAAATATTTTGAACAGGGTGAAATAAGGGTTGAAAGTTTGTATGGGCAATCCGTAATACCTTAACTTAGTGATCTGAAAATTCATATTTAGGCTTTTGGTAAGAAATAAAGAAATGCGTGTTTCAACGTTTTTAACAAATCATCCCTAAAAGGGGCGAAGTGAGGGGTTATCTTATGAGGTATCCTTTAAATGTAATCTCAAGCTTCAAGCACAACACCTGAGAGTCAAGACGATCGCTATAGGTGCCTCAGTGCAGAAGACAACTCCTTGGATTATATACTTCTGCTCCCGAAAGCAACGTCCACGCGGGCGGAGCCGCGAGCTAAAGCTAGTATTGTATAAAAACGTTTATTTTATAACTAATTTCCTTGAAACAAAATAAATTTGGATAGTTTCTGACGTTGAGTAGTACAGCTTATCGCCGGATCTACCTTTTTTATTTATTATTATCACTAGCCCTGTATTAAACATTGACCCACTGCTGGACACGGGCCTTCTCTACTAGAGACGGGTTAGGCCAGCACGCTTGCCTAATGCCGGGATCTACCTTAGCCTCAAGTTATTACAGTACATTTATTGTCATTTTTTGAAGTGGTTTTACAATAACGCCGTATACGTCCTGACATTTCTACAAGCGGGCACTTACTCCTTTAAAAAAGAAAAATAGGAATTGTATAAAATTATATGGATAAACAATACTAAGAATCAGAAATAATACAATAGTACAATTCACCATCAAGTGCCTATTTAACCGACTTCAAAAAAAGGAGAAGGTTAACAATTCGTCGGAATCTTTTTTTTTTATGTATGTTACCCGATTACTCGAAGACGCCTGGACCGATTCGAGAAATTCTTTTTTTGTTTAAAAGGGTATACTTCCCAGGTGGTCCCATTGGCACCAAGTCAGGATCTGATGATGGGATCTCAGAAAAATCGAGGGAAACCTTATAATTTTATAGAGGCGCCTAATTTGTTTTTCGTTGAAGTCGGTGTACTTTTTTGCACTCTCTGATCGCTTGATCTATGACTGTTAGAAGTGTGATAACTCCGATCCTTTTTCTTGAACGGGACTTTCCGCGCGCCAAAATGGGATAAACTTATGCCTAATTTGTTGCGAAAAATAGACTCTCCCATATTCAGAATTGAAATTAATTAATATTTATTGATATTACATTCTAAACGTTATAAAATTGTGTTATTCACATTATATACTCATTCCACTGTAAATCAATTTAAGGTAGATTTGTTCGAGAATGTTGCTACAAATAATTAAAATTCATTCAACACTGAAAGATGCATTGTGGTGTGATTACTTCGATAGCATGAAGCAAACTAAAGTCATTGCAGTATCGGAACCGCAACTCGATGGAACATGATGTTTGTTCTGGTCGCCGCATCTGGTACGTAGTACATATAGATCGCTGCTCATAAGTAACTTTACTTTTGGTTTAATAATATTTTACCTTTTTAGTTTTGTTAAGAAAAGTCAAGAGATGTGTGCCATTTGGGCTGGTTTCGAACATACTACTTTTCGACAGTTCGTACCACTACCAACTAGGCAATTGCTGCTATCCAATAAATTATAAAAAAATATACTACAAGCTAAATATCACAATTCAACAATGTGATATTTAACTTACTTGTAGTATAATTATTAGTAGTACATACATACATACATTTACACTCACACCTGTAATCCCCGAAGGGGTAGGCAGAGGTGTAACCAGTACACCCACTTTTCGCCGAATTTCGGTCCCATAATGTGATAGGGGCGAGCCTATCGCCATACCGGGCACAATTCCAGACTCCAGGCTAATACTGAGAATTTCTAGATAGAAAAACCCAATATCACTTTACCCGGCCCGGGAATCGAACCCGAGACCTCAGCAAAGCAGTCATAACGCAGCGCAATTACAACTGCGCCACCGAGGCAGTTATTAGTAGTATAATTTCATTTCATGCCGCTGAGTAATAGAGCTTAAAAAAAGTTTATTGTATTTACGTACGTTTTGTATGGAAAATCTTTTCACTGGGGGTATGGGGAAGTACTTACAATTAATATTAAGGGCTACACATAACTTCTAGGAAATTATTTTTACGATATATTGAATAAAATTTTAGAAGGGGAGTCATAAAAATAGTCGAAAAAAACACTATATTATTAAATATAAGATATACAAGGTTAGTCAAAAAGGGTTTACTAAGCCGCGGTCATAAAGTTTCGGTGACAAGGATTACATCTCCCAAAGGCAATATTTTTATTTTCATACAAAAATCAAATATTATTTATTTTAAATACGCACAACCCTGTACGTATAAGTTCGAGAATTTAGTCAATTCCTACTGTGAAGATTTGTTTACAAATATTTGAAAATCGAGTGTGTAGATCATTTTGACGCGATGGATGCTCACGATAATTTGACTACTTTTGTTGTGTAGATGTTATTGATTTTCTTGGGTGTATAGAATTATTTGAACACATTATGTGCTCATTTATATCTGCTGCTGACTGTACACACATTAAAAGGTTATGAACCTTTTAGAAACATTAACGATATCCACATCTTAAGTTCAGGCTTTTCTACGCAAAGGCTAAAAACTGCCAAAACCAATCGCGATTTACAAATAAAGTCGTGGAGGTGTTACGCGATCACTTAGGTCAGAGCGGTAATCCAGTGGCGGACGGCGCTGCACTGCCGGCGAGAGCAATAAAAAAGAGTTATAGTTGAGAAGAAAAGGAAAGTGCCGTGTCTCCGGGCCGCTCTCAGCCGTTAGTTAGGGATCAAGAGCTCAGCTCTCGCCGGGCGATAATCATAATTTTTACTTACAAGAGCAAGAGTATAAGGCATTAGCCGACGGGCGCGCGACAAATCTTCCCTAACTGCGGGTAACTTCGCGACTCCCGTTCAGGTCGTACAGCCGGCTCCTATATTTCAGTCCACTACAGGTGCTTTGTAAATGGTTGTTTTAAATTGGGTGCTGAAGATGTTTAAGACACCGATACGTCTCTAAATGTTACTACTACACTACTATTTACTCTTTGTGAAGCTACTACTGGCAGTATAAGGCAGATCCTATTTATTAATTATAATAATAATGTTATAAAATAATTTAACATTAAGTAGTGTATTTTTATCGAGATCCTCGGAAAACCTCGGGAAGTTGTGCATGAATTCGTAAATAAATAGAGAAAAATATATAGAGCAATCAATTACGAAGTGTTATAAAAGAGGCATTTCAGTGAAATAATAATAATAATAGCGAGCTAAGACATTTTATGGGAGAAATATATGTTTTGACTATTGTTATGACTGCCTCGGTGGCGCGGTTGTAATTGCGCATGCATTACGACTGCTGTGCTGAGGTCTCGGGTTCGATCCCCGGGTCGGGTAAAGTAATATTGGGTTTTTCTATCTAGAACTTCTCAGTATTAGCCCGGAGTCTGGAATCTGTCCCGGTATGGCGATAGGCTCGCCCCCTATCACATTATGGGACCGAAATTCGGTGAAAAGTGGGTGTACTGGTTACACCTCTGCCTACCCCTTCGGGGATTACAGGCGTGAGTGTATATGTATATGTATGTATGTAAACATATGTTTTGCTAGGCCTTTTAAAATATAAATATCTTGCACGTTCTCAATTTTCCATATTATATAAACAAATAATAAAAACCATGGACCTGGTACTATGGACTCGCGTATAAGAGATAAAAAATATAAATTAATTTAAATTAACAATCAAAGCATGGAAAACAGCCATGTAAAGAGTGAAAGAAATCCGTTCCGTAGTCACATCACGCGACGATATGAGGAGCGTACTAGTGGCCAGTGCGTTAGGACAAAACCATAGCTATTGAAGTGTTATTCAGAATATGTGAACATCGCGCACGTGGTCGGTGCTGTGGAGACGCCAATCTTGTCGTTGAAATATATTTTAACAAGCTTTTATTTAAATTGCAATGTACTTAGGTTTGTTCGGGTGGAATCTTGCAACTCGATTTTGAAGGACATTCTTCAACCGATTGAGCTTTTATATACACGTTTAGTTTAGATGATAATGCATGGTTAGCTCTGTGACATCGTTCTTAATCCAACATGGCGGAACACCCAAGATGGCGGACTAGTTATTTTTAAATAAAGTCCTCGTATTAACATCATTTGAAAATTTTAAAAATAATAATCAACCAGATGAAGTTTTTTAATTTAATTTACTCTACTTTAATTTACAAGCTTTTATATCATATAAATTGTGTAATGACGTTATAAGTTGATAGTAAAAGTTTTAAAGGAAAAGTTTATTTTATTCTTTTTAGCGCATTTCAATAAAAGCTTGTTTTTAAATAAGTTTCCTTTACTTTTAATTTATTACAGGTTTAAAAAATGATTTCATTTGCTCAAGCATTTCTGACTGGTATGACATTAAAAGGGTGCTATCCCGCGAATTCTATACATTAAAAGAGTGATGTATATATTTTATAAAGTATAAATTTCTTATTTATCCCGTAGAAGCTATTGAGTAATATTCCAGCTACTACACAAAGAACAAATTGGTGAACCATCAGCGTAGTCTAGTAACACGGTCATATTGGGTGTTGTGGGACCATGCCCTCGTAATTCTTAATATTCAGGATACCGGTTAGATAGAGATAGATACAGATGTTCATGGGCGGCGGTTATCACTTTCCATCAGGTGAACCTCCTGCCCGTTTGCCCCCTTTTTTTCATAAAAATAAAATAAAAAGGTTGGACCTAATGTGGGGTCAGAACTATGTGTGTGACTGTTGGGTGTATTTATTGTTTAACGCGTTGTTCTTTTAAGATCTTGTAATTACCTACACAAAATATTTTCATACCGTTACATATACCTACTCATTATGCACTGTTTACTGAGTTCCTTTATGCTATGCTGTTACTATATGCTATCTATACTATCAGAATAACCCTTATTTCCCGAATATACGATAAAAAGTCATACATCGTTTCCAATTTAATCCATACTGATTTACAAATTGCATAGTCTATGGCAGTGGAAATATAATGCAGTAATGTCGTCTCCACGGCGGGCCCCGTCCGCCAGTGCTCACGGGCTGGCTCCGGGCGGATTTGTTTTATGCCCACCCAAGACATCGACTTACCGCGACCGTCCGACCGGGGCGTCTTCTTAATTTTATTACATGACCCGGCCTCCGTTCCCTCAGGAAAATGTCCTAATTGTGTCTCAAGAAATACCAACCTGAAATGTATAAAAATACCTATCAGTGTTCTTTTTTATCTTATACACCCTGTGACTTTTATACAGTATCTTCCTTTTGGAGTATTAAAAGTAGTTTGTGGACATTTTTGCTAGTATTTGGTATATTTAGTATGTGGATAAAAGTGAGCACTTTTAATATTGTTAAAAAGGTACTTTATACTATACTTAGCATAATATACCTCACACTCACAAACACTCACCCTGTAATCCCCGAAAGGGTAGCCAGAGGCATAACCAGTACACCCACTTTTCGCCGCATTTATTAAAGTCCCATAATCTGATAGGGGGCGAGCCTATCCGCATACCGGGCACAATTCCAGACTCCGGGCTGACACTGAGTATTTATAAATAGAAAAACCCAATATCACTTTACCCGACCCGGAGATCGAACCCGAGACCTTAGCACAGCAGTCGTAACGCATGCGCAATTACAACTGCGCCACCGAGGCCGGCAGTATAATATACCTACCTAATATAAATAGGAATAGGAAAGAATGATTGTAAATAATGTAAGTTTTCGGTTTGATAGAAAAACTAGATGTTAACTGACATCAGTCCCAAAGTCCGCTATTCTATTTCGCCGATTTGGGTTGATTTACACGTTTTTTTTTCAGGAGTGGCCCTACACAGTACACCTGGTGATAAACTGGTTTATATACTGGAGATTATACTGGTTTATTAACACAAAAAATCATATTATTTCTCTAATCTTAAAAATAAACTATAAAAATATTTACACAAACAATTGAAATTGAAAATAAATTAATAATTTCTTGTTATTTGGCAAGTAAATAAAGCTTAAGAACATTACCTAATAGGATTTTGAGATACAAAGTTTAGTAATGAAGTCATAATTAACATAAATATATTTTTATATATCTACCTGTTAGGCTACAAAAGTTTTCAGGGATTTCTTGGAACTCGCAACTCTTAAACTACTAAGTACTAACTCTTACTACCATAAAGTGTGAAGTAGTGAAAATAGTGTGTGGAATCCGTCACAACATATCTTTCTAAGATACCTAAGCTTTCGATTGCGACTCCGCCCTCCTCAAACTGTTTTTCTAGGATACATTTTTGTTTTTTATAGTCTTTATCAGGGATGGCGAACCAGTGGTAGGCGCGCCATTGATGATACGCAACAAAATAATTTGCACGATATAGATAAAAAAAATGTATATACATCAAGTAGGTAGTGGTAATGGATAAGTAGGTAATCGACGTAAAAAAATTTTTGGTCATATTTTTATGACAGTCTGTGAATGAGGCCAACTGCAAATAATAAATTTTGATTTCATTAAAATCGGTCTGTTTTTCTATAAATCACCGTGTTAAGAATCCATGGCGGCGTAAATAATGGTACTAAACGATATTTTTGAAAAAAAAATTACCTACATGGTCAATAAATGTTTGTGAACCCTGGTCTATTTATCCATGTTTTACTAAAAATTTTGCTTAACATTATAGTAAAAGCTAGATAGATTTTAGTTCAGTCATTTTTACGCGAATAAATATACAGGCAGAGGCAGCTTAGCGTTTATTGTTATAAATATATTATTAGGTAGATCTAGATTAAAATATTTATTCATCATATAACATCGAAGCTAGAGACATCTATTGTTAAGTAGGAATGTTATTATAATATTTTTCATGCACATCGTAACTAGCGACATCTTTTGATGAATAGCAAAAGTTGAATATCTCAGATTCTTAGACGCCAGGAAAACCTTTTCCATAAGTTTGTTCCATTATTTGTTTATTTTGTTGAACCATAATTATTTAAGTTATTTTTATATATTATATTTAATGTCATACCATAAATTGCAATTTTTGTAATATTGCAATTTTGAAACTAGAGCAACATCTGGCAACTGTGCCGCAACAGCAGTTTTTAAACGTAAGACTAGGCAGTATGGTCGATTGACTATAGCCTGTCCTTTGGACGAATAAAACGAAAAAAAAAGCAACAGCAGTTTTTTGACATTGACTGATGCCGTTTGACAATTGGCTCCGTGTCCGGTGTCGTTCATTCCGTTTAGTTGGTGACTTGACGATTTGTTTATCAATCGATGCGCAATAACATCCAAACAAAGTGAAAATATCGGTTGATTATTTAGTATTTTGCAGACCGGAAACAAAACTGGACTGCGCGGCGTTAGTCGCATCTTGAACAATGGCAAACGCGTTAGGTGTTTGTCTGCTGGCTATATCGCTCTTTTGTTGTACAAGTAAGTAATACAATCGCATGCGCAATGTAAGCGTTGTAATAAAATTAAATAATTGACCTTGTAATATTTGCATTGTTTTTAATTTTTGTTCGTTTATGACCTTTGATCATTTATGGAAGTTTACAAGTATCCAATTTATAAAATTATAGATAGCTTGGCTAATTTACATTATTATTACTTCAAGTTCCGGCGTAAGTTTACGGATGTTGGACATGTTATTATTGCGTGATATTTAATCTCCTTAAAATAAGCAGTAATAACATATATTGCATATTTTTATAATTGCTTTATTAAACATCTAATGTGTTACATATGCAAAAATTACCGCCTTAGCAATATTAGCGTAAAATATTTTTTGTATTCCTGCCATGCCTAGTACCTACTAGGTTTTCTTAGACTTCTAAAGTTTAAAAAAATACACCAACCCTGGGTATTTTTTCACTTTAGTACCTTCAAAATGGAGAAGCCTATATTCATTAATATTTTATTGGCTAAAGTAGATTTTGTGAAAAACCTGCTGATTAAATTTGAAACTTTAACAATTTGAGGAAATCCTTTGATTTATTTACCCACCTATTACACTGTTTGTTTAATTCTTACCTACCCTCAAAAACATAAAGAATATGACTTGGCTACTAATTCAGTTTTTACGATTATAGTTCTGTTGTTACACATAATTTTTCAGAAAAAATATTACCTAAAAGTAACTCTTAAACATGCTTCTTTTTATTGTATTGTAAATTATAAGTAAGTTAGGCTACTTACCTTATAATTTTATTTCAATACAATTTTAGAGTGTGGTAGTAAACTTTGACATATTTTGACACATCACAGTCATATTTGCAAAGTCTCCATAAGAATGCTCATAGACAATATTTGCTCATAAACATTTTAAAAATGACTTGTAAAGGAAGTAACAAAAGTAAAATTAAAGAAATTTGTATACTAATATGGTAATAATATATAATAATAAGTCAAACTTAATAATTGTTTTGTTAAAACAGACTTAGACTAAGGTAGTTTGTTTTTGGATTTCAGCCTTAGCTTTATCTCACATGCCATTTGCCTAATAATAAGAAAAACAGCCAAACAACTATTATTAAACAGGAGTAGTAACAATATAAAATTTCCTCATTACTCATCTGCCAGAATATATTGTTTCATTTTATATGTTATCATAAACAGTAGTAAATGAGTCAGCCTTATTACTCACTGTGACAAACATCTGTCGGTGATCATGTTTCCTGATGATGAACCGACCACACTGGCCACTGAATAGGATGGTTGACTCGTTTTTTTTATTAATTTAATCAACAATTTGCATTACTTAAAACCTATTATCAAAAGAATTTTATGAATCTGATCAAAAATAAGTAAATTAGACTCCATTCAAATCTATTATATTCGGTTTCATATAGAATAATGTACAAAATTAAACCCAGGAAACTACCCTATTGTATTGTAAAACACTTCTTAGTATTAATCTAAACCTTTAATATTAATACTAGCTTAGTATCATACATTGTCCCACTGCTAGGGATTGGCTTCCTCTACTTATAAAAAAGGTTAGCCTCAGTCCACCACCTTGGACTAGTGCTAGTGGATAGACTTCACAAACCTTCATTTTTTTTTTTTTTTGTATAGTCCGACCAACAAGCCAGTGGGTCACCTGATGTTAAGTGATTTCCACCGCCCATGAACATCCACAATACCGAAAGTATCATGTATGCGTTGTCGGCCTTAAAGGACAGGAATAGGGATTAGGGAAGGGAAGGGGGAATCTGGGCCTCCGGTTATCTCACTTACCATACGAAACGCGACAGTAAACTGTCACTTTACGTTGGTTTTCTGTGAGACAGTGGTACTACCCAGGTCGAGCCGGCCCATTCATGCTGTAGACAAATATGTCTACAGTGTGGCTCTACCACTTCCAAAAACCTTCATTATGGTGAATTGTCAGGGTCTAGGTTTTCCTCACAACATTTGTGTTTGATGGTAAGGCAAGCGATAATTATATTAATAATAATGAACACTAAGATACGAGTCTTGAGTTGTGGGTATTAGGGACTACGAGAGACTTTCGGTCTCAGAACACCCAGACCCCGGACACAAAAATCTGTTTGTCACACAAATATTTGTCCCTGTGTGGGAATCGAACCCACGGCCTCTCGTTTTACAGCCGGCTGCTCGCCAAATGCACCATGGAGGCTGTCGAAAAATTAATAATGAATACACATGTAACTTTGAGAAGTCAGAGTTTGTGTGCTATTTGGTTAGTTGTGACTAGAGATGTTATGGATTTGAAATTTCGGATGTGGATACGGATATGGGAATAATATTATAACGGTTTCGGATACGGTTACGGATATTAAATTATTTCGGATTATCCGTTAGTTTCGGATAGTTTCGGTTATGGATATTAGGTTTTAAAGAAATTGTAAAAGTAAAAAACAAATAGCTTGTTTTCTATTTTATCATTTGGTACTATTTTATGTAAGAAAATGTAATCCCACAAGAGTAAATGACTGACAGGCTATGTCTAAGCAATAGAAATAAATATAATAAATGTGTGTTGGTTCGGCCAGGCAAAAACAAAAACCAGTCCTAACGTGTCTCAATTAGAAAATTCGAAATTATTTTAAACTTTTATATCAGATTTGGTTACGGATAGAATTTTATTTCGGATATCCGATAGTTTCGGTTACGGTAACGGAGCATAGCATCCCTGGTTGTGACTATCGTCTCACCACTTACCTCTGAACTAGAATATCTCTGCTTATAACTTTATTTCAATAAGTAATTTTTTATAAAGAAAAAATTTCTGATACATATATTTTCTGCAGCAATCAGTGTTGTGTGGTGAACCTGTGATAAGGAGAGTGTACAGTACAAGTTCCATAACCCTAAATCCAATTATTATTTCATATCTGTTTGAAGTTTGTATACAGTAAAAATATTTAATTAATTTATGTTAGCATTCACTTTGTCATTCCCTATGTCCAACAGTAGGCGGCAATTTGCTGAGATGAGGATGTTATATTATTGTTTATGGAAAAATCTGCCTAAAGTGTATTTGGGATAAAATTATGATATACAATAAATTTTTTTTTCTTTAATGCCTTGATAGGCAGTCGAGCAGACTAGACGGGCCACCTGATGATAAGTAGTCACCGCCGCCCATAGACTTCTGCAATGCCAGGGCACAGCAAAGCCGCTGCCTACCGTTAAAGGCTACCCTACCGATGAGGGTCTATAAACAACAAACATAATGGTTGGGTTATGGGCGTTATCGCTGCACACCAGGGGACAGTGTTTACAACAATGTGGTTTAATGACAAAACGATAAGTGCTCTGTTGACCTTACTTGACTTATCCATGATATCATGTTATTTTTATTACATATTGATACAGCTGTTTGTAATATTGTTGTTTTGTTACAGATGTGTCGTTTGCGCGACAAGTGCCAAAGGAATGCTCTAAAGGACCTGAAGTATGGTGTCAAAGTCTAAAGTAAGACACATTATCTTTTAGATTTAAAAAACCTTATAATTGTATTTGATATGATAATTATTTATTATAATATTTAAAATAATAATTGCAACTTACTTATTCTATTTTTGGAAAACGATTTCTATTTTGTATTCGTTTCGGTTGCATATAAAATAATGTACAAACTTAAACACAGGAAACTACCCAATAGAGTTTATTCCAAATAATTTACACTGAACGTTGGGGACCACATTGAAATTATCTTCTGACTATCTCATAATATAGTATAAGGCACGGGTCACAACGGAGACTAAAACTGAAACACAGATGAGTTGGAATACAGTTAACAGAAAGACTACAAAGCATCTTTCCCGCATATTTTCTCTATTATTTGCATTACGACGATTCTGTCCATTTTGTTAGAAACAATTGGACGTGCTTAACATTCTTGCTCCGTCTTGATTCTACGTTTCTTCTGGTCTTTGGCGACTAAGATACGTCAATTGAGACATTGTAATATGCTAACGACTTAATAGTTGTAGTGGTTTCATTAAAAGTCTCACTTTACTAGATCTAAAACACAGAAATGTTTCTATGTCCGTTATGGACTCTGAAGCGGCAGGAGCGACTTTTATGAAATTTTCGGGCAAATTACATAGCCCAGAGAATGTTCCTGTGAAGGTTGTTAGCGATTCGCTACGTGGCGCTGTCGTCGAGATCTGATTTTCTTTTTTTTCAACGAACATTCGGTCCATAGAGAAGGCGGTTTATGGCAGGACCACTATAAGATACGAAATATGCTTCTGCCTCCCTTTTTTCTATGTAGAAAAGCTATCCAATTACTACTTCCGAACATCTGAATCATTAAAATTGTAACTATACAAAATGTATTTATATGAGCTAATTTCAAATATCAAACCAAAGCTAACGGTTAATAATTAATGTAACATTCAGCATTAATTAGTTGTTATTGATACTTAATTTTCCTGTTTGTGTGCAAATTTGCTGACACACCTACATAGGTCGTATTAAAATATACGTTTAATATATTCTAAAATATGTTAAAGTAATATAATACTTCGCTTAAATAGTAAACACGTTTGCCACATTTACTATAATCGGCACGTTTTATCTATTCTACAATAGTACATATTTGTTATATCCATATAGAACTGATAAAAAAATCCTGAACTACCTACTTGAGTGAGGCGCATTCACATCTGCGCATGCACCCGAGTTCCGAACCTTGATCTGTAGGGCAACAAACTACTGCACTGTGGACGCATAACTTTCCATCAGCGCATGCGTACGCTACGCACATGTTGCATGCCTTCTGTATTATAGCAGAGGCGGGCCACTAGTAGGTGGATAAATTAATGCTTAATGATTTCCACAACTGATGAACACCTTTGACCTTGTTGCCGGTTTTAAAGGAAAGGAATGAGGATTGCTGACGTGATTGGCCTCCAGAAATCTCACTCACGATCAGTCATCGTACGATACACAACAGCAAGATGTTACTTCACTATTTTCTAAGACAGTGGTTATAACTCGGTCGAGACGGCCATTCATGCAGCTTGATCTATTGCGCAAACTTATTCAATCATTACACTCGCTCTATACTCAATTGTATTTCGCTCGTGTGAATATAAACATGATAGGAAAACGAAAATAGAATAATATTTAATATCATTAGTATAGGAAGCCCGTGCTCAGCAGTTGGACACATTAAATACAGGGCTAGTATTATTATAGTCTTACTATCAAAATGAGCACTATAAATCGTTAGATTGCAAACGCCATTGTAATTGCCGCAAAAGAAATACAGATCAAGTATATGGTAGATACCGCACGCTCTGTAGTTAGAAACATGTGCATTGTGCATAGCGTGCCTTCTGCATGCACGCGAATCGCTCGCGATACGCTCGTGCACAAGCACATAATACTCGTATCGCCCTAACCTTGGGTTAGGCGATACGAGTTTCGATTAGGGTTGGCGGTTAGGGCATTGGTTTGGATGCGCCTTAAGCGGCTAATGTTTTTCGCCCTCGAAACAAAGCGCACTAGTTGAAATATTATTCATTTATTTAACTTTATTGTACATACTAAGACATAAAAAGTAAACAAGAAATATTAATTGATACGTTATTTTTATCGATCCTTCTTTACCAAATGAAGATCAGAAGTAGTATGACAAATTGTACGATTATACTGCATAGGGTAGAATACAATGAAATTTTATTCCTTTTTAATATATTTTCTTAATCGAATTTCCGCTCTTATAACCGAACCCATTTCTGCTTTCATTAGAATTACATAAAGATGCAACGAGTAATTAATTTCCTTTGTAACGCATGACAATGAATTATATTATGATCCGTAATATACGCAATAAACATGTGAGGTACTTTGAATTATGTGTTACATGCAATCGTCATTCTTGTTTCCATTTAGCGGTATTTTAAAACGTAGATATCTTTGTTGTGTCAACTGCAATTTTTATATATTTTTATAAACCTTGATGACAAACAAATTATAAACCTGATACAGTGATCGACCGAAGATTCGGTTTCGGCAAAAAAATCTAGTTTCGGTACCAGTTTCGGTTGCGGCAAAAGACCTGCCGAACCTTCGGCCGCACCGAAACTACATTCGTGTATCGTGTGTCACCCACCATCGTTAGCTGACAGATTGCCGGCCGGTCTGGCGTCATTGTATTGACAAAGCAATAATTGACCTCATAATTGTGGACATACCGTATACTTCACATTCTTCAAATATTGTTTTTTATATATATTAAATTTTTTTCACTGTCTGTATAATGTACCTAGTCAGGTCATAAATTCTGTCACCTGTTTAATATAAAATAATTGAAACAAGTTTATTCATTATGTAACCATTTATATACCAAAATGAACTTAACAAAACATAGATTCTTATGACACTAAAGTTTATTCAAAATGACCTCCGTGATTTTGAATACAGGCCTTCAATCTGCGCGTCCAGTTGTCTATCGCAGCACGAACGAGGTCCATGTCAATATCGGCGGCTGCCTTAATCAAGGATGTCTTGAGTGACTCCAAATTGGGATGAGGCTTTGAGCACGCCTTTTCCTCCAAGTGTTGCCATATCTTGTAATCTAACGGATTCAAATCTGGACTGGAGGAGGGCCAGTCTTCGTGCCGGATGAAGTCGATTTCACGCGCCGCCAGCCAGTCTTGTGTGCTCTTCGCTCTATGAGCTGGCGCCGAATCTTGTTGGAATACCCAGTGCCTGTTATTGAACATGGTATGAGAAACAGGTTCCACAAGGTTCGTCAGGACTGTATTTTGATACACAACTGCATTCGTTTTTACACCTTTCTCACAAAAATGTACCTCTGTTAAGCCCCAATAAGAAACTCCCAACCATACCATGAGCGAGGATGGAAAATGACCTCGTTGGACACGCGGAATACGGTTGCTCGCTTCTTCACTACTGTGTGCGTGTACGTACACCTTATCATTTTGTTTGTTGTAGCTCTCTTCTACGGTAAAAATTTTTTCATCTGAAAAAAGAATTTCCCGATATTTTTTTCCCGCGTACCGCTTCAACAAAGTGCGGCATCTCTTCAGTCTCAGGTCCATTAGACGAGCATTCAAATGATGTTCTGTTTTTCTTCGATATGCCCGAAGCCCTAAGTCTTCATTTAACACCCTTTTCACCGTGGTTCTGCTTAACCCCATCTGAAGGGCCAACAGTTTCTGCTTACGTTTGGGATTTCTTTGAATTCGCGCCTTCACAGCTTTTATCACTGCTGGAGTCCTAACAGACCGAGGGCGACCACTTCTTAACCTGTCATCTACACTAGAGTCTTCATTGTATCGTTTGATGGTACGATAAACGAATCTTTTGGTTATATTCAAATTTTCAGTATGTCAAAAATTTGAATTGGCGCGTAACCGCAACGATGCAACGCAATTACTGCAACACGGTCTTCTTTAAGCGTCCACTCCATATTTAAAAATGAGTAAAATTCTAAAAAGTATACATTTTTATTTTCATGAACAATTTGAAATTCGAATTCAATAAACTTTTTTGTGGCCAGCATTCTAAAATAAAAGTTTTTACTGTGTGACAATACTTATGACCTGACTGTGTATAAGTGTATGAAATAAGCCAAATTTCACTAAACAATATATTTTGACATGTCTGAAAAAGTTTCGGTTTCGGCCGAAACTGAAACAGATATCGAAGATTCGTTTTCGGTTTCGGTTGCGGTAGAAATTCCTGTTTTGATCGGTCACTACCTGATACTCATCTGGTTTCTTAACAATAGGATTCTACACTCATTGCAATCCAATAAAAGCTGGATCTACTGCACTAAATGTGACAAAAAAATAATTTATGAAAATTATCCAACTGCTTAATCGATTTAACCCACGCCCACTTTTTACACCAAAGTCTGTCTTCACAAAATACCCTAGTAAGTAAAAAAAAATGTTTCATTTTCACAGCCCTTTACTCTTTATCTTGCTTTATTATCACTGTTTCCTTTAAAAAAAAACCAAGATACAAAATGGTTCAAAGAGGAAATAGCCTATAGTTAAACTAGTATTAGTATATTCATTTTATACTACTAACGCGGTATTTGAAGCTATTACGTGCTAAAAATAAAGCACCCTTTGTTGATATTGACCAAATTGAATTGAGAACTTCCCTATTTTAGAATTCGAGTTATAAAATATTAATTCCCACATGAAAATGAATGTAGAAGTGAAGAAAAAGTAGCAAATTGGTAGTGTTCTTTTTTAAGTTTTAGCTTATACACCAATAACAGTTTAAACATCATTTTGCTACGATTTACTCCACATGCATTGATACGCTTTTAAAACCATTACTCACTTAAACCACGGTAATGTTAATAGATAACATTACCATGCCTAAACGGCCGTGTTCGTCATGACTCATGTGACATTTTTTTTTATAATGGCACGGCAAAGTGACCACACTGCACCTGATGGTAAGCGAAGTGCCGTCCAATTAGAGTATCGAGTAGCGGGAGACGATCTATCCCCTGCTACTCAACATGCCCAATAATTGCTAACGCGTTTGAATGACGGACGACAGGCGCGGCGCTGATTGCGGGGCGGTGGGCCACTGCATCGGCACCGTGTGGGAGAAGCAGGTTGACACCGTCTCTGCGAACAAGGTCTCGGTCAAGTTCGTGCGCCTCTTCAGGGAGCTCAAGGATGTTAAAGACCTTCTTAACGAGGTAAGTCTTGGAATATACAGTAGCTCAGCCATGAGTTTTTCTCACGTATAATCGCTAGCGACAACGTAAAATATTTATATGAAAAAATGAACAGCGCCTCTAGGGGTCACGTGAGAAACTAAATTCTGTACTATAAGAACGAAACATTCCATACAACAACGCTGCAACGCTAGCGGCTTCGTTTATCTATCGTAACTTGACATAAAACTCATGGTTGAGCTACAGATTCGATAACAAATATTGTATGGAGCAATGAAATAAAAACATAGTAAGTGGTCTCTATAGTTACTTTAGCCTTACTCACAGACATAGAGGTAAGTAGACATCGTGTATATACCCAGCCTGTTGCCGTCCACTGTTGGACGTAGTTGGGGAGCCAAGTGAACGCCAACCATCCCGGTCTTGGGTAGCCCGCATCCACCCGCTACCCGCCACCTTCTTCAAGTCGTCGGTCCATCGTGCAGCAGGGCGTCCCACACTACGTTTGCCTAAACGCGGTCTCCACTCCAACACATGTCTGCTCCATCGGCCATCTGTCCGTCTGCAGACGTGACCGACCCACTTCCACTTTAGCGTGCTAATTTTGCGAGCAATATCTATGACTTTGGTTCTCTGGCGGATGACTTCATTTCGAACTCTATCCACCAGAGAACATCGTATATAGGTATTTAATCTGTATTATACTAAGTATGTACAAGTATATTTTAAATATCTACTGTAAGGCTACTTACTACTACTAGGCTACTACAAAAGCAAATGTTTCAAGGCTGTTTCTCATCATTAAACAATGATGAGAAACGCTCTTGAAACATTTGAGAGTTATTATAGTACTCTACGGCACGAAAAGGCAAAAGTAGCGTCGCATTCATACGAAGCCAATTTACGTTTGCGCTAGATGTTGCGATAGCATAGCTCACCGAATCAGCAAATTGGCTGGCCATATTCTGGCGCAATAATACATTGTGGTCGAAAGGTACTGGAATAGAGGCCATCTCTGTCCACGTGCAGTGCAGACCGACTTCCTGCTCACTGGACGGACGACCTAAGATACTTGGTGAGCTGATGAGGTAGGCTGAGGACCGTTAATGGTGACGCGATCTTTGAAAGGCCTATATCCTGCAGTGATCGAATACAAGTTGACAAATTGATGTTGCGATCTTCTACTTATCATGCGAATTAGGTACATTACAGATGTCTAATTAATTCTAGGTCTGTCCCATGAATTGCATTAGATCAATCCTTATTGTATCAATGTCTAACAGAAAAACGAAGTGCAATACCACTTTTATGCATTTCGTATGACTACCGAGATTGCCAGAGGCTAATAGCTAAAAGCAACGTTAATTTTCGCCGCGCTGGTTATCGGTTAACAGCTGACCCACATTTACGTTTGCCGTCCAATATAAAAAAGTGTGCATGTCTAGAAAAAATCCGAACTTTTTTAGTCAATACTGTACTCTGGGTGTTGTGGGATCGTAGTCCCCGTATTTCTTGATACGCATGATTGAGATTTTACCTAGTGTGAGGTCAGATTTATGTAAGTGACTGTTGGGTGTATACATTATTATTAATACCCCATTACAATTTAATACCAAATACCGCCTGACACGTCTCCGTATTATAAAAATAGGTTAATATCCCTATTTTTAGCTTGTAGAGGAACCGTCTAAATGAGGTTATAGATAATATCTTTTACTATAGGAATTTGTGTATCTGTAGTGTAAACAGTGTAGGGCCATTTTCGTACATCGAGAGATTTTTGACTAACTAGCATAGTCACTTATCGAATAAATGCTGTTTGATGTTTGTTTCGTAAAACAAAGTTTATCTATTAAAACATAACTTTGCGATAAAAAATATTGCACGTTTACAAGTAGGTAATAAATATTATCAACTAAATCATTATATGGACAAGACAAAAACCCTAATATCGTTGTAGTCTGCTATGTATACAAAGTGCTGTGTAATTTGATAAATAATATAGCAAGAAAAACAACGTTGAATGTATTGCTCAGATTACATTCCTGCTAAGTAGGGCACAAACAACAATAATTATGCTTAAAATAGTTCACCATCTAATTAACACTTACCTTCTTAGTCATCTTACTACTACATACATATACACTCACGCTTGTAATCCCCGAAGGGGTAGGCAGATGTGTAACCAGTACACCCACTTTTTGCCGAATTTATTTCAGTCCCATAATGTGATAGGGGGCGAGCCTATCGCCATACCGGGCACAAATACCAGACACTGGGCTAATTCTGAGAATTTCTAGATAGAAAATCACAATATCATATTACGCGACCTGGGGATCGAACCCGTGACCTCAGCACAGCAGTCATAACGCACGCGCAATTGCATCTGCGCCACCGAGGCAGTCTTATCTTACTACTATTAAAAATGCTAATGTTTGGATGGATAGATGGAGGGATGTTTGTTACTCAATCACGCCAGAACGGCTGAACGGATCTGGTTGAAATTTGGTACAGATGTTGATATTAGTCTGGAATAGCACATAGGCTACCTTTATCCCTGATAAATGTATGGTTCCCGCGGGATAGTTTTAGTTTTTCGCAGAGTAAGGGATTGACATGATTTTTTCATAGTGGTAGTTTAGGGATTAGAGAATGACATAGGCTATTTTTATCCCGAAAAAATGCACGGTTCTTTATTGTAAAAATCTACACAAAATCCTTATATATTTTCATTCCACAATACAATATTTAGGTATATATACAGCGGACAGCCTCCGTGGCACAGTTGGCGAGTAGCTGTCTGTGAAACGAGAGGCCGTGGGTTCGATTCCCACACAGGAAAAAATGTTTGTGTGACAGACAGATATTTGTGTCCGGTGTCTGGGTGTTGTGAGGCCATGCGTCTCTCGTAGTCCCTGATACTCACAACACAAGACTCGTATCTTAGTGTGGGGTCGGGGTTATGTGTGTTACTGTTGGGTGTTGTTTAAAATTTATTTATATTTAAAATTATTTTTGTATTCAATATTATAATTATATATGTTGATAATTTCAATCAGGATTACCTAGCAACGCGCATCAGCTCGGAATGTCACGATATCCCGTACCCGGCTATCGGCAAGATGTGCAGGGAGAACACGAAGGGCGTCGAAAAGTATTTGAACCACGTGCTGCAATCGAACACCTCGCCCGAGACCATGTGCAAGATCATTGGCATGTGCAACAATTTGAAAATCGACAACATTCTGTCGCTTAACGTGAGTACTGAGTATATATCGCTTAGCAACTATTGCAGTTTTAATGCTATGGCGTAATTGAAAATACATAGACCGTGTTATGCAAAAATGTACCAACTGCATAAAATTGATTTCGAGTAACTAACGTTTGCATACCGTACCAATACATCGATCCTAAAAGAACTCAACATAAAGGAAATATTGTCGTCGACTGTGCAAATACGAATTAAGTTCTTCGGACACGTAACCCGCAATAAAGACTCAATGGAGCATCTGGTGGTGCCAGGTATAATGGAAGGCAAAAGATCCCGTGGCCGCCCTCCGACAAGATGGTCTGACCTCATTAAATCTATCACATACTCTACAATGACGGAATGTTCTCGGGAAGCTCATAACAGAGATCAATGGAGACGCATCGCGAAAGCCGCTACAGAAAATGATTCTAGACCTGACGTAGCCACGACCGCTCTGCCAAGAGTGCACGACTAAGAAGCAGAAATAACGTTAAAAGTTTGAGTTGTAATTACTCATGGTCCAACTATATGAATTACATCTCTGTTGGTGCCAGTTTGTGCCTTTTGCATCAGAACTTGGATGTACGTTTAATTTGTTTCTGTATTGATTAAGGTTTTTTTAAGTATTGGGAAACGTTTGTGGGATCATTATAGCAGAATTATTATACATGTTCTTAGTGTGGCTTGTTTCATAAAAACTTTTACTATGTCAGGTTTGATTAAGGTTTGGTCTGTTTTTGCTCAGTAGTTTATATCACATTCTGATCAATTTGGTGCCATAACAATTTTTTTTATAATTTGTGTGTTGGTACATTTGGTATAACTGGAGGTTTTTTTCCTGTCATGTGACATTCATATCCTGATAGGTCCGGGGGTCTAGAGTTAGGGTACGATGTTTGGCCTTCCGAGTACTCTGAAACTAGACCCTCGACTGCTTCTTCACCTTCTTGCCCATGGCGTAGTGTGAAGAAGGCCGGCATGATTGTGTTGAGTAGCGGGGGATAAATTGTCTCTAGCTACTCGATACTCTAATTGGACGGCACTGCGCTTGCCATCAGGTGCAGTGTGGTCACTTTGCCGTACCGTAAAATAAAATTATAAATCCTTTAATAATAAAGTCTATGACGTCACCAAAATTAAACAGCAAAATATTCTCGAGTATGACCTTAGAACTTTTCATTGAATATTTATCTTATTTTGTGTTTCTTTATTTCCTTTAACAGAAAAAGAAGACACCTGTACCTCCTAAACATAAGGGTAAGTTATTTTACTCCATAATTTAAATTGACGATACTCTAGGCTTTTTTCCGAACCATTCGTGTTCCCAGTACCCAAGGATGCCCAGATGCAGGGATTTAAAATCTATTTTAATTGATATATTTTTATTCTGTGTGTTGTAACAATGTTGATTTCTTGAAACACATAAAAATCAAATAACTTTATGCAACAATTACAAATCTGTAAGTACGTATAGTAGTTACAAATATGAAGTCAACAAAACAATGAATCGAGTCAAGATTTACCAAAGAATTTCACATTTCTCTTGAGATTCTATTAATATTATTTAATAATAATATTTGTATTCAATTGTTAGTTATTGAGCCAGTATCAAATATTTTTAACCGACTTCAAAAAAGGAGGAGGTTAACAATTCGTCGGAATCTTTTTTTTTATGTATGTTACCAGATTACTCCAAGACGTGTGGAACGATTCGAGAAATTCTTTTTTTGTTTAAAAGGTTATACTTCCGATTGGCATCAATTCAGGATCTGATGATGGGATCTCAGAAAAATCAAGTGCAACCCTCAAATTTTATAGTGACGCATAATTTGTTTTTTATTGAAGTCGGTGTACTTTTTATGAATTAAAAAACTTTTACTTATTGTGTAATCAAATATTTAAAATGTTGATGAAAATAATAGTAATATTTTTCTAGATCGACTGCTAGGAGCCAAGCGTTGTACTTGGGGGCCGTCGTATTGGTGCAGCAACTTCAGGTAAGTTCAATATTTAAAAAAAATGCTAACAAAAAATAATAAAATTATTGACGAAAGGAAATATACAAAAAAATATTAACGGTGCTGACTCCTGTGCTAGTATAAACAAAATAAAGTAATAAAACTTGGCATATTGCTGTGTGTGTTAGATTTACTGTTTCCTGATAAGAAAGGGTCTGATAAATATTTTGATGTCGTTTCATTCAATATTTCTTAGACCATGCCAATGTTGGCTTTTTAAATCTTTTATTCAAAGCCAACGAAAGCGAATCTGAGTGCTTTATGCCTCACTAAGACTTAATAATGGACCATTAACTCATCCCTTAGTAAAGATTTAAAAATCACGTAGCTCAGAGTTAATTAATCCTCCGTTAGTGTCAGCTGAAATTTTGACAAGTTTTGTGAATTCATACTCACCTGTAATTCCCGAAGGGGTAAGCAGAGGTGTAACCAGTACACCCACTTTTCGCCGAATTTCGGTCCCGTAATGTGATAGGGGACGGAGCCTATCGCCATACCGGGCACATATTCCGACTCCGGGCTAATTTCTGAGAATTTCTAGATAGAAAACTCAATATCACTTTACCCGATCCGGGGAGCGAACCCGAGACCTCAGCACAGCAGCTGTAATGCATGCGCAATTACAACTACGCTACCGAGGCAGTCAGGCAGTTTTGTATATAAGATATAAGTAGTTCAACTGACTATGCATCCATAAATGTGCTATAGATGAAGTAATAAAAAGAAATAGGGATGGGGGACTAACGACACAAGTGAAAACTTAAAACTTTGGATTGACTGTGTCCTTTTTTAAACCGCGTCCACGAAGTAGTTATTTTGTATAAATGCTTGTCAATAATCATAGAACTTCATAGACGTGCTTATGTCAAAAGTGAAATATGAGCGTGAGGGTCACGCGAGTTCAGTGCTTTTCCCCCATCCCAAAAGTGCCCAACGTGCCTAAAGAAGTATTCACTTCAAAATTTGTCTTTGCGAATGGTGGTTACATCACCTAATTGGTATTTAAGGAAACTATGAATGTGACAGTTACGCTTTGCACACTCATTCATATATTTCAAATTAATTTATAATGTTGGTAATCATTATTTTTCAATATAGATAACGTAGGTACGAATTGGATACCAAAACAATTTGCTTTGTTTATCATGTAACACATTAGTGTTTATCAATAAACGGCAAAGTTCGTGTTAGGGTAACCACACAATCCTTTATAGCGTATACCGTGTGTATTTATTTAGATGTATTTTAAAGCTAAGGGACAAATCTTATTAATGTATAATCACTATTATACTATGGATTACCACAGAGTAGTAGCTATCTAGAGAGAAATTACATAATCAAAAAAGTAAATTCTAGATTTTTATCCGAAATCAATCATTGCCGGATGTTATGGTGACCATTTTTAACAGGGGCTTGTTCCTTCGATACGGTTTAATATTATAGTTCCATGATCAATATAAGGCCAGTAGAGACTCAGTATTATTTATCGTAGATTTTGTAAAATTTACAGACATTTATGTAAGTAAATGATTTATGCAAGGAAACCAATTTCGCGAGCCAAAATAAAAATCATGGACACACGTAGTCTGATGAAAAAGGTCTTATCACCTTTCCTTAGTTTTGACTGTTATTTACATTCGTTGAATTTTTTTTATGAAAAAATTACCTTAATTAAGTTACTGAAATCGAGTCAATAGCACATTCTTAACAAACTGCTTTCAGGGTTGCGTTTATTATATTATACGTTATGTGGTATTAAATTATTCCCATAACAACTAAATGTCGATAATTTGATTAGGCGTTTCTGTGAACATAAATGGCGTTATTGAAAAACAATAGTGACATGGAAACGAAATGGCGAAACAGTGGGTTACGATTAGGGTTGCCAACTATACTTTAAATTAAAGTATCCTTCTTCATTTTGCTTCATTATCCTTTCGAAAAAAGAAAGTATCGAAAAATACTGTCTTGGAATGGAACGAAATATTTTTGTTGTAAGATTTCACTATGATTGAATGATGTCGCCCGAAAATTGTTGTCTATCTTCTCTCTGTTCCCGCCAGATCAGCCTTCACCGAAAGGGTTTTCTCGGTGACAAACGCAAAGTGGCGGGAAGAGAGAAACCGAGCTTACACAAATTTGATTAAACAGAGTTATCATTTATTTTTATGTCAGTCTCGAGTGTGGTTATTCCTACAACACATTCAAAAAAGATAAAAATTATAACTGAGCACAAGAAAATATATTTTCAAACATTTTAATAAATACACACATATACACTCAAGCCTGCAATCCCCGAAAGGGTAGGCAGAGGTGTAGCCAGTTTTCGCTGAATTTCGGTCCCATAATGTGATAGGGGGCGAGCCTATCACTATACCGGGCACAGTTTCCAGACTCCGGGCTAATACCGAGAATTTCAAGATAAAAAAAACCCAGTATCACTTTACCCGACCCGGGGATCGAACCTCAGCACAGCAGCAATCGTACACGCATGCGCAATTACAACTGCGCCAACGAGGCAGTCTAATAATTTTAATAAATTAATTAATTAATAATTAATTAACTAATGTTTTAATAAATAAATTAGTAAAATACTTTTTTATACTCGTCAGACAGGTATATACTTAATTTCCCAAATAAAAAAGTTGGCAACCCTAGTTACGATGTTTATGTAGGCCGTTCGTAGTTCGTACCGCGCATTGTGACGCTGTGTGAGCTGTTTCCTTCATTACACCGCGTTTTCTTTTCGGCGGAGGCGATGCTTGCGAAATGTTTACACAATCATGTTGAATAACTTATCTAGACAGTGGAACGATCGCTTTGTTCATTGATATTAGTTTGCAATATCGACTCAAATAACAAACATTATAGGAATACAGTTGATTCTTTTTATTATAAATACGAGAAATTAGATCCCATCACCTTAAAACTATTAGTACAAATTACAGATTATACAAAAAAATGTAAACATAAAATTAAATAATTCGAAACAATTGTCTATAAATAACAGTAACCTGACGCAACTAAAAAAAATGAAATACATTTATGTTTTTGTCTAGTTTTAATTAAAATTTATTCAACCTATATCTAGATTCCTACGTGTGTCAATCTATAGTGTAGGTACGCATAGACATAGATAGAGACTAGACTATTAAGTAAATACGGGTAGAAAAATGTGAGAATCAAAGCGAACGTGCAGTTAGCAGTCTTGTCAGTTGTCTTTTTCTAGAATTTTGAGTGGTCTACGCCATAGACTTGCAGGAGCGAAAATAATAATGAAATAAATAAATAACACCCAACAGTCACACACATAGACCCGATTCCACACTAAAATACGAATCTTGTGTTGTGGGTATCAGGGACTACGAGAGACTTTCGGTCTCAACACCCAGACCCCGGACACAAATATCTGTCTGTCACACAAACATTTCTCCCGGTGTGGAAATCGAACCCACGGCCTCTCGTTTCACGGCCGGCTACTCGCCAACTGCGCCACGGAGGCTGTCATATATTGTAGAAGGGTTTATATAACTGTCTTTAATTATAAAACATTGCATTAGTCGATGCAGATTTTAATCTCCTATATTGCATTTTTTTTTTGCTTTTGCCCAACTACCTTCAGTGTAGACTTTGATTCTATACGACTCATATAATAATTATGGATTTATATTAGTCACGTTTTTATACAAAAATTATCGATGATTCATATCCGTATATGCGGTATAATACTAAATAGGTATTGTGTAAATGGCAAATACACTACACCGAAATATGAACCCGTCCGTGTATTTACACAAATGTTATTTCTTTTCTGTATATTGGTTTATATTTTGTTAACCTAGTGTAAGCTACGTTTATGTTCTACGTTTATTTAAATATTATAATAATACTATCCCTGTATTAAACATTGTACCACTGCCGGGCACGGGCCTCCTCTACTAATGAGAGGGGTTAGGCCTTAGTCTACCACGCTGCCGGTTGGTAGACTTCATATACCTACCTTCGAAATTCTTAAGAGAATTCTCAGGTATGCAGGTTTCCTCACGATGTTTTCCTTCACCGTTAGAGCATATAATTAACATTTAATACACACATAACTTTATAAAAGTCAGCGGTGTATGCCATTTGGGTTTCGGACATACGACTTTCGTCCTTACAGTCCGGTTTTAATATAATAATACTTTCAAACATTTATGAGAGATAAAATCCTTCATTACTCGTAAATACCCTTGACTTTTAGATAAAATAAATTACCAAACAATTAATTATTCATGAATGACGGCCTCTGTGGCTCAGCGAGTAGTCTGCTGTGAAACGAGGGTCGCGGGTTCGATCCCCGCACAAAGACAAATGTTTGTGTCATCCACAAATATTTGTTGCTCTGGTAGCTCCTGATACCCTCGACACAAGACTTGCATGTTATTGTGGGGTCAAGATGACTGTTGGGTGTATTTAGATTATTATTTTAGGTGTTTTATCACGCCATTATAAACCGATAATAACACTCCGATATACACAAAATACAATTTGTTTTCGATAAAGCAGGTCAGTGACTCAAACGTTTTAGACAAAGGAATAATCATATGTATAGCATTTTTGTATAAACATCGTGATGGTCACAGTTTGCCCTTTGAGGTCATAGGTCTAGTTGGTCTAGTGCTTAGACCAGTAAGATCCTGGACCCATGACAGCCTTAGCAGACGGACGAGGAGCTGGCTATAAAACAAGAGCCTGTGGTTTCAATTCCTGTACCAAGTCCAAAGTCCCGCACCAAAGTCAAACTCAGGTCGGGGAATCATAATTGAGAGTTTTTTCTTTAAAATGAGTTGCCCTAAATTTGAATTTGAGATAGATATGGCTCGCTATCTATCTCACCATCGGAAGGAAATTAACCGAACCAATCCTGGGTGCGCCAGTTCCATCTCTGATTACCCTTTCCAGGGCACAGAAGTAAACCTATTTAATGTTATATTCCCTATCAAAAACAACACGGCCCTACAAACAGAATACCATTTGTTTCGGGTCATACAAATAATATCGTTACAACGGAAGCCATGACCTCTCGTCATGGTTATCATTTATCTTTAATAGATATTGTATAAAAACAATAAACGCCATATTATGCATATGCATGTAGCATTATTACATATATAATTAATATTTATCAGACTTGTATTTTACACGTTTACACAATTGCCTACACGTAACGACTGCTGTGCTGAAGTATCGGGTTCGATCCCCAAAGTGATATTGGGTTTTTCTATTACGAAATACTCAGTATAAGCCCGGAGACTGGAATTGAGCCTGGTAAGGCGATAAGCTCGCCCCCAATCACTTTATGGGTCGGAAATAATCTCTGTGAAATGTGGATGTACTGGTTACAACTCTACCTACCTCTTCGGAGATTTCGATGTGAATGCGTATGTATGTATTTCTCTGTCCACTACTAGGCATGATTGTGTTGAGTAGCGAGAGATAGATTGTCTTCCGCTACTTGATACTCTAATTGGACGGCACTGCGCTTACCATCAGGTGCAGTGTGGTCAATATACCGTGCCAGAATAAAAAAATGGCCTTTTCTAATGTTAAGAGATTAGGCCTTCCACTACGAACAATGCTGGTTGTATTACATCCCAATTGTGTGACCTATTTAACTGGGTCTTTTTAACCGACTTCAAAAAGGGAGGAGGTTAACAATTCGTCAGATTTTTTTTTTATTTTTTCCCCGATTGCTCGAACCCGCCTGGACCGATTCGAGAAATTCTTTTTTTGTTTAAAAGGGTATACTTCCCAGGTGGTCCCATTGGCACCAAGTCAGGATCTGATCATAGGATCTTAGAAAAATCGAGGGCAACCATCAAATTTGATAGTGACGCATAATTTGTTTTTATTGGAGTCTGTTCACTTTTAATGAATTAAAAAACTTTTTTGCATACAGTACTGGCCGCGAATGCAAGATGACCCACCACTGCGTCTCGTCCGTGTGGTCTAACATGTCATTCCCAGAGGACACAGACAGCATCTGCAAAATCTGTACGGATATGGTGAAGCAGGCACGTGACCAACTTCAGAGCAATGAGACACAGGTCAGTATGATATTTTTAAGTATAAGTGGAATACGAGCAAAGCAGGTAAGTCAACGGTAAGTTTTGCTCATAAACCATCTACTATGAGAGGATTCTTAATACATTACCTATTGAGATGGTGGTGAGGAGTTTTCGAGCTATATTCAAATATGGAAAGATAGAAAATAAATTTTATTTGGTCAACACTTTAGATGACATATAGACACATAAAGGAGTAATAATACACCAAAAAAGCAATTATAAATCCTAAGTACACTCGCTACTTCTCAATTTGGAACACCTGTAAGTATGACCAGAAAGGCCATAGTCTCAGCATTTGCCAGGTAGTAAAGTACTGCCTGCGTTGGTATTCTGCCTTGGCTTTACGAATGTCGGTCGGATGCCAACAAAACAACGTACATATATACATACATACACATTCTTTCTTCACTTGTATTGAAATACTTATTTACATCTTGGTTATTTATAAAAATCATAGACCAGACTTTACATTGTATGGTATCATAGAAATATAGTACATCATTAGGATAATGGTAATGATTCTTTGTACAGTTCAAAGTTAGTTATTGTACACAATATTATAACGAGTCATAAAATATTTATCAGCTAGTACAAACAAAAGATGAACTCCACGCTATGTCACAAAGTCATTGTCCGATAAAAATAATTCTGGATACTGTTAAGTGTCGCGATGATACTACTAAGAGAAGGTTGAGCTTTTGTAATTTAAGAAAGAAAGCTTTGATATGCAAATTACATACATACATATACATATACACTCACGCCTATAATCCCCGAAGGGGTAGGCAGAGGTGTAACCAGTACACCCACTTTTCGCCGAATTTCGGTCCCATAATGTGATAGGGGGCGAGCCTATCGCCATACCGGGCACAGGTTCCAGACTCCGGGCTAATACTGAGAATTTCTAGATAGAAAAACCCAATATCACTTTACCCGACCCGGGGATCGAACCCGAGACCTCAGCACAGCGGTTGTAACGCATGCGCAATTACAACTGCGCCACCGAGGCAGTGGAATATGCAATAATATGCAAATTATTATGAAGATTTATCGAAGTGACCATTATAAATATTTCTTATAGGACACCGTGGCGCAGCGGTCGAGTAGTCGGCTGTTAAACGAGAGGCCGTGTGTTGGATTCCCGCACCGAGACAAATGTTTGTGTAACAGATAGATATTTGTTTCGGGTTTGAGTGTTGTGGGACCGTGGTCCTTCGTAGTTCTTGGTGCCCACGATAAAGGGTTTACCTAGTGTGGGGTCAGAACTATGTGTGTGACTGTTGGGTGTATTTCTTTATAATTTAAGTTGTGGATAACTGAGGCTAACGACATTGGCACACCATCCGTAGCGTAGTGGACTGTAAAACTAGCGAACGCGAGTTCGATTCCCGCACGGCGACAAAAATATTTCGGGTCTGGATGTTGGGGTACCGTTGGTGCTCACATTTATTGATAGCTACGGCATAGGTTTGATCTAGTGTGGGGTCAGTATGAATGAGACTGTAGGGTTTATTATTATTAAAATTCTCCCATATGTTGAGGTGATAGCTTTGAATCAAACAACTTGGGTGATTAAGGTTTTTAATATATTCACAGAAACTTAACTTAACTAAATAACGTTCCCCAGGCAGTATGCGCTATTAAAACTGCTTCGCTGGCGCTGTTGTAATTGCGTCATAATAGGTTTTCTATCAAGAAATACTCAATAACAGCCCGAAGTCTGGAATTGTGCCCAGTGTGATAGGCTCGGATATGATAGGCACATTATGGGACTGTAATAAATTCGGCGAAAAGTGGGTGTACTACACCACTGCCTACCCCTTTGGGGATTTCAGGCGTGAGTGTATATGTATGTATGTATGTATATACAAGATAAAACTAACAAATTAGCGTTCTCTAGCCAGACGTTTATAATTAAATGAAATCAATATTTTCCAGGAGGAACTTAAAGAAGTGTTCGAAGGTTCGTGCAAGCTGATCCCGATAAAGTTGGTGGCGAAGGAGTGCATCAAGATGGCGGACGACTTCGTGCCCGAGTTGGTGGAGACGCTGGCGTCGCAGATGAACCCGCAGGCAGTCTGCTCCGTCGCCGGGCTGTGTAACAACGCCAGGATCGACACCTTGCTGGAAGGATATGTAAGTTTATAATAGGCTAGTTGTCAGTAAGTGAAAGCCTGAAGGAATTGTGTGATTATTTAATATTTTCATGAAACGAATATATAAAAATAAAGCATTTTGCCTCGCGACATGAAACACAAATCAATCATGCATGACGTCACCGTATGATACATCTATTGAACGTTGAGCCAAACGTCTATTAGTTTTGCGGATGGTCACGTCACACGAGAGGCCATGACAGTTGGTAGCGTTTTGTTGGAAAAATAAAGTTGGTTTATAAAAATGCAAATTAAATCTTGAAAACTTATGTTTTTTGTTTATTAATATTTATTTAATTATTTAGTAATATGGTATATTATTTAGTTAGGTTAATTATTTAGGTATAGACCATGAAGAATAAAATAAAACGGGTTCCCAAAAACAGTCAACTAGCCTATTCCAGTGTCTATATATTTTATGCTTCGATAATCAGTGAACACTTTATCAAAGGTTTAAAAGTGACAATACTTTGTTACTTGTTTTTTCATCGCTGAGAAATCAACAGATAGTTCTGTTAAATGTATTTTTATGGAGACCAACATATTTTACATATTAAACATTATATTATAATTAATAACCAATTGTCTTGCATCTGTTCAAATAATAATATAAGCGACCGCAGAAACTTGGAACATTCGATACTTGATAAAAATGTTACTATGCTAGCAACAAAAACATTTTTGTGGTTAAGGTTTATATTTTCGGTCAGATATAAATGATTATATTGTGCTATGGGTTATGCATTCAATAAATGGTCGCCAATAATTTTTGTTCATATATTGCAAGACCGGCACCTATCTTATGAATAATCTGCGAATATGATATTATTAAAATACAGTAGGCGAGTAGCCGGCTGTGAAACTAAGAAGCCGTGGGTTCGATTCCCACACCGGGAGAAATGTTTGTGTAACAGACAGATATTTGTGTCCGGGGTCTGGGTGTTGTGAGAGCGTGCGTCTCTCGTAGTCCCTGATACCCACAACACAAGACTCGTTACTTACTGGGGCCGGAGCTATGTGTGTGACTGTTGGGTGTTATTTATTTATTTCGTCTAGTAATTCGTTTCCAGCATTTATTTTTGACACGTACGTGCAACCTCTTGAATGAACTCCCTGCTGCGGTGTTCCCTGAGCGCTATGACATGTCCTTCTTTAAACGAGGCTTAAGAAAAGTAGTCTTTAAACGGTAGGCAGCGGCTTTGCTGTGCTCTAGCATTACAGAAGTCTATGGGCGGCGGTGACTACTTACAGGTGGCCCGTCTGCCTATCGACGATATACTATAGCAGCGATAGCCTAGTTGGTTGCGGTACGGACTGCCAAGACGAAAGTCGTATGTTCGAAACCGAAGTGGCATACACCTCTGACTTTTCTAAAGTTATGTGTGTATTAAATGTTAATTATCGCTTGCTTTAACGGTGAAGGAAAACATCGTGAGGAAACCTGCATACCTGAGAATTCTTATAAGAATTTCGAAGGTATGTGAAGTCTGCCAACCCGCATTAGGCCAGCGTGGTGGACTAAGGCCTAACCCCTCTCATTAGTAGAGGAGGCCCGTGCCCAGCAGTGGGACAATGCTTAATACAGGGCTAGTATTATTATTATCGAGGCACTAAAAAATAATAATTCTGATATTACATTTCCCAGAACACTCAATTGGAGATGAGGGTTGGCTGCAACGACTGCCAGCGGACTGTCGGCGGGCTCAGGAAGAAATTCGACGACACCACGTATCAAGACTTCTTGGTTGGACTGTTGCAGGTACGTCGATACAATACACATTAAGTGACAACTATTAATATAATTTATTAAAAAAACTTACAAAGAAGCAGCAGCGATAATCTAGTTTGGGAATGGTGCATGCTGCTGCCGAAACGGAAACCCAACGAAATGACATACACCTCTGACTTTGAATTTACTTCTATAAATAGTATAAAAGAAAGTTGCCCTCCCGGTCTGTTTATCCGCTGACTCCTCGTAAACTACTAGTATTTTCAAACGGTTCTCACCATCATGTAGATATTTTTTTCCTGAAGGTTTATATGTATAGTACATCCTTATTAAAACTGTGTATGTGTAAATAATAGAGATGAGAAATATTAATGCCTTTAGGGCCCGGTTTCCAAAAAACTAAACTACTCCAAAACCTCTTTAGCATTAATACAACACTGTTTATTTCCGGCCAGGTGTGCCGCAACATGGACTCGTTGTCGGACTCGTGCTCGATGCTGGTGTTCAAGTACTACGAGAACATTCTGGAAGCCGTGAGGAAGGACCTCCGTCCGCAGAGCATCTGCCACGTCAGCGGGCAGTGCGCGCACAGGTTCCACTCGCACGACCTCTACACCTTCCCGCAACCAGACCACGTGGCGGCTACAGAGTGAGTCGGGTTTTTTCTATCCTGGCGCGGCAAAGTGACTACACTGCACCTGATGGCAAACTCAGTGCCGTACAATTAGAGTATCAAGTAGTAAGAGACAATCTATCCCCCGTTACTCAACACAATCATGCCGGCCTGCTTCTTCACACTACGCCATGGCCAAGAAGGTGAAGAAGCGGTCGAGGGTCTAGTGTCGGCCAAACATCGTACCCCAACTCTCGACCCCCGTCAGAAACCGGATGACACTGGCTGATCCCGGAACACGAGATACTTGCGTGTGGCACTATGGCAGGTTTTACACCCTGAGACCGGTGGTCGCTATCCGGGCGGATATGAATATCCTACCACCAGCCAATTGAATTTAACCAAATGTATATGTTTATTCCAGCGACGTCCCGTGCGAGCTGTGCGAACAACTCGTGAAACATCTGCGCGACGTGCTGGTCGCTAACACTACTGAACTCGAATTCTACAAAGTCTTGAAAGGTATCAATTATTAGTTTACTTAGGTTTAGGCAGCGGCTTTGCTGTGCCCTGGCATTGCAGAAGTCTATGGGCGGCGGTGACTTACTATCAGGTGGCCTGTCTATTCGTCTGTCTATTCAGGCAGTAAATAAAAATTTAACTTGTACAGGACATTCGTTTTGTTTCACTCACTATACTTATATATACTCACTATACTTCACATATGATGAATCGAATGTAGTTTAATAGTTGAAAAGGTGAAATTATCTTTAAAAATACTATGAGCCCTCAAATGGTAAAAAATAATTGTGCAATTTTGAGACTTAAATGATATTGAAAAATAATCAATGAATAGACTTATCGATTCACATAAATTGAATAAAAAAACCACGCATAAAACCAATTTTTTTTAAATTAAACCAAAAATAATATATAAAGACAATGCCACATCACATGAAACTTCTGCATCATAGATGTTAAATAAATAAATAACACCCAACAGTCACACAGATAGCCCCGACCCCACACTAAGATACGAGTCTTGTGTTGTGGGTATCAGGGACTACGAGAGACTCACGGTCTCACAACACCCAGACCCCGGACACAAATATCTGTATGTCACATAAACATTTGTCCCGGTGTGGGAATCGAACCCACGGCCTTTCGTTTCACAGCCGGCTACTCGAATACTGCGCCACGGAGGCTTACATCTATATTAAACTAACGGTACATCACAGGTGTTGTAATATTAATTCTAATATTGTGTACCGAAGTGTGCGCGTGGTGTGAAAATGTGTGGATGATATTTAATCCTGCCGGCTTACCGCCTCTTAGAACAGTCTTGTTGTAATATTACAATGTGTAGGAGATCTACTTTAATAAAATGTCCTTTTTGGGTTTCAATAAAATATATTAACCACCATTACTTTACATTAAAACAAACTATACGTGACAAAATGAACAGTAAGTGCAGAGAGCGCGGACATGTTGTGCCGGCGATGGCGTGAGGCGGACTGCCGTGGAGCGCCGAGAACCGGCCGAGGTCTCCCCTGAACATATCGGCGAGCGAGCGCGGCTTCCTTTGTGTGTATGCGCGCGAGCTGCGATCAAGAACACGATCCGGAGTTATACGACGCTCAAACCAACGAATTTTTTATTTATTTAAAAAATATCACGCTACAAATGTAATTTTGCACCATGAATTCGCATTGTAATATTAATATTTCTGCTCTTAGAGGTCGTGGTAAGCCCCCTGAGTACGCTACAGGTGTATTTATGATTGTTTCCCAGGCCTTTGCAAGCAAACCGGCAACTTCGCTGACGAATGCCTCCACCTGGCCGAGCAGTACTACCCGATCATATACCAGTTCCTGGTGTCAGACCTCAAAGCGGACAAGATCTGCAAGATGATGGGGGTGTGTGCGAACGTGACCGAGACACGGGACGTGATGGTCGCACCCCTAGTCACTCGCGAGATGGCTGTCAAGGCCATACCTGCGGGGAAACTCATCGGAGCTGATGAGGCTAAGGTATATACTTTAGTCAATACAGTCGACTCGCGATAATTTAGAAGAACCTGACTGACTGACTGACTGATCAACGCACAGCCAATACGGCTGGGGTTAGAGACTTGAAATTTTGACAGTAGGTACATTTTATGACATAGGCAGGGTAAGGTAGGGTTTTTGGAAATTCCATCCCTAAAGGGGTAAAACAGGGAATGAAAGTTTGTATGAAAATTCTTCATTCTTGAAGTTAAACGGATGAAAATTGGTATTTTGTATTGTAACAGCTATAATCGACAAACTGAATAAAACCAATGTTAATTCGTCCCTTCCGTATCTTGCCCGCCAACATGCTATAATTTGAAGCGCTTATCATACCTGTCGATTGTTTTCATTAGTTCCTTTCCAAATGAACATTAATTATTTAAAATAAATTACGAATTTTGATCAGACTCTTGTTTACTTAATTTTTTCCAACCTTCCTGTTGGTTATTGGCCGCTCTTGAATATTAATATTCAATTGCCCGGTAATATTTGTTTCGAGTATGGGTATTGGTAACCCCTCTCATTAGTAGAGGAGGCCCGTGCCCAGCAGTAGGACAATGTTTAATACAGGGCTAGTATTATTATTATTATTATGGGTATTGTTGGGCCCAAAGTCTCTCATAGTTCCTGATACCCACGACACATGTCTCCCTATTTTTTTGTAGGGTCAGGACTATATGTGTGACAGCCTCCGTGGCGCAGTGGGCGAGCAGCACCGAGACAAATGTTTGTGTGACAGATAGATATTTGTTTTGGGTCTGGGTGTTGTAGGACCGTAGTATCTTGTAGTTCTTGATACCCACTATACAGGTTTGACATAGTATGATGCCAATACTATGTGTGTAACTGTTGGGTGTATTTATGTATTACCTTTCCGTGCCAGATCGCTCGCGTGCCAGTGGCGAAGTTACCGAGCGTGCGTGTGATGAGTAAGCCGGTTTCACCGGAGTCATCAGTGTCGCCGGTGTCACCAGTGTCACCGCTCCCCATCGAGCGCATGTACGTGGGCCTGCCACAGAGTAAGGCGGCGTGCTCCTTCTGCCAGTACTTCCTGCACTATCTCCAAGTGGAACTCAGCGACACCAACAATGAGGTAATTATCATTACCGGTGTATTAAACTGGAGTTGGTGCAGTGCTAACACTAAAAACAAATAGTTTCTTACATTTAACGTTATTATTATTATTAATGTAAATAAAATTGACTTTAATTATTTGGGCATATCAACTGACACAATCAAAAAAAATTTAATAATTAGACATTGTCTTCAAATTAATGACACATTGTTGTAATAGTCTCGTCCGTCTGTAAATAAATAGAAACTTCTACTCTGACGATTTGAATAATCATATCCGCCCCGACTGCCTCGGTGCAGTTGTAATTGCGCATGCGTTACGACTGCTATGCTGAGGTCTCTGGTTCGATCCCCGGGTCGGGTAAAGTGATATTGGGTTTTTCTATTTCGAAATACTCAGTATTAGCCCACGGCCTGGAATTGTGCTCGGTATGACGATAGGCTCGCCGCCTATCACATTATGAGGCCGTAAAAAAATACGGTGAAAAGTGGGTGTACTGCCTATTCTGCCTACCCCTTCAGGGATTACAGGCGTGAGTGTTTGTATGTATGTATCAGCCCTGTATTATCCTTGTTTCACTTCTGGGCATGGACTAAAGGGGGTCTTAATTCACCACACTGGTCTAGTGCGGGTTGATGACTTCACATATTGTAGAAAAGTTATTTTAGATTAACAAATATTTGTGTTACATCAGCAGATTTATTCTGAGTGTTGAGTATGTACTGTAATGTTCTATAATGTTTGTTATGTTATATAATGTCTTGGTATGTTATATAATGTTCTGTTATGTTATATAATGTTCTGTTATATTATATAATGTTCTATAATGTTATGTTATGTTCTATAATGTTTTGTGTATGTTATACTAGGCGCAAGTGACTGCGGCGGTGCAGCACGCGTGTTCGGTGCTGCCCCGCGCCGTGTCCGGCGAGTGCGAGCAGTTCGTGTCGCAGTACGGACCCGCCGTCATCGCACTGCTCGTGCAGGAGATCGACCCTGCCAGTGTAAATATATACCACATAACAACAACAACACATATTCCTTATACACACTAGCTCAAACATGTAACTACGAACGGGTAACTACGAAACTTGCTCTTACAACACTAGACTTGAAACAAATATTTGACTTCAATAACATTTGTTTTGGTGCGGGGGTTAGAACCTGTTATCTGGCAGCGAACACGACTTACGGTGTCTTTGATCTCCGTGCCATACTGAAGAAATTGACAGAAAAAGCCATTTATGTATCCTGGCACGGCAATGTGACCACATCGGACGGTACATCTATTGAACGTTGAGCCAATCGTCTATTAGTTTTGCGGCTGGTCACGTCACACAAGAGGCCATGACAGTTGGTAGCGTTTTGTTGGAAAAATAAAGTTGGTTTACAAAAATCCAAATTAAATCTGGAAAACTTATGTTTTGTGTTTATTAATTATAATATTTTATTTATATAGACCATGATGAATAATATAAAACGGTTTTCCAAAAACAGTCAACTAGCCTATTGCAATGAACTTTGCGTAATAATTTGTTTGTTGTGGCAGGTATGTCCGGCGCTGGGGCTGTGTCCTCAGACGGAGGAGGTGCGTCACATCGACATCAACGCGGAGAAGTCCAACTGTCCGTTGTGCTTGTTCGCTGTAGAACAACTAGAGACCATGCTCAAGAATAACCGCAGCGAGGTACATACACACATTGATACTGTGATTAGTCAATATACATATTATTTATTTATTAATTAATTAGTACGGTAAAACCAATTACACTAATTATCATACATACTTATAACTACAGTAAATTAAATTAATTAAACATTCAATATCATAATTAAAAATATAAAATAAGGTAAATTCACATTAGCATCAGGCATTTGTTTCGCAGTAGTGCAAACATTCACTCTGGATCACCGTCCATTCATCCGCGAACACGTCAAGATGTGGTGCACTGTCCAGGAGAGCATTGAGCGTAGTGAGAGTTACATATGCACTAGTGTGGCCCAAAAAACGATTTTTTCAAATCTCTTGTAAAATATGGTTATTATAAGAGTCGGTCAAAAGATCAGCTTGATTAAAAACATTTTAGGAATACTCAAGAATAAAAAATGTATTATTCTGAATATAGTTAAATTAACTTTTTTTTTAGTCTTGATTTTCTAAGTTGAAAATAATAATATTTCTGAAAATTTAATATCGTTATTTTGATTTCGAAAGGTTGCACTATATATTATAACTTTAAAAGAAAATGAATTATGTACAGTATAAAAATAACGAGCATGGCAACAAGAAAAATAATCCCATCATCAGATTCTGACTTGGTGCCAATGAGACTACCTGGGAAAAAGAATTTCTCGAATCGGTCTGGTCGTCTTCGAGTAATCGGGGAACATACATAATAAAAGATTCCTACGAATTGAGAACCTCCTCTTTTTTTGAAGTCGGTTAAAAGAGTAAAGTTTCATAAATTACATTTTCGTAAATCCAACCTTACATAATTTTTTATGTATACAACCTTTCTTTATACATCCCAGAAAATCTCAAAATGTATTTATTTACAGCAAAACATCCGCAACGCCCTCGACAACCTTTGCACACATCTCTCGCAAAAACTACGCACGGAATGCGTCGACTTCGTGGACACCTACACCAAGCAACTGGTCGAGATGCTGGTGGCCAACCTGGACGCACAGGAGATCTGCGTGTTCCTCAAACTGTGCACGGATGAGGTGCACGACCCCTTGAAGATCACACGTCACAGCAACAGCATGGGTAGCATCGACAAGTACCACGAGCAGCCGCAGTTGAGAGCCGACAGGAATAACTTCAGGAGGAAACCGATGCTGCCCAAACATATGCTGGAAGATGCCACTGATATTGGTGAGTTGGTTAAGACAATAATCTATAAAATATATAATTATAACAATTGAGTCGTATAGAACCGAAGTCGGCAAAGTAGGTAGTTGGAAAAAAAATACAATAAAATGTATGGCAATATAGGAAATTAAAATATACATCGACTATTGCAATGTTTTATAATTAAAAACTTAGCTTAGCTATAATGCCTTATATTATGCCTTAAACCCTTCTATAATGAAAGTTGAGTTTAGAACCAAAGTCAGCAATCTTTCACTATCGACCAATCAGAAGCGTATGTCAAGTCAACAAACTCTTTTTTTATAGTCAATGACCATTAAAAAATGAGAAACTTGGCAGTACATTTGCAAAGGCGGCCATCTTACCTTACTTGGGATCAAACTCGGCAATTTAAAAAGTTCAATAAGATTTCTCATGGTAAACCTTAATTTTTTATCATTGTTGTAGTCATTGATTTATTTAAATATCTCCTCAGATTAAAATAAAATATTCGGCAAAAATGCCTGTCGTCTTAAACAAAAATTATCAGTTTTTTTAATTTGCCAAAAAACAAGTCGGCCGTACTTTGCCGACTTTGGTTCTATACGACTCCATTCTACCAGCCCTATATACTGTCCCACTGTTGGGCACGGGCCTTCTATAATAATGTGGGTTGACAGACTTCACAATCTTTTTAATTTTTTTTTTAATATAATCAAATAAATATATATGCTGTTCGTTGGTTAGTAACCTTGACACGATATTGATGAAAATTTTTGACAGCCTCCGTGGCGCAGTTGGCGAGTAGCCGGCTGTGAAACGAAAGGCCGTGGGTTCGATTCTCACACCGGGACAAATGTTTGTGACAAACAGATATTTGTGTCCGGGGTCTGGGTGTTGTGAGAGCGTGCGTCTGTAGGTCCCTGATACCCACAACACAAGACTCGTATCTTAGTATGGGACCGGGGCTATGTGTGTGACAGTTGGGTGTTATTTACCCACTTGATGGTCACTTAATATCAGGTGACCCGCTGGCTCGTTTGTCGGACTATAATATAAAAATATATTTTGAAGTTCTTAATATAATCAAATAAAAATATCCTATTCGTTGGTAACCTTGACCTTGACAAGATATTAGTATTTTTAAACAGAAACGAACGAGATCCCGGACGGTACTGTGAACGGTCGTCCCCAACACAACGTACACAACGAGCACAAGGAACACTCCGCCAGCACCGTCTGCGTCATGTGCGAGTTCGTCATGAAGGAGATCGACGACCAGATCAAGGACAAACATAATGAGGTATACTCACTTTAGTCGACACTGTAGGTGGAAGCCGCCTACCAACATGAATGACTAACTACCTACTTACCTTTTTTGAAGTTATACTTCTTTAGGCGCGTTATGAAAAAATATGAGTGTGAAATTTTAAGATGCGCGCGCATACCGTGACACAAAAGTAACACTCTGAAGTTGCCCTAAGTACCAGGCTGGCATGAAATGTAAGGCGACTTAAATCATTATAGTCCTCTTCACCGTATCCGGTGACAGCGACCCAGGACTAGTTTTCTCTTCTTGCGTGAGCTCTTAGATGACTAGCGAATCCAAATTTGGTTTTGAAAATCCGGTCACATTGTTCGCAGAAAAGCTGACCATCATCATTAAAAGTGTAGCTATAAGCAGACTTTGGGCGACTCTTACGTAGGCAGCGCTTTTGGTCCAGATCTTTGAGACGTTTCTCTTCAAAATTTTCGACTGCTTTATTGATTTTATTGCGCCAGCCTTGTCTATGAAGAGCCAAATCTTCCCATCGCTCAACTTGTATGTCACAAGATGTAAAGTGACGTTTAAGGACATCTTTGTATCGCAAGTATTGTCCTCCTTGCTGACGTTTGCCATGGGCGAGTTCTGAGTACAACACGATTTTAGGTAATCTGCTGTCATCCATGCGTTGCACATGTGCACACCATCTAAGCTGGATTTTCATCAAAGTAGCCTCCATGCCCATCATTCCAGTCCGCCGAAGTACTTCCGCATTAGCTATGCGATCCTGCCATTTAACACGAAGAATGGAGCGCAGACACCGTAGATGAAAACTGTCAAGCTTTCTTATATTTCCTCTATAGAGACACCAAGTTTCCGCTGCATAGGTAAGGATCGGCAAAACTAAAGCTTTGTAAACACATATCTTCGTTTGTAATCTCAGATCGTGAGAATTCCACACACGCTGGTGAAGCTTACCAAAGGTAGCAGCCGCTTTGGCAATCCTTGCGGGAATCTCGGATGCCAGACTATTGTCGTTGCAAATTTGGCTTCCGAGATATTTGAAGTTAGGTACCATCTAGTGGTTCAGAATACAACTTTATAGTGGTGCTGTCAGCATCATATTTTCTAGGTGGTTGTTTTAGAATTTGAGTCTTTTTGACGCTAATTGTTGCTTCTATTGAGCAGCCTATTCTTGACATAGAGGATAATACTAGTGTATCTATCCCAAATAATTCAAATAATTTAAATTAGTTCAAAAGACAATAGAGGACACCTCTTGCATTCATAATAAAAACAGGAATATTGACATATTAATTAAGAATAATAGTCAAAATAATAATTTAATAAATATAAATTCCACTCTACCTGCTTTTCAGAATAAGTTTATCACTAAAGGTAACAATATCTTAAACCTAGTTCATCAGAATAGTCAGGGTATACTAGGTAAAGAATTACAGATGGAATTGTTCATGGGTTGTAAGGATGTTGACATCCTTTGTTTAACAGAACATTGGCTCAGATCTGAACAACTCATGTTCAATTTTAATAATTATACAATTGGTAGCCATTTTTGTAGACAAAATGCAATACGTGGAGGCTCACTTATAATATTAAATAAAAAACTTAAATTTAAAGAACGGAAGGACATAGTGAGTCTCTCCGTGGAGCAGACTGCAGAAATATCGTGTATTGAACTGGAGCAGCTCATTGTTATCAGTGTATACAGGCCACCCACCTCATCATATGAAAATTTTGAATATGTACTTGAAGAAACATTGAATAAATTAAATAAATCGAATAAGAGATTGCTTGTTTGTGGAGACTTTAATATAAATTTACTAGAAAATAATTCCTTATCTGTAAAACTAAAAAGTTTTTTTGTATTACTCATGCGGGAAAAGTAGTATCTTGACGCTCGCTGTTACGTTTGAAAAAGAACCGTTTGCCGACGAGTGCGACAAGTTTACTTGTCGCACTCAAATTATTCTTGGCACACGCAAATTTAGATAAAATTGATGCATCAAGAAAATGAAAGATCCGAAATTTTAGAGCAGGTTTCATCTAAAAACGCCATGAATTTGAATATTACATTTACGAACTGCACAAACATTACAGTTCTTTTAAATGACACTGAAAAAAAGTAACTTATTTATGTTGCTGTTGTTGTTCTTGTTATTTTTTGTTCTGATCAAATAAATTTATATTTATTTGTAATTAATTGATACTTTTTTGAATGCTTAATTTTTCAGCTATTATTTCTGGTCCGAAAAGGCTTCGTCCTTTTAAAAAAATTTTTATTTATTGTTTAAAATATATTTTTTTCTTCTTTTAAAACTTTTTATTTGTTTTGAGGGACATCCACAATCCTAATACATATATTATATAATTCTTTCTTTAGCACCTTCTGTGAGGAGTTTAAATCAGTTTTTACATCGAAATCTGTTTCTACAGGCAAGAATTGCACTTTCAGCGATTGGGCCACTATAGGAATTCATATTAGTAGAAGGAAATTATATGATCTCTATCATCAAAGATCATATAATCATAATAGTGATTTTATTGATTATGTTAAGAATTATTCAAAAATTTTTAAAAGAGTTTGTCATTGTGCCAAATCAATTCACATAAGTGACTTAATAAAAAGCTCTAAAAATAAAATTAAAACGACATGGACTGTAATTAGCAAAGAAACTGGAAAAGCTAAACTTCGTGACACCGATTTTAGCTTAAAAATTGATGATAAAATCATTAATTCTGATATAGATGTAGCTAGGGCATTTGAAACTTTTTTCACTAATATTCCAGTTTCTACCACAAAAAATTTAAATTCGTCGTCAACCACAGCAGAAAAATTATTACTAGAAAATGTTACAAGGTGTAAAGATTCATTTGAATTCCAATGTGTTAATAGTACGGACGTTATAAAAGTTGTAAGAGCAATTAATGTTAAGAATACATGTGATCTATGGGGAATATCTACAAAAATTTTAAATTTTGTTATTCCTGTTATAGCTCCCCAGCTAGCTGTAATATTTAATTCCTGTATTAATAGTGGTATATTTCCTGATAAGTTGAAAATGAGTAAAATTATTCCTCTTTTTAAAACGGGTAGTACAGCTGACCCCAATAATTATAGACCTATTTCTGTGCTACCTTCGGTAAGCAAAATTTTTGAGAAGCTTATGTTAATGCAAATGCAAAAATATTTTTCTCGGAATAACATGTTGCATCATAAACAATTTGGCTTTACAAGGGGTCGCTCCACCACTGATGCTGGTGTTGAGCTACTAACTAATATCTTTGATGCTTGGGAGGATTCACGGGATGCTTTGTGTGTGTTCTGTGATCTATCTAAAGCCTTTGATTGTGTACACCATGACACACTTGTCACGAAATTGAGTCACTATGGAATTAATGGTATTGCTCTTAAGTTATTTAAGTCATATTTAAGTAATAGGGTTCAAAGTGTAGACATCAATGGAAAATTATCTCCTGGGTCTGTTCTTACCATGGGAGTTCCACAGGGCTCGATTCTTGGACCTTTTCTATTCTTAGTTTATATAAATGACTTACCTTATTGCATAAGGGACAACTGTGAGGTAGTGTTGTTTGCAGATGATACTTCTTTAATATTCAAAGTAAGCCGACATAATTCTGTTCTTGACGATGTAAACAACACGCTCGCAAAAATAGTACATTGGTTTAGCGTTAATAATTTACTATTGAATAGTCAGAAAACCAAATGTATTCGATTTTTAACACCTAATGTCAAAAAGATCGACGCCAATATTTATATGAATGGGGATAAATTGAGTCTTGTGGAGACAACCAAGTTTTTGGGCATAACATTAGATCCCAAACTTCAATGGGGATCTCACATATCTGTATTGTCCAAAAAATTAAGTGCCGCAGCTTATGCTGTGAGTAAAATACGCCAATTGACCGACGCTGATACGGCTAGGTTGGTCTATTTTGCCTATTTCCATAGTTTGATGTGCTACGGGATTCTACTATGGGGTGGTGCTGCTGACATCAATATCATCTTTACTCTCCAAAAGCGAGCTATAAGATCTATCTACTCGCTAAATTCTAGGAGTTCTTTGAGAGAAAAATTCAAGGAAACTAATATAATGACAGTAGCAACACAATTTATATTCGCTAATTTAATGTATGTTCATAAGAATATACAACAATTTCCAAAAATTTGTGAAGTCCATAGTGTAAATACTAGAAATAAAAATAATCTTGTTAGTCATAAAACAAGGCTCCACAAAATCAGCAACTCTTTCAAGGGGCTTTGTATACGCTTCTACAATAAGGTTCCCAATCATATTAAAGAACTTAATGAAAGATGCTTTAAAGCTACTATCAAGCGAAAACTAAGTAATAAAGCCTATTACAAAATTTCTGAATATTTAGATGACCGAAAGGCTTGGGAATAAGTTATCCTATTACTTAGAAGTTAGTCATTAACTTATTATTGGGAACTTTATATGTTTGTATAAGAGTTATATATATTAAGTTATGCCAATATTTTATTTGCTTAACATTGCGAACTTATATGCCTTACATGACTTTACTTGATATTATTGTCTTAGTATTTAATTGTTGTATTTAGTCTGGGTATGTCATGCTCGCTAAAGTGTCTGTGCTTGCTGCGGCGCCATGTGCCAGGTCGGTCTCTTCCCTGTAACATGGTTGAGGAGGCCGATGGCTGACACATGCGTCACTACTCGTGATCGGGTGCGGCTCGTGTGGATTGGTCTGCTCAGACTATTTCAGTAAGGACCAACTGCTTTAAGAAATCGAGATTTCACTCTCACGATGGTCATGTGCGGCACTAGGTGCTGTAATGAGTTTTATTTCACAATCTTGCAATAAGGCAGCTTAACACACATTGAGCTGCTCTAATCTAATGTAATTAAATTAAAATTGTATTACCAAATATTGTTAACCAATGTTGAAAAAGAGCAACGCTAAAGTTTCTTGCCCGTTCTTCTCTAGCGAAACTGCATTCCAAACTGGCGGTAGAGTAAAAAATTGACTGAATCTAAATAATGTATAACATTTCATGGATTCAATAAATATTTGATTTTGATTTTTGATTTGATAATCACCAAGCCAAATCTGCAACAGGCGTCTTGGAGGGAGTCCATATAAACTTGAAGGGTTTCTAGACAGTCAGCCATTAGGCACACGTCATCGGCATAAAGCACATCCATGATGGTAACTTTAGATATTTTATGTTTTGCTCTAAAACGCGAGATGTTGAAAACACTTTTATCAGTGCGGACATTGAGCTGAATCTGTCCGACACAATTCTTGAACGCGTCGTTGAACACAACGGAGAAGTATAGGGCAAAGAGACTAGGTGCCATTACACAGCCTTGCTTTACACCGCTGGTTACGGGAAATCGATCCGAGAAATCGTTTTCATGTTGAACACGGGCCGTCATACCGTCATGAAACTGGCGTACCATGTTGACGAATTTCTCGGGACAACCAGCCCTTCTCAGTACCAACCATAGAGCAGAGCGTGGTACGCGGTCAAAGGCCTTTTCCAGATCGACAAAGCACAAATACAAAGGACGGTTTTGTTCAAGGCTTTTCTCCTGGATCTGCTTGACTACGAAAATGCCGTCAACCGTTCCTCTGCGTGATCTAAAACCGCACTGCGACTCTGGAAGTATCTGCTCAGCAAGTCTTGTTAAGCGCTGATTTATAATGTGCGCCAGTACCTTCCCAGCTGAAGAGAGGAGGGAAATGCCTCTGTAGGAACTACAGTCCGAGAGTTCACCTTTGCCTTTGTATAGCTTGCAAATGGTGGCATCTCTCCAGTCTTGAGGTACCAGTTCTGTCTCCCATACTCTGAGAATAAGGTCGAATAGACTTTTTTGTACACATGAGCCACCATATTTATAAACCTCCGATGGTATACAGTCAGCGCCTGGTGTTTTAGCATTCTTAAGTCTTTTGACGGCAGATATAAACTCGTCAAAGGTTGGTGGATCAGCAAGATCTTCTTCGACAGGCCGGCACTCAAGATTTTGCACATATATTATATCAGTCGACTGCGAGTCGGGATTCAAGACCTCATTGAAGTGCTCAGCCCACCTATCTAGTACTTGCTGATGGTCTGTCAGTTTGCACATCCTGCCTCGAGAGTACAACGGCGCCGTTTTTCTCGTCCTTGGGCCAAAAATTGCCTGAAGGCCCTCAAAGAATTTTCCTGTTTGGTTAGTATCAGCAAAATGTTGGAGGTCATTTGCCATATCCAGCCACCATTTATTTTTAAGCTGACGCAGCTTGAGTTTTAGCTCCTGCTGAATGTGTTTCCGAATGGAAGGACTTTTTGGAGATCTTAGCTCACGTCTATAATTCTCAAGAAGCGTCCGGATTTCCTCATCTGAGTTATCAAACCAGTCTTGATTTTTCCGTTTTGGCTTTGGTATTGAGTGCAAAACGCTATCACGAAGGTGTTCCGCGTATATTAGCCACGCTTCATTAGTGTCTTTAGCAGTGTCCAGTACCTTAGATGCAAAGTGATTGTGTAAACACTGTCTGAGTTCCCCCGAGTGAACGAGTGAGGTGACATTTGCTTTCACAGTGTTCTTATGAGCAGCACGTCGCTGCAGCTTCCATTGCAAACACATTTTTGACCGAATCAAGCGATGGTCTGACCAGCAGTCTGCACCTCGCATGGCTCTAGTTATTAATACATCGCCCAGGTCTTTTTTACGCACAATTACGTAATCCAAGAGATGCCAATGCTTGGATCTAGGATGCATCCACGATGTCTTATACTTCTCTGGTAAGCGAAAGAAGGTGTTAGTCAGGCATAAATCATACTCCGCGCACAGAGTTAGAAGCTCCAGGCCATTGGAATTACAGCTCCCAACTCCATGCCGACCGATGACACCACGCCATGCCTCGTGATCAGTACCAACGCGAGCATTAAAGTCTCCTAGTAAAATGATCTTATCTTGTGATGGAATTCTCGCAATAATGTGGCGTAGATCACGATAGAATTTAGCCTTTGCTTCATCATTAGCTGTTAATGTGGGCGCGTAGATACTAATCAGATGGACATATTTAGTATCATTAATAGGCAGACGTAAAGTCATCAGACGGTCATTTATACACTTTGGGAGTTCTGAAAGACGTGTTGTAAGTGTGTTACGTACTGCAAAGCCAACACCACTAGCTGCACGCTCCTCTGCCGGTTTTCCAGACCAGTAGTATGTGTAACCCCCTAACTGTTCACAAAGTTCACCGCAGCCGCTAAGATGTGTCTCACTTATGGCAGCAATATCGACTTTGTATCGTGCCAGCTCTCTTGCCACAATTGCAGTTTTTCTCTCTGGACACAAGTTAGAGTCGTCATCCAAGAGAGTTCGCACATTCAATGCTCCTACTACTAAGTTCTTCTTTAATCTTTGATTTTTATGTTTCTTTCGACCGCGAAGGGTAGGTGGTCGAATGACTGCGGTTTGCCATCCGATTTGATGAGGAGACGGACTATTTTTAGGCCACCTTTTCTAGGCCCCTCCCCGGATTGGGGAAAGCAGAGCGACCCTAAACAGGGCTGCTTTGTCGTCAGTCGTGCTGCCGAACCTGTCCTCCCGCCTCAGTCGAGTCCAGGAGCGACCACTCTCTACTGACCGCCTACGTGCTGAGACCTGACTAAGGCCGATGATCCACCAAGACCTCGACCCCACCACCAGTTCCCAATCGCCGCAGGGCTTACAAAGCTCGTAATCCATGAAACGTATCCTGGGTCATCCGCGCGGGAATATATTATAGTGGATAAACAGTTGCGCAGGTGTAGATCCACTCACTCGTCCTCAAAGTCCGGGTGCCGATGGATCGGTTGACCGATACGACCAGCAAGAAATTGAGGATGCAGGAGGCTGGCCGCATTTCAATATAAGTGGTTGACGTGCGCCCTTTGAGGCAGCCCTCCCTGTGCCTTGCTCCACCGCCACCAATAGCCGGATGCGCTTGCCTATCGACTTAAATCATTATTAAATCAGTATTATACAAGTACCTCCTTATTGTTATAAATTTGATAATAAAACGTTTTTCTATGTTTTTGAATTTTAGATTTTAACCAAATTGTGTTTACTTTTGCTGTTTATAATATTCGATTTATATTATTCTTAATCGTTCATTAAAATAATTTATTTACAAACCTAGTCAATTTGACGACTTTTATAAGTATAACGTCTCACGCACATGCAGAAGTACACGCACACATTTTTTTTAATTCTGGCGCGGCATAGTGGCCACACTGCACCTAATGGTAAGCGCAGTGCCGTCCAGATAGAGTATCAAGTAGCGAAAGACAGTCACAAGTAGTGTGAAGAAGCTACACAGCAGGCCGGCATGATTGTGTTGAGTAACGAGAGATAGACTGTAAAGGAAACGGGAAATTTTTCAACTAATAACAAAAAATATATTTGACTGTTTTAAACTTTAGTTATACTTATAGTAATCAACGTTGCTTGTATCACAGGACGAGATCAAAAAAGTGGTGCACAACGTATGCCGTCGCATGCCGAAGTCTGTGCAGGATCAATGCGACCAGTTCGTGGAGAAGTACGCGGACCTCGTGATCTCACTACTGGCGCAGGAGCTGGACCCCAGCGAGGTCTGTGAGGAACTCAAGCTGTGTAAACCGGACCAGACTAAGGGACACTTACAAGTCGTCAGAGGTGAGACAGGATCACAATACTTTTTTTTTATTATTAGGATTACAAAACGGGCTATTACACAGTAGGTGACAATATAAATAATGTTTTTTAACATACACAATGCTAATGTGTATAGCCTAAAATATGTGAACACAGCAAGCAAAAAAAAAAGAAAATAATCATACACTCTTACAATAGATACTTTAGGTGCTATTAAAGTTATAATAAATAAATACACCCAACAGTCACACACATAATATGCCTCTACACGAGGTCAAACCTATATTGTGTATATCAAGAACTAAGAGGATACTCTCGTATCTTAGTGTGGGTCGGAGCTATTTGTGTAACTGTTGGATGTTATTAATTGTATTTTATATAATACTAGCGGCCCGGCAGAAGTCGTCCTACCCGTAAAAGCAGCGCCACACCGACTGCAGCGCCATCTGCCGGGCTGATTTGTGAATCTAAACCATGCAGGGGGCCACCCAAACGCATACAAAAGAAATGATTCAAATCGGTCCAGCCGTTTAGGAGTTCAATGACACACACACGTACAGTAGAATTATATATATAAAGATATTTGTGTATTCAGCAGAAGAGATCCTGGACTGCGCTGTGTGCGAGACGGTGGTGATGGCCGTCAAGAAGGTGCTGGGCAACAAGCATGTGGACGACAACATCGTGCACATCGTAGAGAAGTCCTGCGCACTGCTGCCTGCCAAATATTCAGCCAGGGTGAGTGACCGTCAGAGGGTAAAAGCAAGCGGGCTAGATTTACTAAAAAAAAAATAAAAAAATTACAACATTTTTTTTCAAGAAAAGGTATCGTCAAATTTCTGCCTGGAACATGTCATATCAGAAATTTGGAAATATGACGGCTAAAAAGTGTCTCAACGGCTACAGGAATTAATACTTTTTTTTCATATCTGCATAAACAGCCTGCCATTAGCTACCAAGACCTCCTTAATAGCATGAATAACAAAAAATCTGCGATAACCTAGAGGCGCGGGGAGCGAAGCAAATGTGACGGTCACGGGTGCGAAGCCGTGAGCGACTGCTAGTATTATAAGGTTCAAATTTGAGTCGCTGTGTTTTCATTTTTCTTAGCATTTTTGTAGCGCGATCTTAAAATTGCATTGTTACTTTTAAAACCCTTGATAAAATGTCAATCGATTATAATGATTCCAAATTCCAATTACTCTGGTAAGATGAAGTTTACGGGATTTTCAACGTCACTGATGAGTTACCGATCATTACGTCATAATTTTATTTATACCACCTTATGGTAACACCCTCTATATAAACATTAATAAATGTGTATTAATTGATGAACGTTGTCAGTGTCACACCATGATGGAGATATACGGCGACAGCGTGATCCACCTCATCGAGGAGCTCGGCGTGAAGGGCGTGTGTCAGAAGATCGGGCTGTGTGGCGTGAGCGACGCCGCGTACGTGCACATGTATAGAGAGAAGAGGAATTGAACACGTGAGTTTATATTACCATATCATCGCACCATCGACACCGCAACAGAGTTCATTCATACTAACTGGAAAAGATTCCGTCTAGCACGGTGCGTTTCCAGCGTTCATTTTTACCACGAACGTGCGAAACGAGGCTTAAGAAGAGTAGTCCTTCAACGGTAGGCAGCGGCTCTGCTGTGCTCTGGCATTGCAGAAGTCTATGGGCGGCGGTGACTACTTACCATCAGGTGGCCCGTCTGCTCGTCTGCCTATCGAGCCACAAAAAAAAATCTATTACTTTTATTTTATATTGGCACAGAAAAGTAGATTAAACTAATTTTACAGTATTTGACTGCCTTAGTGGTGCAGTTAGTAATTGCGCATGCGTTACGACTGCTGAGCTGAGGCTTCGGTTTCGATCCCCGGGTCGGGTAAAGTGATATTGGGTTTTTATATTTAGAAATACTCGTGTATCAGTCTGGAGTCTGAAATTTTACCCGGTATGGCGATAGGCTCGCCCCCTATCACATTGTGTGGGGGATGTTGTAGTATCTGTCTCACATGCCCTAGATGCTCTAGGTTGTATGTGATTTTACATTTTTTTTATAAAGAACGATCGTTTTGAAGTTGCTGGTCTCGTTTTAGTCACACCATGCTGCTTTTAATATAAAGTTGGATAAAAATAATTCATACGTTGAAATACAGTTTGCATTAAAAACCAGTATACTCTATTTATTTTTATTTTCACTACATCATTTGAGAGATTATCACGATCTCAAAAAAAAATTAAACAATAAAAATCGTTGCCAGCCATGGAAGAGCCATATTTAAAAAATTGTATAATAAACTTTTCCAATTTTTTGGAACTTGTAATTTTTACCATTTGCAACGCACAACATGTAAGTATAATCTGTATTCACAGTTGTTATAATTTGTATTTTTTTTATTTCAGATTAATTTCTCCACGTATAATCATAGATAATATTGTAATCTCATGTTTATTTACTTAAACAATGATGTTTCATCCAAATCTGTTTAGTGATAAGTTTGGTTTGTTGTATCATTAACAATATTGTGACTATTTTATATAAAATATATATATATATATATATTCAATATATTTGTATGAAATATGTTCATCAGTTCATATAGTACTTATATATATTATTGCATATTAAACTTGAGTATTTATGCCAAATAGTCACAATAGCTTTATTCATTATTTCTTTCAAATGTTGTTTAGTGATATATTTCTACATAAAAATAATGATGAATACCTTCAAATGTGTATATTTAAAATTTATTTCCCATATGAATTACGTATATTTATCGTATCGTAAAGACATCGTGCCGTCGATATTGTTTCTTTTTTCTAATGTAAGGGAACGTACCCATATTACGTGACCCGTTCAGGGGGGAGGCAGGTTGGTTACATGGGAGGGACATAGGTTTTCGTCACGTAATCAATATCCTATAGGGAAATCTCGAGTCTCTGTTTCCTTTTTGAACTCACAGGTGGCAACAACGTTTTTTTTATAATTGTTACCAAAAAAAAAATTATAACCATATTTGTCAATTCCTGAAAAACTAGAGGGGGTCTTGGGATATACTACGGGTGGTCACCGAGTGGAGGGAGGGAGGTACAAAATTGTAAAAAAAATATCACATAGTATGGGTACGTTCTCTAATGTCGTAAAGAAATCGTGTCGTCATTATCTTAATGTAAGTTCTATGTTACTAAACATCGTTTGCGAGACATTATCGACATTAGCGTAAGGATTTGTGTTTAGTTTACGATTTCCTCTGTGTTTTTTAAGTAAGTGCGTCTTTTTCTTATTTTAATTTTCAACGAAATCATATGAAGTTAATGATGTTAACCACACTAGCCTGTGATAGATCATTTGTAAACCATTTCTATAAATAAAAACATTGGGAAAAGATGGTGTTTTATTTTATTAATTTTCCCATATAGATTGTGTTTCAATGTTGGTATACTCTGAATATAATTCACCCAAGAGTCAACACATAGTCCTGATCCCACACAAGGTTAACTTGTATTGTGGGTATCAATAACTACGAGGGACTACGGTCCCACAACATCTAGACTTGAATCTAAAATGTGTGGATCACACAGGCATTTTTCTCATGATGGGATCGAACTCGTTGCCTCTCCTTTTATATCTGACTAGCTGTTGCTCGCGGCTCCGCCCGCGTGGAGGTCATGTTTGGGAGAAAAAGTATACAATACAAAATACCAATATTCATGCGTATAACTTAAAAATGACGGATTTTCATACAAACTTTCATTCCCTATTTTACCCCCTTAGGGGCGGAATTTCAAAAAATCCTGAAACATATATTTTTTATTTTTAACTAAAATGCCAAATACTAATTTTCATGAATTTAACTTCAAAAATGACGGATTTTCATACAAACTTTCATCCCCTATTTTACCCCCTTAGGGGTGGTATTTCCAAAAACCCTTCCTTAGTGGATGCCTACGTGATAAAAGGTACCTACTGTCAAAATTTCAAGTCTCTAACCCCAGCCGTTTAGGCTGTGCGTTGATCGATCAGTCAGTCAGTCAGTCAGTTTCTTCTTTTATATATACAGATTAATTCCCACTGCGCCACGGAGGCTGTCAATTTTAAACTTCCTTTTTAAGCCGATTGAATCAGTAAAATCCTTGGCCCTATTTTATGTTCAATTTTGCACTTTACCTTTCAAATCTGCAATTACATAATTAAATTTATATCGACATAATTTTATAGGTTGCAGATAAAATCTTGCAAAAAGTGTATAGTGAAAACGTATTGTTTTGTTTACACTCATTCATTTAAAATTGAAAAATTGAGAAGGAACACAAGAAAAGCTTAAAACTATGGGGTGATCATGAAAATTTAAAATTAGTGTGCTAATATAATAAAAGCCTTTTTAATAACGCTATTCACAAAAAAATACTATAAAACTATTTAACAGATTCTTCAGAGGGTACAGGCGTGTGACAACGTCTCTCTTCCCTCTGTTGTGGCTGTGTCGCCAACTCAGGCTCGTTAGGGTTGTGCGTACGGAGGTACTCTGCCAGCCACAGCAGCGGCTCCGCGGGACGCTCGTGAGCTAGGGCTGTCAACCCTGGCAGGAGTGTCGGAGTTATGTGTTTTAGTATGTAGTCGTGGACTTGCCAGTTGCGAAGAACGGGGCCAACTATCACTGTGGATACAAAATTAAATCTATTATACATTTTTATTGATCGCAAAATATTATTGTACAAGAAAATAAAATAAATACACTTAACAGTCGCATACATAGTCCTGACCCCACACTAGGTCAAACCTGTACCATGAGTATCAGGAACTACGACCGTAGGACCGTAATCCTGGTCCCAACCAGGATTACGGTCCTACGGTCGTAGTTCCCGCACCCTGACAAATGTTTGTCAGGGTGCGGGATTCGAACTGACGCCCACTCGTTTCACCGCCGGCTTCTAGCCACTGCGCCAGGGAGGCTGTCAATAGTTATTAATTTTCCGCTACTTGTTACTTTATCTGGACGGCACTGCGCTTACCATCAGGTGCAGTGCGGTCACTTTACGCAGCAAGAATAAAAAAAAATATTGTCTTACATGCCCTACAATATGTAAGTCTCCGCGGGGATTTTAGTCAGTATGAAAAATGGTTATATCCAATCAAGCAATCACCCTGAAGATATGGAGGCCCCGAGGTTGATAACTATCCGTTTTCGACATCATACTCACAACCAAATAAAGCACAAGTAAGTTACTTACTATTAGGAAAGAAGAAATGAATCTCCCTAACAGCTTCGGCATGGTTCTCACTTCCGTGGACGGCGTTAAAATAGTCGCCGTACTTAGTGCGTCGACCGTAGCAAGCCCGCAGACTGTCCGGCCAGTAAGCCTGCGCCTCCACCACTCTGTAATTGCACCAGATTCATCTATAGGTACAGTGTGTTGCAAAAATGTGGTATCAATGAAAAGAGCTTTCATTCTTTCATGTATAGAAGTTGTGATGAGTAACTTAGTAGTAAAGCTAAAAATAAAAAACAATTTAAAATTTCTTAGCATTTTTGTAGCGCAACCATAAAATCATATGACTTTCATAACATCCGATAAATTGACAACCGATTATATAAGCATTAAACACTTAAACACTGCAATTAGTAGTTTGTCAGCACTTATCTTTGTCTTCAAGAGTCATAAAATGAATGATTATATAAACATTACAAATTCTAACTACTCAGTTTAAATGAGGATTACGGGTTTTTCTACTTTATCGATCACTTACCAATCGTTCCTTTAAGTCTCATAATTATATATACCACCTTTCTGCAACAGCCTGTATATAAGTATAAATAAAATGATATAGGTTCGCCGTCATTCGCTATCATTCATTATATCGCAAATCACCCAAAAATTGCTTGATTGAATTGAAATTAGGCATTCTAATATATCATAAACGGGATTAAAACAAATTACTTTTAAATCGGTAGCGGGTTCAATTCTCGCGCTGAGGGAAATATTTTTATAAGAGAAAATGTTGAATACAGTCCCATGCGGTACGGATAAACGTAATCAGGCATACTAAACTGTGGGTAAAAGCGAGTAGTAAATATTCAACAGAAACATTACACGAACAGTCCCTATTACCCTAAGGAAGTCATATGGTCAGCATTAGCAATTACGAACGGCATGATTGTGCAAAGTAGCGAGGTGTACTTGCCTCTCGCTACTTGATACTCTAACTGGATGGCACTGCGCTTACCATTGGATGCAGTGTGGTCAAAATGCCGTGCCAGTATAAAAAATATACACACACATAGGCCGGACACCTACACTAAGCTACGAATTTTTTGTCGTTGGTATTAGGAACTACTAGAGACTTTCGGTCTCACAACACCCGAACCCAAATCTAGTATTTGTGGAAACATTTGTTTTGGTGCGGGAATTGAACTCGCGGCTATTCGTTTCACAACTGGCTAAACGCTTAGCTGCGGAAGCTGTCGCTACTCTACTAGGTACGTGTCCCGATCACGAATTTTCATTCACTCAAACAATTGTTCAGGTACAGGATTAGAACCTGTGATATCTGGTTCCACTGCTAGTTATCTACCGCCAAATCGAGGTGGTAAAAAGATCTGTATGAACAGTTTCAGCTTGATTCTTAGTTTCATGGCGTTAACAACATACAGACAGTCCAGCCAATAAGTCTGAACTTCCAACAGTCTGTAATAATGCATTGCTACAGTTAATTAAAGCCCGGTTTAATTAACTCACTCATTAATCCATGTCAACATACCAGTCCATAGGACACTCGAGAACCATTAAGTATACTATTTAATTAGTGGAATGTTTCCATTATATAACAACCATCGGCATAAACGGTTAAAATTATGCAGCAATTTTTATTTCAGTTTGAAAAATTAAGGTACTTTTTAATAGGAGTTAAGCTAAGTGACTATTAGGGTCTCGCACACAAGCATGAGAGCTGCCAACAGACATCCAGTTAAAATATTTTTTTTGGTAATTGGAAAACTTCTTGTAACATCGGCAACGTCTAATACGCTTCCTAATACGAGACCTTTACAACGTTATATATGATAAATATATAAAAAAACTTTCGTGGACTTTTATGAGTGGTGAGCATAGAATTTTTATTATAAAAGTTAAAAGTACGAAATGCCCTATGTTTTTTTATTGTGGCACGGCAAGTGACCACACTGCATCTGATAGTAAGTGCAGTGCCGTCCAGTTAGAGTATCAAGTAGCGAGAGACAATCTGTCCCTCGCTACTCAACACAATCATGCCGGCCTGCTGTGTAATGTACCTCAGGATTTAAAAAGAAGAGGAAGGCATTTTTTGAGCAGGATAGGATATAAAAAAAACTTAATCACCTTTTGACTGGCCACGAGTAACAGAATAATAAAATTCTACCTAGCCGGGCCCATCAGCGTGCGCCATCTCTGTATACAGTTCTTCCCAGCGAGGACCAGTGCTATTATGGACCCACTGGACATGTGGGCGACGAGATGTGGGAAGTGTTGCCGTCCGTAGTGACTTTTGTACAACTCTGCAGCTTGTTCAGGCGTCAAGCGGACTTGACGCTTCTGAAAGAAAATATATTTTGTCTATCATATTTCTCATGTACGCTTGCATGCCACGGTTTAGTTGCTATTAATTTACTTACATGTTCGCGTAAAATGTCGAAATATATGATACATACATGTACACTGACGCCTGTAATCCCCGTAGAGGTACGCAGAGGTGTAACCAGTACATCCACTTTTCTCCGAATTAATAGGGAGCGAGTCTATCGCCATACCGGACCCAATTCCAGACTCCAGGCTGATACTGAGTATTTCTAAATAGAAAAACCCAAATTCACTTTACCCGACCCGGGGATCGAATCCGAGACCTCAGCACACAGTCGTAACGCATGCGCAATTACAACTGCGCCACTGAAGCAGTCCGCTATAAAGGTATATCAGCTCCAGTCATTGACTTATATTCTATAGACACGAACTGTCGAAAAAACTATATGTTCCAAAAGCCTTGTCCGCCCACTAATGCCATCTATTCATTTTACTATTCGCTACAAATAACTAAAATTAACTGGATACTGAAAGATACAATGTGGTGTGCACGCTTAGGTGGCATGAAGCAAACTAACGTCGGTGCGGAGTATACACCGCAACTCGGTGGAACATAATGTTTGTTCTGGTCGCCGCATCTAGTACGTAGTACATATAGATTGCTGGCTCAAGTACATTATTAACATTACAATCTGTAACTGAAGTATTAAGATGAAACGAAAAATCCTACCGAAATATTAAAATAGAAATAAACAAAACTCAAACACAAAGAAAATGTCGTAAATAACTATTACCTACTTAAAAGTTGTTTAAAACACGTATTCATATAAGAATAAAACGTTTTCGTTGAAGCCTAATAAATGATCAGAAAGTTTGTAACAAATATTGTTGTTACTATAAAATAAAACCATTTTTACACCTGTTTTTCTGACTTTCGAATTATTCTATTATGTATATTACTTTGTTATTGTCTAATTGTTCATCATCATCGCCTCATCACTCTAATACAGTTAGCACGGTTTTCAATAAACTCTGTACAGCCTAACATTAGTTGCTCAACAAATCTAGCGCCAAAATTAAATCATCATCCAATTATCATCAGTAAATGACGAATATGCAGTTATACATACATACGCTCACACTGCAAGGTGCAATCAAAGTACATTTACTGTTCGTCTAGCTTATTTCCGTCCCTTGATGTTATAGCTAGTGGTCCTATCGCTACATCCGACACAAATTACAACCGTGAGAATCTCATATGTGATTTTTCAATACTAAGAACAACTAAAATAGAGTAACACAATTTAGCGTGGCTACTTCGCTTAGCAAAGCATTAGGTACGAAAAGAAATGATTTAAAAACCCAGCCCTGTCGTAAACACTGACCCCTCGTCGAGTCGAATATTTAATTAGTTTTTTCTACGGTTTCCACAGATAACAGCAGTGACCGGCGCGGTGCGGCGCGGCGTCGAGAGCTAGGGGCCCAAGATCTATTGCAGGGCTGGCAAATGTTATAAAAATGTATACTTATTTTTATTATCAGCGTGTTTATTTTTGTGTATTTTATAAATAAAAATTATAAGTACGATGTTAATTCGTAAGCCCATCACTTGAGAAGGGATAAATGCAAATTTTTTATTTGCAAAAATAAATAACAAATATGTTATAGCCTAAACAAGGTTTTTAGTGACAAAAAAATCGCTTTTTTTTACTGTTTACCGGGCATTGGATAACTCATTGGATTGCATTGGATTGAAAAGCTAAAAATGAGTCAGCTACGCAATAACAGTCTCCTAATGTACCGAATACTAAGCATATAGAATGCATGCGAAGCTAAGTACAAAACTGAAATAAAAGCAGTTTAATAATAAATAATTTATAGACAAATATAAATTGTATATGAATACACGCAGTGATATCCTAGTTGGGTCTAGTACAGACTCTGCCGCTACGAAAGTTTCAGGTTCAAACCAACACAATCTGTATTTAAATATAAAAGTATCTTTCTAACTACTTTTACAAATGCGAATGTTTGGATACTTTTAATCCCGGAAAATGCACGGTTCCTATGGGATCGCACAATATAGAAAGATGTAATAGCTTTAGATGTCTCCATGGATTTTATACCTTTTCTTTAAAATAACTACAACGCTGGCGAAGCCGCGAGCAAAGGCTAGTTTCCCATAAATAATTTCACGGCGTACTAAAGCCTAGTCCTCTCATTAGTAGAGGAGGTCTAGCAGCGGGACAGATTATATAAAACGGGACTATAAGAAAATGGATTTGACGATAGAGTCGACCGTTAGCAAGATGTTGGTGTATTGTGGCAATTCTACGCACACCTGTGGGGCAATCGGTGTGATGATGTGCTTATTTATTTAGAATTATTGTATATTACAGTTGTCTCTAAGTAATACGTGAATATATACATATCATAGTACTATTCAATATAATTATCAAATAAGGTTTTTATCCCTAATATCACTTAAAACCGCAACTATTTTTCAAATTTAATTGGTACAAATTTTAAGACACTCTATAAATGTAAATAGAATGATTAAAACAAAATCACTGTGAGAAAATATATATTTATAATTCTTAATATATGCTATATTTTTTGTATCGATTAGTTAAAATTAAAATAGACTATCTCAGTATTAAAATGATAAATACATATTCAGTGGGCAGTAAGTAAAGGAACAAGGGCATGCCTAAATTTATATTTAATTAATTACGCAAGTGTCAACCCTGCGTTAACAAGGGTTGCATGTGACGCGGAATAATGAACGAACCCTCTCGCACGCGCGCTCTTCAACTAATGTCGATATGAGTTTTGCATATCGCAACCCATGTTGCTAGGGAGGTTATCTTTAGTGGATCTGTCAAACTTTTTTTCATATTTCCTTGGTTAAGGTATAGGAATAGGAAGACGTAATAAATAGCTCTTATGTTTACACCTTTTTGTGATTCGAGTTCAGCTAAGCCTTTAACCAGCTACGAAAATAAATATATTTTGCAATATAATTAAAAACTTACACTAACTCCCATAATCGTCTTGGCAGTCCGTACGGCTACCAACTAGGCTATTGCTGCTATATATATAATAACAGTTCGATCGACAAATCCTACCATCAATAGAAAAAAAAATGGTACAGGAATAAAATCATCGGAATTTAACGGCTTCGAATACTATCTAACAATTACATTTAGACTTCCAACACATTGTATTTTATTTACGGATCATATAAAATTTATTTCGATGAGCTATCGTACTGTTTTCATCGGAATTACTTAATCATGGTAACCCTTCCCGCCGTTTCCCCGGCGGCGTACTACACATGCGCACTTTGATCTAAGCACACCCTCTTATGGAAATTATTGCACATAAACTATTCATCGAGGCCTTTGATTCCAATTCTAAATGCAAATTTGAACTCATGTTCTTCCTAGATACCACTAAATGTCTTTTGAATTGCTTTGTGTTCCATACGTGTAGGAAATAGATTTTAAGAATGTGATAATTTTATACCTTATCCTTGTTATTTTGATATAAATAATAATAATACTAGTTCTGTATTAAACACTAGCTGTTGCTCGCGGCTCCGCCCGCGTGGAGGTCATGTTTGAGACAAAAAGTATACACTACAAAATACCAATTTTCATGCATTTAACTTCAAAAATGAAGGATTTTCATACAAACTTTTTACCCCCTTCGGGGTGGAATTTCCAAAAACCCTTCCTTAGTGGATGCCTACGTGATAAAAGGTACCTACTGTCAAAATTTCAAGTCTCTAACCCCAGCCGTTTAGGCTGTGCGTTGATCGATCAGTCAGTCAGTCAGTCAGTCAGTTTCTTCTTTTATATATACAGATTGTCGTGGTTTCCTCACGATGTTTTCCTCCACAGTTAAAGAAAGCTATTTACAATGAATACACACGTAACTTTAGAAAAGTCTAAGTGTAAGCCATTTGGGCTGGTTACATACGACTTTCGTCTTGACAGTCCGTACTGAAACCAACTAGGCTATCGCTGCTATTCTATTTTGTTATAGTGCTGATAAATATACACTATAGTGTTCAGGGGCATCGTTTTGTTTGTCTGTACTCGTATGTACATCATCATCTACCTGCCCTTATCCCACAGTAAGTGGGGTCGGCACAATTGGTTTTAACTCTCCACGCAGCCTATCATGCGTCAAATCTGCATTCACTCCTTTCACGCGCATGTCCTCATTCACGCAATCCATCCACCTCTTTTTAGGTCTCCCACGACTCTTTCGTCAATCCACATTCATATTGACAACTAGTCTTGTCACATGCCTTTCATCCCTCCTCTGTTTGTCTGTACTCGTATGTACCCTACATACAAATTCGTAAACTATCAAACTGTAAAAATTCTCACTAAAAGAAATCTAGACCGCTCCTGAGTACCGCAGGGTATATTTTACTAAAGATATAATACTTTGTATCCTACAAAAAGACTCTTGAAAACACTTGAAAATACCACTGAACCCTCTAATAGATGTATTTTTTTATTTTTTTTTTATACCATGTTGGTGGCAAACAAGCTTACGGCCCGCCTGATGGTAAGCGGTTACCGTAGCCTATGGACGCCTGCAACACCAGGAGTATCACATGCGCGTTGCCGACCCGAAATGACCCGATGTAATCATATATTGAATCATTTAAATAAAGAAAAAAAATACTCCTTAGGGCAGTGCAACCTTGACTTGCATGAAGAATCACTGGCTAAAAAATAGTGACAAAGTGTAACAATTCGGCATGGCGAAAATTAAAATAGACCGAAAACAAAGTTGTAACATTCCGTATAGTTTTCCAAAATTGTATTCTACTTGCATTAAATATGTAGTTAATGCTCCCCAAGCTACGGAAACCCACAACAGCACATTATGTTGTACCATATTGCGTGCACTGGCGTCATTTGTATTTTATGATTCACTACAATAATTTAATGAATCGATCGTTATCGTCAATATAACTATTTACCCTTGCTAAATAATGTATACAATGGTATATTAACAACTCGGTCACGATAATCCAAACACGACAGCAAATATGACGCATCATCAAGATCTTTTACTTACTTTTTTTTTTGTTAAAATATAATCGTTTAATATTGACTTTGAAAACGACACTTCATTGGGTAGTAGTTTTGAAAACTATAGAATCAACGTATTTCCCAAAGTTGACAGGATCGCGACCCACCTAGCACTCTTACAAATACGTAATTATCAGAATGGGATAGGGCAATTACTATGTTAAAATAAGAAATAAAAATATATTTTTTTTATCCTGGCACAGCAAAGTGAACTCATTGCACCTGATGGTAAGCGCAATGTCTATCCCTATGTCCCTATGTCTATCCCTCGCTACTCAACACAATCATGCCGGCCTAGTTCTTCACACTACGCTATGGGCAAGAAGGTGAAGAAATGGTTGAGGGTCTAGTGTCTGAGTACTTAGAAGACCGCAAAACGAGCAAACACCGTACCCCAACTATAGACGCCCAACAAAAACCGGATGTACACTGCCAGATCCCGGATAGCGACACACTTGCGTGGGCCACTATGGCGGGTTTTACACCCTGTGGCGGTGGTCGCTAACCGGGTGGATATGAATATCCTGCCATCAGCAACTATGTTCAAATAAGAAAATGTTATATACATATTTGTAGCGTTTAGTATAGTGAGTAAAAAAAAAACAAATGTGAAATGAGAGCCAAGTTAAATATTATGATATATGCATTGGTTGTTTGTCTTCAAGGACAAAAGAAGTGAGATCTAAATGGGTGCCAAGTTCAATCAACGGTCAGTCCTGAAATAGGATAATATATTGAAGCGTAAGGTCTGACTTGGCTAGTTCGAATATATATTAACAAACACAACACAACTATAAAACATGAAATAGAAAATAAAAAATACCTGTATGCATCAACTAACAAAAATATTTAATCCATACTAATACTATAAATGCGAAAGTAACTCTGTTTGTTTGTATGTTTGTTTGTTTGTTTGTTACCTCTTCACGACTAAACGGCTGAACTTTGTTAAGGGAATAGATTATATCCTGGGGAAGGACATAGGCTATCTTTTTTCTCAAAAAACAACCTTGAAAGGGGTCAAATAGTAGTTCAAAATTTGTATGGGAAATCCATAATTCCTTGACTTAGGGATCTGTAAATTCATATATAGGCTTTTCGTAGGAAATAAAGAAATACGTGTTTCAACGTTTTTGAAAAATCATCCCTAAAAGGGGCAAAGCGAGGTTAAACTTATGAGGTATTGTTTAGATGCAATCTCAAGATTCAGGCACAACACCTGAGAGGCTGGACAATCGCTACAGGTGCCTCAGTGCAGAAGACAACTCCTTGGATTGTATATTTCTGCTCCCGAATATAACCTCCACGCAGGCGGAGCCGCGAGCAACAGCTAGTTATATTATAAATACATTTTTATATATTATAACTAGCTGTTGATTGCGGCTCCGCCCGCGTGAAGGTTATTTTCGGGAGCAGAAGTATACAATCTGCCTCGGTGGCGTAGTTGTAATTGCGCATGCGTTACGATTGCTGTGCTGAGGTCTCGGGTTCGATCCCCGGGTCGGGTAAAGTGATATTGGGTTTTTCTACCTAGGAATACTCAGTATTAACCCGGAGTCTGGAATGGTGCCCGATGTGGCGATAGGCTCGCCCCCTATCACAATATGGGACCGAAATTCGGCGAAAAGTGGGTGTACTGGTTACACCTCTGCCTACCCCTTAGGGGATTACAGGCGTGAGTGAATATGTATGTATGTAAGTATACAATCCAAGGAGTTGTCCTCTGCACTGAGGCACCTGTAGCGATTGTCCAGCCTCTCAGTTGTTGTGCCTGAATCTTGGATTGCATCTAAAGAATACCTCATAAGTTTAACCTCACTTTCCCCCTATTCAGGGATGATTTTTCAAAAACGTTGGAACACGTGTTTCTCTATTTCCTACCAAAAGCCTTAATATGATTTTTCAGATCCCTAACTTGAGGAATGATAGATTTCCCATACAAATATTGAACTCTTATTTGACCCCTTTTAAAGTTGTGTTTTGAGAAAAAAGATAGCCTATGTCCTTCTCCAGGATATAATCTATTCCCTTACCAAATTTCATTACAATCCGTTCAGCCGTTTAGTCGTGAAGAGGTAACAAACAAACAAACAAACAGAGTTACTTTCGCATTTATAGTATTAGTATAGATAATTATGTACTATATAAACATAGCAATTCTAAAAACAGATAAAACTACGAATCAATATCTATAACTCACAGCGAGTATAATGAAACTGTTGTCTCTAATATGATTTTCGATCGCGTCGGCATCTTCTATGGCTTCCGGCTTAATGATCGCCAAAGTACGTTCTGAATACGAATGGAATTCCGCCCCTGAGTCTGATGATGCCACAGACATTTTATAACGGCTTTTGGTTTATATTTATATTGATTTCTGTGAATTTCACTGACGTGTCCGTGACATATGTAAGTGACGTAGGCAGAGTAAGGTACTAATATAATGAGTTCGTGCATGTGTATATTAATATTTTTGAAGAAGTTTATATATTTTTTTCAATACACAATGTTTTTATTTATTTTTGCCTTAGAGTAGTGTTAAATACTCTAAGATTGTTGCTCATCGTCTTTTCTCCAATAATACAATACAATACAATACAACAACTCTTTATTGTATAACCATAAAATATAGTAACATAGCATACATATAACTTAATTAATTATAATATAATAATTTAATAATATTTTTTGATATTAATAAAGTTAATAGAGTTAATAAAGTTTTATAGCTTTCGATGATCGTTCAAAAATGAAATATTTATGGAAAATTGAATTAATAGATATACATATATTAATATACAATACTCTATAAAATAAATAAGAACTGCATTTTAGTATTATTTACTAAACTCCTCCATAACCGTTTACGATAAACGATCGGCAATTGCAGACGTTTGTAAATGGAAAAACTGGTACGCATTTTCCTTTAACGTCGAACCACCCTGACAGAGCTGTATCGCGGGGGGCCGAGGCTGCGTACGTCGGCCGGGGCGAGGGAGAGCGAGGGTGTGCGAGGGGTGCGAGGCGTGAGGGGGAAGCGGGTGGCGCGCGCTGGGCCCAGTGCCCCCCGGACGCAGTGGCGGCGCGACGCCTCCCCGACGCCTGCACCCGCGACATGCGGCGTTGACCCTGTCTCCCGCCACCCGACAACCACCGCCGTATACATGGACAACTCTTGCCTCCTTGACCTCCTCATCAGGTGCTTCGCTATGACCGAGCCCGAGGACCTCAACTTCACAGCGTTCACGGACCTGTGTCGCCTGTGCTCCTTGAAGAGCGGCCCCAGGCTGCATATCTTCGATAAGGAGTCCGAACAACGGCAGATACTGTTTAAGCTCAGGACCTGCCTACCAACTATGGTGAGTCACACGCTTTTTATTGTTTCTCGGCTTGTATTATTGTTTTCTCAGTGTCCCAAGTTAAAATTGAGATAAAGTTATACTAAATTAAAAAAATGTAACCTGTACATAAAATAAATTGTAAACAGAGGATTTGTGGCAGAAAAAGTAACTGAATTAATGTAGCTTTCGTAGACGCCTGCGCGCTACGCACTGCTACGGGCTACGTCCACCAAGGAAATATGATGTCTCACGATACCTGTTGAGAAATTTATACAAAATGTTTTATTTTGTGCTTACAATTGTTACATGAAACTGTGCTCGTTTATGTGAAGTTATTTAGTGATTATATACGTATATAAAATGCATTTAAAGACTAAACACAAAGTGGAATTCGAAAAAATTTATACCAGTGGTATTATTTGACAAAATATATCAACGAAGAAAATATGTCAGGTCTAAATATCTAAATATACAATCTGAAAAGTATATTAAAAACTTAAAATTGCTATTCAAAACTATTTTTCTTCACGATGAAAATTACATGAAATTTACAATGGTACGTACGAAGACTCTCGCATATGGTATTAATTCCAAGTTATAGGTTATGTTAATTAGTTTGAATTTGGAATGCCTTCAAGATGCAGAGAAGAGAGCATTGACCCCATACAACGTCCCACGCAAAATTTCAAGTAGGTCAACGTAATAGTATTGGGATTACATGAAATCCCGTCGTATTGGGGTTCTGTTCAAAGGGATGATAGTCGGCACGTGACGTGGCTTAATCTACGTGTACATTTCAACACATTCACAGCTTCTAATTCGCAAACCATAGAGTTCAAAATCGTGTAGCAAATTTTATATTGATAGGTACTGAATGTTTATATGTTTGTGTTCAATTGCTGGAACAAATTTATTAGGCTCCGGCTTCATGTATTGACATTGTAATTGAATCATGTGCAAACTCAACATAATTATTTGTAGTGGTTGCGTTTCAATATTATACTAAGAGTTTGGGGATAGAGAGTAAATATGGCTTTAATGTTGTAAGCGATAACAATTTATTGATTTTAGAACTCTCCAATTCAGGCAATTCTACTACTGTAATTAATAAACTAGTAGAAGGCTCCAACTATTAATTAACTCGATAATAACATGCATATTATTGATATAACTGAACTTCAATAAATGTTCAGCGGTCCGTAATTTTTTTTTAAATTGAAGCATAATCGTCTTTAACTAACCAAACGTCGATGTAATTTTCGATTTTTTTATTCTTGTCACTACAGCCTTTACATTTAATTCATAATAAATATACTTATAAGACATTTATGTTCTTTTGTTCTTGTCGTAATGCTACTCTGAGTTAACTTGTTCAATGGCGCAGTCTCTCAGCCCTTTGTTGGATGTTGAGATAAATTATAGCGTGAATAACGCTATAATGGTTCGTCCTTATTCGTCCTTGACATATAAAGCTTAGGTCGCAGTGAATATTTGTACTGCTTGTTATGAAATAAGAATTTGTAGTGTTTTTGGACATCAGTAATAGAAAACCTTTTGTATAGTCCTCGTATAGGGCTTTGTTGAACAATTTATCATATCCAATTTTATTGTATTATGTATATTTATTTATACATTATTCTCAATTTCATATACAAGTTACAAACTTGATTATATTTAATTAATTTCTTCTTATTAACTTATTGGGATCTTATTATTTAATATGGGGGGCAAGGGGAGAACGAATCATAACATCTTTTCGGCCCAATTGTCAACCTCACCTGCACGCGCCGGATGGCGGCGGCGACCAACCAGTTTCCGTGGTGCTCCCTGCTGGATAACGGACGAGGCTCTGGCGACCGAGCAAATGGCGGTATACCCATTCACCTAGTCGGGAAACTGGCTGGATGAGGCGACAGCGGCCTTGGGACCCAAATAACCCCACAAAATGCTGGCACGGAAAGGAATGGGACACTACCGTGACTATTATCCCAAGAAAACTATGATGAGGTTAATACACAGGAATGGTTTGTCATACGACCCGGCTGACCCCCGGCGCCAGGCTGGTTCCGGGTCTCCTGGTGTGAAATTGGCTACCGGCTGCAAGGCAGTGGGTTCTCAGGCTGCTTGCAGAAAATGGACTACTGCGGACAAACCCAAATTGAACATCAAGCACCAAGCTCTAAGGATAGGCACATGGAATGTGCGAGGCCTTAAAAAGACAGGGAAATTGGAGGTGATTGAGGCAGAAATGAACCGATATGGCCTCGATGTACTAGGCCTCAGCGAAACACATCTCAAGCAAAGCGGTCACTCAATGACAGATACAGGAATGACATTGATTAACGTGGGTAACGAAGCCAACAGTTATAGTGGAGTTGGGTTTCTGGTGGCCAAAAATCTTACTAACAACATTATGGGGTATGACACCATAAGCGACAGAATAGCACGATTAAAACTAGCGGCATGGCCCTACCCTATAAACGTCATCCAAGTATATGCCCCTACATCCGCTTCAACTGAGGAAGAGATTACAGACTTTTATAACTCGCTTAGTCAAGTATATCAAGATCTCCCGTCAAAAGAAATTACTGTTTTGCTTGGGGACTTTAACGCAAAAGTAGGATTGACTGCAACGGATGATCATCTGAGGGATAGTGTAGGCAGATTTGGTTTAGGTGACCGAAATGAGCGTGGACAAATGTTGCTAGACTTCTGCGCAGAAAATAACTTAACTATAATGAACACTTGGTTCCAACAACACCCGCGAAGACTCTACACCTGGACGTCTCCGAATGGTAGACACAGAAACCAGATCGACTACATTATTATTGGCAAGAGATGGAGATCATCGATCACTTCCACTAAAACGCGGCCGGGAGCCGACTGTGGAAGTGACCACCAGTTACTTGAAGCGGTGATCAAAATCCGTTTAAAGGCAGCAAATAAGAACTTGCCAAAGAAGCCTATCATGCTACCAGTGCACGTGGAGGACGAATTTAGGAAGATCGCACAACAGCGAATCAGAGAGCTAGAGTTAGACCCTTTCGAGTCAGCACACGAGTCGTGGGAGTCTCTAAAAACCGTGGCGCTGGAAACAGCTCAAGAGATAGCAAGTAGAAGGAGTGAACCGCGCCCAAAATCTGATTGGAAAAAAAGGGAAACTTGGCTACTCATACAGGAACGACGTGATCTGAAGGCGGGTGGCTTAAGCTCGGAATCTGAGAGACAGCGATACCGAGACCTGCATGCAACAGTTCAAAGACTCTGCAGAAAAGACAAAAACGCCGCAATCGACGAAGTCTGTCTAGACATCGAAAGGTCAGCAATTCATGCACAATGCAAAGACATGTTTGCTAAGGTGAAGCTGTTAGCTAAGGACTTTAAACCTAAAAACTGGACAATAGAAGACGAACTTGGCGCACCACTAGTGGATAAGCATCTGGTACTCGAGAGATGGCGCCAATATTGTCAACAGCTTTACTGTGAACACGACGACACTGAAGACCGACTAGACTCCTCTGAAAGGGAGCCGGACATCCTTCTGCACGAAGTCGAAGCCGCAGTGGGCCGTCTCAAACACAAAGCGTGCGGTGGTGATAGAGTATCCGCACAAATGCTGAAGTGGCTCGGTCCTGAGGGTGTGCAGCTCTTACACTGTATTTGCCAGAAGGTCTGGAGAACTGGTCAATGGCCTGAGGACTGGATGGACTCGATAGTGGTACCGATACATAAAAAAGGATCAACCAAGAAGTGTGAGAACTATCGGACCATATCCTTGATATCAAATGCGAGTAAGATACTGTTACACATTATCAACAGGAGACTGGAAAATTTCATCGGTGGACAGATCGCTAAAGAGCAGGCAGGCTTCGTTAGGGGCAGAGGCACGCGTGAACAGATACTAAACATGAGGCAGCTAATCGAAAAAGCTAGAGAATTTAATGTTCCCATGGCACTTTGCTTTATCGATTACGCTAAGGCCTTCGACTGTATCAGCTGGAGGAAAATGTTTAGTGTCATGAGTGAAATGGGCATACCCGAACACCTGACTTTTCTCGTGCATAACCTCTATCTCGACGGCAAATCTAGAGTCAGAATTGAAGAATCCGAGTCCGGCCACTATCAGACGGGCCGTGGTGTTAGGCAGGGCTGTATCCTTTCGCCTCAACTTTTCAATCTCGTTGGAGAGCATATCATGCGGAGAGTCTTGGAGGGGTGGAATGGAGGCATGCGGGTCGGAGGACACCTCATCAATAATCTACGCTTTGCAGATGATACGACCATTATAGGCGCGAATGAATCTGAGCTAGCCGAGCTTCTGCAAAGGGTCCAAAAAGTTAGTGAGGAATATGGTCTTCGTATCAACCGAGCCAAGACTAAGCTGATGTTTGTAGACCGGGCTGGCACTCTCCAGCGAACGGGGGAGCTATCCGACCTTGATACCGTGCAGTCATTTGTATACCTAGGATCCTTGATAGCCGCGGATGGTGACTGTGAAAGAGAAGTGATAAGAAGGGCTCAAATCGCAAAAACAGCGGTGAGGAGACTTGAGAAGATCTGGAGGAATAGAGGAATCAGTAAGAGCACTAAATGCAAACTGATGAGAACTTTGATCTTCTCTATATTCCTCTACGCTTCGGAAACCTGGACTTTGAAGGCACGCATTCGGAGCAGGATTGACGCATTCGAAATGTGGTGCTGGCGCAAAATGTTGGGTATTCCATGGACAGCGCGCCGCACCAATGTGTCAATTCTTTCCGAATTGAATATCAAGTGCCGCCTATCGACCATATGCCTCCAACGGGTCCTCAAGTACTTCGGACACGTAGCCAGACGAGAACCCGATAATCTTGAAAAAGTTATTGTGGTAGGACACGTGGAAGGAAAGAGGAGCCGCGGAAGGGCACCGACCAGATGGACCGACACCGTGAAGGAAGTCTCGAAAAGCAGTATACAGACTTCCATCCGGATGGCCGAAGACCGTGCGTCCTGGAGAGCCTTGGTGAAGAAAGTGATGACCTCATATAGTCACGACCCTCAGTCATGAGGAGGCGACGAAGAAGAAGAAGAAGATTAACTTATTCATCTGGTCCGGTTAAATTTTCAATCCTATTAAATAGGAACCAAAATTGACAAATATTTTTTTAATAATATACCTTCCATTTTTACCAAGTCACTTAATGTTCATTGAATTAGAAACTCTCTAACAAGTCACATTACGACAATACCCAGCAGTAAGTGTTTTTAGACTCTCGCGATTTGAATACATATTATAAATACTCAATAATTATATATTTCTCAACCAGCCCGTGACGCACGCGTGATGCGACTCGGTTGAAACGCCGGGAAATAATTGTGGTATTTATACCATTATAAAAAAATGTGGGCACCAATAGTACACCGACTTCAATAAAAAGCGCCTTATGCATCCCTATAAAATTTAAGGGTTGCCCTCGATTTCTCTGAGATCCTATCATCAGATCCTGACTTGGTGCCAATGGGACCACCTGGGAAGTATACCCTTTTAAACAAAAAAATAATTTCTCGAATCAGTCCAGGCGTCTTCGAGTAATCGGGGAACATACATTAAAAAAAAGATTCCAACGAATTGAGAACCTTCTCCTTTTTTTGAAGTCGGTTAAAAATATTGCGTGATTAAGACCCGCTCCTAATTTTATAATAAATACCCAGCAGATCTCGAAAGACGACTTCCTGCCGAAGAAGATCTGCGAGCGGTGCGTGACGAGACTCGAACAACTGTACGAGTGGCGGCAGAGCTGTCTCAGCACTGACTCAGTGCTCCGGAACTACGCGGAGTCTATGAGGATCGTCACTTCCACTATCAACTTCCAGGTTAGTTAAATGTTTTTTTTGTAGAATTATTTTTTTTACTTGTTTTTTTTTATTTGGTTCTGAACTAGTTGTACACAGTTATTACAATGTTAAGACATAAATTAAAGATATCATACAACAGTGTACCACCTTCTTGGAGTGAACACAGCATGCAATTGTTTGTAATTATTTCTAGATTTCCTTAATAATTTAAGTTTAACACACACACATACACTCACGCCTGTAATCCCCGAAGGGGTAGGCAGAGGTGTAACTAGTACACCCACTTTTCGCCGAATTTCGGTCCCATAATGTGATAGGGGGCGAGCCTATCGCCATACCGGGCACATTTTCCAGACTCCGGGCTAATACTGAGGAATTTCTAGATAGAAAAACCCAATATCACTTTACCCGACCCGGGGATCGAACCCGAGACCTCAGCACCGCAGTCGTAACGCATGCGCAATTACAACTGCGCCACCGAGGCAGTCAAAATTTAAGTTTAAATTTTGTCTAATACCTAGTTTTAATTTCTTTGTTTGTTTTATGATTTGCTTTATTGCTTGCTGTATAGCACTCATGTTGTGTCCATCTATAAGAGACACAATGAAAATGTAGCTTTATTTATATGTAAAATTGTACCAGCTTTTGTAAATTGTAGTCTCTGTTGATGGTCCTAAATAAACACCTATAGCGGAATTCAGTAAAAAGCACCACTACCAAGCAGTCATCTGATGCTTAGTGAACCTGCATAAACATATTTCAAGAAGAATAATGGGTGTGTTACTAAATTTCAAGGTATAAGGTATGAGATTTATTGGGAAAATTTGGACCTCTAGTAATCCCACTCACTGTATGAAACGTAACAGCAAGCTGTTTCTTCAAGTCGGGTTACTTCACGTTGTCAACTGACACCATAATAAGACATTACTATGACAACCTCCGTGGCGCAGCGGGCGAGTATCCGGCTGTGAAACGAGAGGCCGTGGGTACGATTCCTGCACCGAGACAAATTATTTTTGTGACAGATAGATACTTGTTTCGAGTCTGGGTGTTGTGGGACCGTAGTCCCTCGGAGGTCTTGATACCCACGATACAGGTTCTACCTAGTGTGGGGTCTGAACTATGTGTGTGACTGTTGGGTGTATTTCAGACTATAATCTATCTCTGCGCCAAATTTCCACCAGATCCATCCAGCCGTTGCAGCGTGATTGAGTAACAAACATCCATCCATCCATCCATCCATCCAAACATTCGCATTAATAATGTTAGTAGGATTCACTCGAAATACAATGTAGTTTATGCGTGTCAGTGGCAATGAGGTTGAGAGTACGAAGCCCACTCGTCCGTGGCGCCTCCTTCTGCCACTTGGTTCGGGTGCACGGGATAGCCAGCAAAGGAGGTCTCCCCCGGTACCAAACATTCCCGTCCCAAACACACAGTCTCACCAATGTTGGCCCCTGACCACGCAAGTAAAGTCCTGAGATGATAGCGTGGAGTAACACACACTCATTTCCAGTGCTTCGTCTGAGGGCTCTATTCCTCATGCCGTGATTGGCCTTTTACTGCGGAGGTTGCGGCTGCATGCAATTGCATCTTTCGACATTCAGGAGAGAGTGGAACATCGCAGGGTTTAGTCGGTAGGACGGTCTAGGCCGTTGAGTGCGACATACTTCCTTAGAAAATCCGTAAATGGATTCCCCGAGAAAAAAATGCTCACCAAAGTTAATAAAATACAATCATCATATATCATTTATTATTAATCTTTTAAAACCGAAATAAAACCATTGAAACCCCAGTTGTTCGAGGTCAATATTTCGGCTATATAATGGGAATGAGCGGGACATTTCGGTAAGAATTGCAATACCGAGCAAGGTACGTGTCTTTCACACCAAAAAAAAACAAAAAATCAAACGTCGCGCCGAAAGTTCATCAAAGGGTTCGTACTTACTCAAAGAGGCATATTGATTTACTCATTCAACAAAAATGAAGTAATCGATAGAAAGCTTATTTTTTATATCCACCAATCATAAAAGTTCTGATCTTAACCTAAAACACTAGAGTTATCTCTAGAGTACAACGAACCACTAGGGACGTTTCGGTCTCAAAACAGGGTATATTTATGCATCGCACACGTTTGACTCGCTGCGGGTATCGAACCGACGCATGTCGGTAATCAGCTACTTGCCCACTGCACCACGAAATCTGCTTTATGTTTATATACAACAACAAACGTGAAAGATATGAGAGTTCCCGATATTAGTTAAATGTTTGAAATGAGTAAATTACACATTAAGTATTCTTTATTGCTTCACACACTCAAAGTATACTTATTTATAAAAAGCTTATACATATTTTGTTATTTGATATTTAGTAGCAGTTTCATATTTAGCTCATATGTATGTTCACTCATATGAATTAATTAATTATAGTGGAATATAATCGATGATATGCGTTTTATCAATGTATCGATAACGCCGTGTAACAGATAAGAAACATCCATTCTGGGTCGGGGGGGATGGATTAGATAATCTACGATAATCAAAACGGATTAACCGATTACAGGGCGAGCACAAATATTAATATAGAATAACTAGCATTTGTCAGCGGCTCTCTCCACATAAAATTGTTCAACTGAAAGTTTTTTTTTGCTGATGCGTTCTCATATTTCAGACCAAATATTCGATAGGAAATATTTAAAAGATTATAAATTGGGGAAGAAAAATAAAATGGCAACCACATATTCAGTTTTAGCAGTGGATCCATTCTTCGTAACCACGGGGCGAACCAGAGGTCTGTTTTTTTTTATTGCCTGGATAGGCAGATGAGCAGATGGGGCACCTGATGGTAAGTAGTCACCGCCGCCCATACACTTCTGCAATGCCAGGACACAGCAAAGCCGCTGCCTACCGTTGAAGGACTACTCTTCTTAAGCCTCGTTTAAAGAAGGACATGTCATAGCACTCAGGGAACACTGCTGCATAGAGTTCATTTCAGAGCTTGCATGCACGTGGTAAGAATAAACGCTGGAAACGAAACGTGTTAGACGGAATCGTTTCCAGGTGGTATGGATGAACTCTGTTGCGATGTCGGGTGGTACGATGATAAAATGGTGGTGTAAATGTGCGATTTTGTAATCAAGCAGAGTTAAAACAATATTGCTTATTTTTATTCATCCACTAAGAGGTTGGTTAAAAAAAATAAGTTTGTCATGTCCATCCTCCGATATCATAATATTATCATACTGAATTGTATCAAAATCGGTTCAGTGGCTTACTTTCATCCCCAATTGAAGTAGGGTTCAGTGCCTTACTTTCGTCGCCTATTGGAATAGCAGTAAGCCCCTGAGAGAATGATTAAAAAAGTATTCCATGTCTATTTTCAGACTTTAGAATAAAATATCCATAATTAATTTCACAAAATTCGATGTAGAAGCTTATAAGCTTATTTTCATCTCTTATCAGGGGTTAATTAAATTCGGAGAATGTCATATGTATTTTTAGGGCTAAAATTATTTCCATACTGATTTTCATAACATAAAAAGTGTTAAGTGGTTTCAGAATCCCCATATACAATTTGATTCCCTATTTAATTATTTTTTTTGATCATCAATTTCATCTAAATCGGCTCAGATGATTAACGGACAGACTAAGTTACCTTCACATTTATAATATTACTATGGTTGGAGTCGTTCAGTTAACAACAATGACATACAATATTAGAGTAGGTAATTATCTAAATAAAAACACTCATCATTAGTTAACATGGATAGACGAAGGATACTTGTCGAAGTGTTAATAACTGTAACAATACTGCATTAGTAATTGTACCATAATCACGGGACCATAGAGTCCCGGTCTTTTGGAAGGCATGCGGCATGCGAAGCCAACACGTAGAGGCCCGTTAGACAACTTTAATTTAACTTGTGATGTGACACTAACCGACGGTTATCCATGTATACACTATACAAGAGCACCCGAGGATAACCCCCGGTTGGTGTAAGACAATTGTCTGGATGATAAAAAGTTATGCTGGTTTATTGAGGTGAGGTGTTAGTGGATTTAGTAATTGGGTCTATAGGAAGGACAATGGCACCTGCCTGACCAATGTTAATTACACAGATAAAAGAGGTGGTGACTCGCCAACTCAAGGAAATGGGCTCCCCAAAATAGTCTTTAAAAAAGCAACATGCAAGCAACATCAGTTGAGCGGCTAAATTAATAATTGTATTATTAAACGTATTGGACAGCAAAAGCAAAAGAGTGTTTACTGTGATGAAAGCTAATATATAATTACTTATACGTCTATTTAATTCGAAAACGGAATTTATTTGATTAGAAACCTCCAAAAATGACAAATGATTTACATTCAAATACTCTAAGCATTCAAAGTACATTGTATAAATTTGAAAGCCATATAGCGCCCCCTGTTATCTGCGAGCTGATAAACTGAGCCACTATTGTACGAGAATGTATTGTTATCGTGAGTCGCAAGTGTGTAAGCACGCGGCGGCGACGATGCACGGCTCATCCGACCGGGTAGTCCCCTCCTCTATCGATCGGCGCGCGCCCGGGACGTATCGACCCACTTGCCACCCACCACCCAACGCCTTCTCACTCAAAACACTACTTTACGCTTACGCACTAAGCCCTAAAATCATTTACACGCGACCAGAACAAGAAATGTGCCGAACATACGATTCCAAACTCAAGAAAAACGTAGCACGAGTCACTGTTGAATGCCTTCGTTCCGTCTTCGAATAGACTGTAGGGTTAATGAATTATCAGCTTTAATGTGATAGTTATAAGGCTGTTCCGTTATTTCGATGCGCAATACAACGTTTCGTCAGCTTAGACATTAGCTACGCATGTCCGTGGACCCGTTTTGTGTTCACTGTTCATGAATGTTTAGTTATAGATCGGTAAATTACTTTCACTTCTTCTTTTCACTTTGCTCGCATTCGCATCGCAGGTCGTATTCAATATTTGGAGACCTTTACGTACTAACTACAATGTATCAAGGTAGTAATGTAATGCAGTAGTTCAGTTTAGTTATTGGTTGTTTTAAAATAAAGTCGAGGTAGCGAGAAGTCAAGGCGACATGGGGTAGAGCCGTGGGGAGTGCATTACCGCACGCATCCCATCCAAGGTCGAAGGTGGCTCACCGTCACTGGAGCTCGGGGGTACAGTTAACCCTGACCTAGCGCGGGAGGTGAAGGATATTCCTACTACGGCCTCCCTCCGCCCCCCGCTTGGGGGACCGCACGGCCCCGTTGCCTGAACACCACTTGCACTGAAAACGCTTCAAGCCTTCCCTACTCGTCACATTACATGATGGGGGTCTTGTAACGCACGAAGGCAGGAAATGAGTTGTACACATGCCCTCATATTGAGTTTTACTCAACGTGGAGGGAAATTGAAGAACATATGCTATAGTGACATTTAACAACATAACGAGTACTACTTTTTGATATAATAGGCTAGTTGACTGTTTTTGAGAAACCGTTTTATTTTATTCTTCATGGTCTATATTAATAAAATATTATCATTAAAAACATAAGTTTGCAAGACTGAATTTGCATTTTATAAACCAACTTTATGTTTCCCACCGTTATCCGTTAAAACGTTACCAACTGTCATGGTCTCTCGTGTGACGTGACCAGCCGCAAAACTAATAGACGTTTGGCTCAGTGTTTAATAGATGTTTCGAACGGTGTCCTCATGCATGACTGATTTGTGTTTCATGTCACGTGACATAATACTTTATTTTTACATATTTGTTTCTTGAAGATATTAAATAATCAAGTATAAATGAACAAATTGGTTTAATTTTCGATATTTTTATGCTAAGATCTATTATAGAAACAAAATTTTATCAGGTTTTCAGTTACTGTCAACTACCCTATTGTAGCAACGCGTAAGATTTAACATAGTCAGTGCTTAATAATGTTGATTAAGGAATAAATGAACTTTGCAATGTAAACTCATATCGACTCACGATGATCTGGCACTTTCGTCTACTTATATTTCAACACGATGCGATAAAACAAAGCAACCATTTCGGTAAACTCTATTTTAAGATTTTATAGCACTAATGCAATATTATATTTATCTTGTTATACTAAGACGTAGTGGATTTTTTCCACTAGAGTGCTGCTCTATCTTAATCTAATAGATTAAAATTACATGTTGTTCTTTCATAAACGGGAAATACCGCGCGACCTTACAAGCGAAACTTGGCTCCTATATTTTCAACTAACGGGCGCTAATCATTTCGTTCTTTATCCTACGGACCCATGTCCATGGATAAAAAACATGACCCATGTCCAAAAAAATGCTATAGCTGTTTTTTATACAAATCAATCTAAATTGACACCTGCAAACTCCGTGCACAAGAAAGAAGTGATTTCTTGACTCCGCCGCCTCTGTGTTGCGCACAGACCTGAAGTTAGTGCGTGTACCGCAATATGCTTAATTCAGGATTATTTTTGTTACTATAGGTTATATTTAATACTGGTTAGTTTTTAAGAGTTTTTATTTTGTGTAATATATGTACGCCGTGGATGGGTTCCCTATTAAAAACCAGCGCTGCAGTATGGGTTAGCCTCCACTGCAGCATGTAGCTGAATAGGGACTCCCATTGTTGGTTCGATTATTATTATTATAATTTTTATATGTGTTAGTTCTATTTTACGTTCTGACAATATAAATCTTTTCATTCCTTCTTTCTTTTCTTTATATTTAAATAGATATTTTTTGTTCTAAAAGGGTGATAAATTTCGTGTGGCCAGCAGATCTTGCATGATCTAATATATAACTATGATGCTATTATGGAGGCTCGTTGCCTATGGTTCTTCGCCTAGATATTGCTTGTAACTGGTAGTCTACATTCATATAGATATAACGCCGTTAACTCACGTAGGCAGAGTATATATACTCTACTAGGTATACCTACTCTGCACAATCCTGTAACCCCACTTAAACTTCATCTACTTTCATGAATCTCTTCATGCATTACCTAACCTCTCCAATACTAAGAATCTTGCCAATTTGGTCGACACAATTTTGGTGCGGACGTCTTGTGCCAACTTTTCCTTGTTTTGATTTGATGATTTGTGTCCGAATGACCTGGAAACATGTGACTGGAAGTCTAATTGATTTATAAATCACTAGATGTTGCCCGCGGCTCTGCCTTTGTGGTAGTTATTATTGAAAGAAAAGATATAAAACCCATGGAGGCATCTTTCTATTTTCTATCCCCTAGGAACCGTACATTTTTCTTGGATAAAAAGTAGCCTATGTCATTTTCTGATTCCTAAACTACGACTATGCCAAAATCATTTCGATCCGTTGCTATGTAATAAAAACTATCCCACGGGAACCGTACATTTTTCCGGGATAAAAAGTTCCCTATAATCTATCTCTGCGCTAAATTTCAACCAGATCCGTTCAGCCGTTCTGGCGTGATTGAGTGGCAAACATCCATCCATCTAAACATTCACAATTAGAATATTAGTAGCATAGCCGTTGCTATGTATGAACTGATGTCCCTTTTTGGTTGGTAGTCGTTAAACAACCATTTTGTATACATCAGAATAATTAAAGATAGTAATTTCATAATATTAAATGTAATTTGATATAAGAATTTTTGAAATTAATTATTTTATTCATATTCGCCTCGCTCATTAAGTATGATCCGTTTTCACATTTTGTACCTTAAAGTTCCTTTTACTTTTACAGTTTTTTTTATACTGACATGACACAGTGACCACACTACACCTGATTGTAAGCGCAGTGCCCTCCAATTAGAGTATCGAGTAGCGAGAGTCTATTTATATATATACCGGGCATATTTCCAGACACGGGCTAGTACTGAGTATTTCTAAACAGAAAACCCCAATATCACTTTACCCGACCAGAGGATCGAACCCGAGACCTCAGCATAGCAATAGTAACGCATGCGCAATAACAACTGCGCCACCGAGGCAGTCAATCATCAAGTCATCGTCCATCTACAAAAGTTTATATATCAAAAACTGTATAATCTCGTTAAAAGCAAAAAAAATACTATTATTTTACGTTAATATAACACACATAATTGTAAATATAAATTTCATATATCAACTGCCTTGGTGGCGCAGTTGTAATTGCGCATGCGTTATGACTGCTGTGCTGAGGTCTCGGGTTCGATCCCCAGGTCGGGTAAAGTGATATTGGGTTTTTCTATCTAGAAATTCTCAGTATTAGCCCGGAGTCTGGAACTTGTGCCCGGTATGGCGATAGGCTCGCCCCCTATCACATTATGGGACTGAAATGTGGGTGTACTGGTTACACCTCTGCCTACCCCTTCGGGGATTACAGGTGTGAGTGTATGTGTATGTATGTTCATATATTTCCATAAACAAACACTTAAATAAATTGACAAATAAATTGTATTAAAATATTCGTAAATTAAGCTATAATAATGACGATATTAATGATGGTTCAATAGTTATGCAAATGTCATCAAGTGATATTTTTCAAAATACCTCCGTCTGAATGATTTTCTTTATAAAGTGCTTAAGACAGGAAGAAACCGTCCAGATTTTTCAAGTCAGGTGCGTCGCAAAGCGTAATCGATCGATTTAAGGGAGGTGCAAGTTCTTGCATTAGCTGAGCACTCGTTGCATAGGGTCGGCGGAGGGCGCCCGCCTATCGCCGCCCAAGAAGACGCTCTCTGCCCTACGAGACAACTTGTGTATAAATTCTAATCGTATTTTCGTGTTTGTGTTTTGATCATGTGGCATGTGGACTAATGTAGTAAGTACTATTACAATATTATGTTGATCATATAATATTAATTAAAAGTACATGCTGTCATATCTGTGGCGTATTAAAACCTATCAACGATTTTTTTATGATAATTATCAGTGATAATATTGGGTTCTTCTACCTAGAAATTCCTCAGTATTAGCCCGAAGTCTGGAATTTGTGCCCGGTATGGCGCTAGGCTCGCCCCCTATCACATTATGGGACCGAAATTCGGCGATAAGTGGGTGTACTGGTAACACCTCTGCCTTCCCCTTCGGGGATTACGGGAGTAAGTGTATGTGTAATTATCAGTGATATAGTAATACAATTTTTTTTTGTAGTGGATCGTTCTTTAAACTTATTTCAGTCCAAAATGGGAATGTAGAGTATGTAGGTATATTATAATGCACATTTTGAATTTTTACCCCATCTTATTTGAACCCCACTCATATATATCTCTAGTTAACGTTTGTTTTTAATCTGTGCATCCGTGATAAGGCCCCCCGAGGTTTTCCCCACTTGCAACGCTTTCTCCCTTATCGTGAGGGGCTTTAGCAACGCAAACACTATATGTGTTTAGTTTGTGTATGCAAAATAGATAGTGATGATACAAGCATGAATTAAAAAAAATATCTGTCCATTTTCCGAGCAAAAACAATTACAAACGTGCAGTAAATAATAAACTTTATCGGTCGAAAAATCTTCATAAATTATCCAGACTTGGCGGAGAATTAGCGTTAAATTGTCGACTTGCTTAATTTGAATAAAAAAATAATTTTAGACATTGCAATTATGAGTCAACGATAAATAATATCAATATTTATATCGTCGTGCTATTTCTCGGTTAAGAAGACGATGTATACCTACTTTTTTAATGCCTGGATATGCAGACGAGCAGACGGGCCACCTGATGGTAAGTAGCCCCGCCGCCCATAGACCTATGCAATGCCAGGGCACAGCAAAGCCGCTGCCTACCGTATACTTAAGACATACTTCCACTATTGATGATTGCACTACCATGAGCATGAGCAGACAATAAAGGAACTTTCACATAAGACGAATTATGAGAAAATCATTTTATTCACTAATTTGATCTTATTCTCAATGGGGAACACGCATGTAATGTTACTATTTTAGTAAAACAAATTTAAACGTAGGCCTTCATTGGACGTGTTACATAAATTATGTATTTCTGTTATAAACACAGGTTTCATTTATTTATCTAAAAAATCTAAGTAATTTTATGATTATTAACACCTAGTTTTAAATGGCAAAGTATTTATACGATGACTTTTCGTTTTGTCCGTCTAATAAATATACATAACTATAATATAATAAACTTGCTTAGAAGTAAGACACAATCGAATTTTAAAAAGTTATGAAATTCAATCTAGTTTATGCAAACTTATATTATAACATAAATAGAAATTGTATTGATTATTTTTTAAAGTCGGTTAAAATATTTGTATGTATATTTACAAATCTACAATACACTTTAGCCTTACTTACTATTATCCTGTTATGGATACTCTATTATTGGATTACGACAAACAAATTTCAGCATTACCCTGAAGTATCTTAAAATAAGTGATACAATTTAATTACATCATAAACACATTACGTTATCCTTCCTAGATGAAATGCTAAACAAAGCTATTACGTTACAGATTGCACAAGTCTGAAATGTATGCATGCGGATTAACTGCTTCATTTTAATTGCACGCAATTTACTACGAGATGTGTAATTACGAACAACTATATAGCAATAAAGTTATCTGATAATAAGAAAACATGTGTGATTTTTTATGTTTCTGTGGTTCCGTATCACAAAATGAACCACTGGATCAAAAACGTCTCGAAGGTATTATTCTCAAAAACGGATCGAAATATTGAGTTGAAATCAACGTGGAATGCTATGGTAAAATGATATGGCCTCAAGCAAAGCATATTTTGATTGGCTGGTTTAGGTAATTAGAGCCGGCTTAAATAGGCTGACTCTATTTACTTCTAAATTAGCCATGATGGCCAGTCTTGTGGAACAAGTGAAGGATCAATATTCACTCCCTCGCCTTTGTAAAATTATTATTCATTATATTTATAACTACATACTAATAATGAACTATATCAATTTATAACTTAACCGCAGTAGAGCATCCATAATTAATAAACGTCGTTTGATAAAATAAGATATCTAATCTATTCAGAAATCACCAATATAACATAATTGTTTGTTCAGAGTAAAGTTTAAAGTTATTCTGGTGTTTTTTTTTTCTACAATGGAATTCAATTCAAAACTATTTATATTTATTTATAATTATTTGATTGGATTAATTGGAATTCCAAGAGATACCTGATTAGTTTTCTGACCCAAACATCTTAATCTTCATTCTTTAAAATCCATATGATACTGTTTTTTACTGCAACCCATCTATATATATATATTTACTAAAAGAGGGATTGTGACAATTTGTGTGTTAAAGACAAGACTAGCTACATTTCCAACGTATCTAATAAAAACTACGTAATTCTGTTTTTTTTTCCAAACTCCCACTTGCACTTCCCTTATAAAAAATACATTAAGACGTCAACGACCTCTCACCCACAATGGTTTTAGGAAATCAGATTTCGCCCACGTCCGTTTTCCCTACGATTAGGCGAGTTCGTTGAACCCACCATGAGTTTTGGCAATTAAGCATAGGGTGTTGGTGGCTACGTGTTTCGGAATGAAAGTCGTCTGCCTCGGGGGTTGGTCTCACTTTCCGCGAGGTGAATGCACTGGCGGGGGACGCCACCCTAACGAGACGCTCCCTCGAGCCCTCCGAACGCATCAAAGACACTCAATGAAGGCGATGATATAAATTATATCATAAAATTCCAAGATATATGTCCTAGGCAGTAAAATATAGTGTTCGGTAAAGAAAATAACGTTAGCTACCATATTAGATGTAGATATATAAACGTTATTAGAGACTATCCCGCCTACATACCTGCCATTGTGACTCCTGTTTAGGCAGGATCGACAATGGCATGCATTTTTTCGACAACGCGGCGAGTCTATGGGAATGCTTATCTGTCTTCTCTGGGAACGCTTATATAAACGTTATTAGTCAGTTATAACTAATCAATGTGACTTTGCATTTAAAAAAGGTGTCATGTTCGTAACTCTATACTACTACTACTAAACTCTATACTCTATACTAGCTATAATATCCATAGTTTTTTCACTTAAAGTATTTAATTTTATATTAATATTCTTTTCAGATAAAAAATCGGCCAACTAAATTACAAAATAGTGTTATTCATTTACGTTATTATTTATCAATCCGAAATTGGATCATATTTAGCAAGAAATATTATATTACCCAATCAAGAGATCTCAAGTATTCTGTTGTACTGTATCTATAAAAATAAACTGGAATTTCTTTTATTGCGTTTGTGATAAAAGATTTTTCCTCTTGAAATGTACTTGGAAAGTTTTAGATATTTACTTTACATATTGCAACTCATTTGCATACTATATAGATAGATCATTAAACCCAGGAAATCGGTCAGTCAGTTATTCTTATTAAGTATACATTTCGAATAACATGATATCCGCTTTCCGGGACAGATTTTATATCGAACAATGAAAATGTACACTCGAAATGTTGTACTCTACTCGGTAGTATATAGTATATTAACATTACGCTATCAGAGTTGCAGAATGCAGACACGGGGGACTAACCTGTATCATTTGGATAAAGGCATAAGCGTGATTCAACAAAGATTGCTGCTTAATCTGTAATTACAAATACAAAAAACGTGGTTTTTCTTACATAAAAATCAACATTAACATGCTTGTTGCAAAACAGGATGGCACAGTAAACATGGACAAAATGACGGAAGCTCAGAAAACGGCATACCTGGAAGCTCACGTGGCTGTACAACAACATATGGCTCAGGCCGCGGCAGCTGCTCGCCGCGAACAACAACAACAGCAGCAGCAGCAACAACAACAGCAACAGCAGCAGCAACAACAACAGCAGCAACAGCAACAACAGCAACAGCAGCAACAACAACAGCAACAACAACAGCAACAACAACAGCAGCAGCAACAACAACAGCAACAACAACAGCATCAACAACAACAGCAACAGCAACAACAACAGCATCAACAACAGCAACAACAAAATAATAACTCCAATAATCAGACAAGACATCATCAAGAAATGCAAGTAAGTTAGATTAGCTAAATATTAATGTATTAAGGATTTCAATCATATTACACAAACCGAAGACTTGTGGTTCAAGAAATATAATGCATACATTATCATATTATAAAGTGTAATGTAAAATATTCTTAAATTTAAAGCTGTTACACTCTTGAATCCATCTCAATTGCGCTTCAACTGGCCAAACTTTTTGATTTTAATGTCCGAAATCGATTACATCATTGTCTTGAGGTTAGTGATAGTGCAATCCATTGTAGATTATATATTGTTCATTGACGTGACAAATAAACATTCAAACTTCACATCTCAAAATGGACTTATAGCCAGCAATCGCCATTATAATTTTAAACTAATTCTTATTACGATTTATAATCTAATAATTTAGTTGTCGGATAAGTATACACTTGTAAATATTAATACAACAGGCGCAGAACAACAACGCTCATCAAGGCCATCCATCACCACCAACCGTGAGCTCAACGCAACACCATTACGCGACTATTAACTCACCAATCAAAGTACCGCAAGTGAGCTCGAGTACAGGCGGGCCTGACAGCACATTCACTGTGCCTGACGACGTAGGCATGGGTTTCGAAGGAGGTGTGAGGGTTTTACAGAGTCTAGGGAATTGGTGAGTTAATTTGAAATTGACGAATTTAGAACAGAAGTGAATTGTTTAAACTTATGATAAATGTTGGCTGTTTAATTTTGGTATCCATTTAAATGGGCCTCCATCAGACTTATTCTAGATAGTTAAAGTGAGTTATTCGCACTCTAGATCAAAACTTCTTGCCCTAATAGTACTTATAAACTTATAGGTATTATTAGGGCAAGAAGTTTTACGCATACTTATATGCCTATCTTGTCTGGGCTCGATGTGCTAACTCATCTAGATTTTGAGAAATAAATAATATTGAAATAAAGTCGTCATCTGATGAGGGGTATTCGGGGCTATGAATTGGTATATTCATTTTAATAAGTGACTTTCTATTAAAGAAAAATATATTATGTAAGTCCTAAAGAATTTTATGATAGGAATTTAAATAAAAAGAACTAATAGAATTTGTGGTTTACTTTACCAGGTCGCCAGAAGTTACAAACAACATACCAAGACCAAATTTGATACCATTCACGGAACCGTACGCGGAAGGTGGATCTATGCATCCAGGGACTAGATTAAAAGCGTTACAAGGTACAGCAGTTAGGAAACACCCGGCTATTAAACCTACCAGCTCCACAAACGAAGGTAAACTGAGGCTGTCTATAGAGCAATTTAATTTATCAAGTCTAACAGCTCTTATTAAAAGCGTAATTCTAACTGTAATATACAGCCCTCTCTTTGCTTAGATCTGACTGTAGGGCTGCCATTCGTCCTAATCTTCCCAAATTTTAGAGTAGATTTTCAAATATGTTAGCTTGGAATTCCATATTTTTCGAATCTTCAACTAACTAAACCTACTGCTTGGACCCCTCTTTGATATAAAGCAGAAATGTACATGTCAAAAGATCTTATACGTTTGATCCCCTTGTTTGTGTAGGTACATATGTGTGTGTTGTATATTATATGTTGTATATATATTTGGATGTAGAGTTTATTGAAATAATTAGTTGAAAAACTAAAACAAAACTAATTTGTTTTCATGATAAGGTTATCAAAGTCATGTCCAAAGGAAAATTCTGTTTCAACTCCTAATGTCAAAACCTTTGTTTTGTTAATCCAGCGTAAGCGATATTATTTATAGTGGATATATATCGCCCACATGCCATTGGTTTAAAATTAATGTATAAATCATCATCATGGTATTCAGAGCAGATCTAAAAAGATGATTAAAATTTTGCTAAAATCCTAAATTGATACATAAGCTGGTCCTTTCGTGTCTACTTATCCTAAACGATATTGCAAGAGTTACAATAGATAAGCGCTAGTAGTTTATAACAATGTTAATGTTTACCAATATTCATATTTTGGTTTTTTTATTATAGGAAGCAAAGCGTTTGAATGCACTGTCTGCGGGAAAGGACTTGCTCGCAAAGACAAACTCACAATACATATGAGAATTCACACTGGTATGTACTAAAGACAATAATAAATATATACGTTGGATTTATAATAATATGTAACTTTATACTTTTACCACGGTAATGTGAATTATCGTGCTTTTATTCAGATAGCTAAAATAAACATGACATCATACTACTAGTTTATATATACTAATACGAATATAATGCTGTAGAATTTGTGTTTGCGTGATGCACTTCTCCCATTATTCGTTGAATTTTTTTGGATTACCTAGACATTGTAATCGAGCCATGAGAAACGGCTTTAACATAATTCGATCGAACAAAACTAATCATCTAATCGTCCTCTTTTGTATATTCTTATCAATGTAGATATCCAAAAACTATCTGAACAGATAACAATACTTTCGTTTCTAGGCGAGAAACCGTACGTTTGTGAAGTATGCAACAAGGCTTTTGCTCGTCGCGACAAATTGGTGCTTCACATGAACAAGTTAAAACACATAACACCATCGAACATAGCACCCTTAGGCAAACGACAAATCGCAATACCAAGTAAGTATAAAACTCAACCTTATAGCATTTCTAATAAAGTAAGTTTTTGATTTGCTCTACTATTTCAGCTTTAAAATTAGATGATGTTAAACCTCAACTAACAAAACAAGAGGATACGAAGCCGAGTCAAGCGGAGATCGCGGCTGCAGCGGCGGCGCAACAGCAACAACATGCACACCAGCAGCCAATTCAGGTCTGCCAGGTACCTGGACACAACTTTACGGTAAATCTCTATGAGAATACAACGCATGGTTCGTAGACACATCATCTTCATATACCGCCTTTCGTCATTTAGAATGTTCCAATTCATTTTGTTAACATGTCTTCAATAAATGTTTTCAATATTGTAAATATGCGTTGTTAGCTTGATTAATTATTATTATTTTTAAAGCATTTTCCACCAAATTTTCGTTTTTATCAAAATCAATTTTTTCATATGTCATCTTCAAAGTGCCAATCGTAATCCTGTTTTTAAACGAATTCGCTTGTAATATAATTGAATGTATAATGAAGGATGAATAATATACATTCCAGAATTCGAACTTGGTCCACGCAAGCGCAGCAAGCGCAGTGGCTGCGACTGCAGGGATGGTTGTGTCCTGGTCCTGTGAACTATGTGGCAGACTATTCGCGACGAGAGACGAGTGGAGTGCCCACGCTAAATCTCATTTACCTGATAACAAATTGCTACAGGATAAAATGCAGCAAGCGACCCAGCATCAGGTATTTTAATTTGCAAGATAAGTAAATAAAGTAGACTAATTACTCGCGTAAAGTAAACTGCACTGACGTCTTTGGTGCAGCAGTTTTCGTTGCTGTTATTTGAATTGTGGTTAAATCATTAAAGATAACAATGGATTGTCTCTTATCTGCAACGACTTTCTTTTCGTCCTTTGTATTTTATTAACTGATATTTGATATTATAAATTTGTTGTTTTTTTTTTGCAGCAAGAAAAAGTCCATTTATCGAACCAAGAGAAACTACAACTCCTGCACCATCACAACCAGAACCAGCAAATTCTGAATGGACACAGTATAGCCACCGCGTCGGTATCAACCGCAACTGTAGTCAATGAAGGTGGGGGCGGAGGGGGTGGTGGTGGAGGGGCGTACTTCACCCACGGCCACACACACTACGCACCGGAGAGACAACACACCCATGCGCACCACCTCTGCCTCATGTGCAGACAGGAGTTCGCTGGCAAGGCCGAGTTCATGTTCCACGTGAGAGGGCACTTCGAAGGTAAAGTGAGTGACATCGCCGCCGCCGATGTGTTGGCGAGGTCTCTAGTGGACAACTCGGGGCTGTGCACCTGAGCCACGCCCGCGCCCCTCAGCGCGTTCCAAACAGATGCCTGCGGCAAGGGCGTCTTCCAAGATGATACTATCATGTTGAAGTTCTAAAACAATTCTAATAAAATATGTGACAACGAATCATCGATCAATAGTGTACCTACATCAATTTATAATGAAGCGTAATATATACTAAATATTAGACTCAAATTAGCTCGGATCAAGTTATGGAAAATAGTTTTGTGCTCAACAATAATTAATTAAAATCCTATTAAAAGTGTATACAATGAAAAATGATTCATAAGAGAAATAAGTATACGGTAATATCTAAGGCATGTAAGCATCAGCACTGGTAGTGGAATTGTTGATGTCACCAGTGACTTTTTCAAGTTCCATTACAGTTTATAAATCATGAAATCACAAATTTTCTATTTCTAAATAAAAAGTGTTAAGAAAATATTTTTATAAAAAAAAGTGTTAACTTTCTATTTTATGATTTTTAAATGTTATTTAGTTTACTTGATGGTAACTCTACATAAAGAACATCCAACTTGTTCCCACGTAAAGAACTTAACAAAGTATTTTTCAGCCGAAGCGATGACTTATGCCTTCTTTCTGGTTAATATTATTTAATTTGCATCCATATAATGACTGTCACATTTTAGTAATCGTTTCGTCGTCGTCTTTAGTTGTAATTAGAAATTATCTACTAAATAAGGTACTTAAAATTTTTGACAACTGAATTTATTCGATTTGTGTTTCTTCTTCTACTGCACCTTGTTATAATAATACGAACAGCCAAATATCTTATTATAATTTACAAACATCCCATATTACATTTTAATAAACATATATAAATGATTAAATGTAAATGAATACGCTTGAACAAGGGACTTTGTACATGACACATTACACTCAAGTATGATGTGTAAATTATTAGCGCTTATTTAAGGACAGCTAGATCATAAATAATGTAAAAAAGGGAATGTGTACATATAGATTATGTACTTAAACGTTTATTAGAATCCAAAGTTGGTCGCTTTATTTCCATTAATCTAAGATTCTAGCGATAATAAGAAAGGATGAGTGGATACTAGTCATTTTGTAATATATCTAGTCAGTACTCTAGTCCGTATTTAGTTTTAAACTAATATATAATGAATCGTGTATTTTTATACTTAGTTATTATCGTCCAGTTTTAGTATATCGCTAATAAGATTCAGTTACAATTTGACGTAATGGAACCGTTAATTATTAAAAGTAATTCGCAATTCTAATAACTATAATAGACAGCATTAATTTACATCCAATAATTAGTATTTACTTTGGTATTACGATACAAAGCAATTAATTACAAGGTTTTAATTATTATCCTTTTCTTAGACCGGACGGGTATAAGATAAAAGCATGTAATGTGTATTTTTGCGTACAGCATTCCTTGTTTCAAAGGTAACAAAAGGTGATTAGGCATACTGTCAAGACAACTTTAAATACATTAGTAAACGAATAGATGTAAATACATATGGCAATTTGTATGTCTTTACCCTTTCGTTATTATTTTATTACATTTGATATCGTTATTATTTTCTCAAATGCATTTGGTATTTGTCTTATGTTTGATAGTATACTGATATAGGTAATTATGTGTCCTCTTATATGATACATTTTTTAAGTGTCTAACTATTATTTATTTATACATAACCATATAGGACATTTTATTTTAATTACTTATTTCTTTCATATGATTACACACGTGTAACATATGATGTAACAAGATTCCGTATTCCCAAGTCTACTTTTAATTGCTTAAGATAGTTATTAACTACTTAATTGGTAAATCATTTGATCTTTTTTTCCGTCGTGGTTTATCTTGCATCATAGCTAGTTAAAAAATGGAAATGTCGAAAATCGTATTTGATGAACCTAAAAGGTATTGTAAATTAGGTTAAATTAATATAAATAAATGTTGGATTGGTACATTTGATAAAGAAATGGAATGTAGAGTCATAATGTTGTTGCGATGCCACATATCAATTACATAATTGTCGTTTAAACTGGATGCCTAAAATACATAGATAGTAATTAAAGTAGTATAATTTCATCAGCCATTTCATCCTGAATCTATACCAGATTCAGGATGAAATGGCAGTATAGGCCAATAGCTATACGACCTGTAACATTTTAATCAGACACTCTAAGAATAGCATGTAAAAAACGAGTTACTGAATCGATTTCAATCATTTATAATCTTAATTTTTTTCTTGAATATATTGGAACTAAGTAATTAATAGTCACTCTCCGTGAAACAGTTAAAACTAACGAAATCGTCACATAAATTTAGGTGATGAAGCCTTTTTTAAACCCAAAATTAAACGAGATACCTTATCAAATAAAATTAACGTTACCAATGTAGAGGGAAATATTGTCGCTCGCTACTTAATACTGTAAAGGGACGGCTCTGCGTTTACCATCAGATGCAGTGTGGTCACTTTGCCGTGCGAGGATTAAAAAAAAGACCGACTTAGATATCTGAAATAAAGTTTTTGATTAATATTGAAAAATGCACATAAGATATTTGGAGTATAATTTAATTGCTTACTTTATTTACTGTCTTCTGTTGTACTATGTACCTAATAGTACCTTTACATTTATATAAATACAAAGGACGGCGTGTGTGATAGACTGCTCCAGTAAATAAACCACCCTTCGGTATTTCTTACCTTTAGTTATAAATAATCTTGCAGAATAAGTTTAGGCCTTAGCGTTGCGTCCATAAGATACAATTACATAAGAAATGAAAATAATTCTAGCCAGGCTATCATATTCAATATGACTAAAATGTTTCAATTGATTTGTTGCATCGAAGGAGCATTTTGATATATAGTTGTAAGATCTAATGTTTAGTCCATATTCAGGGACTTATACCGTGCAAACAGTAATAAAGTTATGAATTGAAATATCTAGTGTATTTATACGTTTGTTAGTTATACAGTGTATTGTCTTGTTAACTTGGAAAGGTCAAAACACGTTTTCTTTGTGAGTTTCACACTCAACTATCGTAACATTTTGTTATAAATTTAGAGAAAAACGAGATCTAGACAAAGGCAACAATTTCGAAATTTACCACAAAGGGAAATTAAGGAAAAATACACCCAACAGTCACACATATAGTTCTGAGCCCACACTAGAAAAACCTGTATTGTGGGTATCAAGAACTAAGAGGGGCTACGGTCCCACAACATCCAGATCGGAAACAAATATCTGTCTGCCACACAAACATTTGTTCCAGTGTGGGAATCAAACCCACGGCCTCTCGTTTCACAGCCGGCTACTTGCCCGCTGCGCCACGTAGGGTAACAAAAGAAAAACTACGAAAATAATTAATTTCAAATACCGTCTTAAATTATTACAGGAAAACTGTAAAAAGGTTAATCTCTAAAACGCTTTCAAATAATTTTACTAGTAAATTAAATAGGTAAACATTTACTAGTATGGAACCTTCCCAAGATGAGTTTTACCAGACTTGACTGTTTTTTTAATTAAACATAAATTGTGTTTAAATTTTATGTAACCAAAGTAATTGAATATGGAGTAAACATTGAATGAATTTACCCGCAATGGGTAAATCAGAGCACGATGGAAGTTACAAATTCGCGTAGGATTAGGTTTGTATGTAAGAATGCGTCAAGCTAATTTCTTAGGTGGGACATTTATGCAATATAAGTAGTTTTGTATTAGTGTAGTGTTTTGATCACCCAATTGTTTAAACGTGTATCTATTTTTTAAATGTACACATATTTATATGAATGTTTATTCTGTTCGTGTTTTGTGTTTATTTATTTCTTTTTACTGGTTAAAACAGCTTGCATACAATATCACAAAGATGAGGAACATATATGTACGGCTATTATGCGGCTTTCTAAATGGTTTTTCGTAGTTTCAAGACGAGATACTGCTTTCGCATATAACGAGGATATTCGACGTTCGATATAAAATTAAATAAATATGAGTCGGTTCATGATGTAGTGAACATCTATTATGATAGACCATAAAGCAGACTTCCAATGGTCAGTAAAGCGTCAGGTGAGAGTGTCAGAAGTTCCAGTGACGCCATAGTGACGCCGGCGTCAAACGGTATCCTTTAGATTTATAGCGCTGATTACAAACACCTAGTTGATTTAATATACAAATTATTGAGCATCAAATATTCACTAAAAACGTAACTTTTCAAGCATGTACGTATCGATTTAAACTTCCGTCCGTACGTGTCTCAAATAAAATTTAAATTCTCTCTAAAAAATATTTTGAAATATAATTTTTAACGTTGATTAAACGTTTTGCACCACTAATTTAAACTTTCGTTCCTTAAAATAATGTTTCTTTCTAGATATAATGATCTATTGGCTTTCGAAATGATCTCAAAAGAGTAGTCATTAGTGTAAGATAAATGCGTGAGCAAGTAGATACGCTTATAGTGTTAGCTAAAGTTATAAGATTTTTGTATTATAAAGTTAATTATAGCCCAGGATTAAGACAGCCTTTATGTGAACGTGTATTGTGACGAATTTGGAAAGATTTATAAACAATATTACGAAGTCAATCGTATTTTTTAAACATTGAAATGTACCCCAAACTATTTAATACAATTTCCAAAAAAGTTTGCATTCATAATTATGTAAACTGTGTTTTCATGTTTACATGGTTTGGTCTAATTTATAATCCACATATGGTGATAAAATATTATTATTATCTTCGTTACCAAAACAGCTTTTCAATGGCAGCTACTTTTGCTATTTTTGTTTTATTCAATATTTCTATGAGTCTGCGAATGTGATCCCCGTACGCAAGGTGTAAAACCGGCCATAGTGGCACACGCAAATGTGTCGCGTTCCGGGATCAGCCAGTGTACATCCGGTTTTTGTCGGGGGTCTAGAGTTTGGCTACGATGTTTTGCCGTTTTGCGGCCTTCTGAGTACTCTGACACTAGACCCTCGAGCGCTTTTTCACCTCTTGCCATGGCGTGGTATGAAGAAGCAGGCCGGCATGATTGTGTTGAGTAGCGGGGGATAGATTGTCTCTTGCTACTCGATACTCTAATTGGACGGCAATGCGCTTACCATCAGGTGCAGTGTGGTCACTTTGTCGTGGCAGGATAAAAACAATCTAGACAAACTTTTGTGTCATCCGCAAATCTTTGTTTTGGTGTTGTGAAAGTCTCTCGTAGTTCCTGATACCCTCGGCTCAAGATAATGGTATCTTACTATGGGTTCAGGACTATTTATATGACTATTTTTTTATTATTTATCCACAACCAGATTATATTCAAGCCCACTTGCAGATTTCTTAGATATTTTTAATTTATTACAATTGAATTATCATCGCATTATAAAATGTATTTTACCGTCGTATCTTTAAAGGTGACTGGATACATTTTTTCAATTAGATTAATGTAGACATGTGTTCCATTATTTATTATATTGTAGATATGAAGATAAGTAACTTTATTAAGTATGGAAAGTTGAAAAGACTTACCGAAAAAATGCTTATACTGGTAGTTAATTTTGTATAAATAAGATGAATTTCTGATGCCCACGAATTGATAATAGTGTAATTATTGTGTACATTATACATTTCGACATGATATTTGTGAAAATTAAATGATTTTGAACTTTAATATGTAATTCAAAAGTTTTACACCTATAACGTATAATTTTAGATATGCCTTTAGTTCGCATTGGATAGAAGTTAGAAAAATACTGTTCTCTCATTTTCTATTTATTTATTATTTTCAACGTTTGTCGTCAAACACGGCCAGTAGAACCTGTCGAATTTCTACAAGACACATTGTAAACGGCACTGAGTTATACAATAGGATAGGAACCTCTGAATCTGTCTGTCTTATTTCAAACCAAGCAAGTATAAAAGAAAAAATAAACTCTACAATGAAAATTGCAAATTGGACACTTAATGGAAACATTTTACTATATTCTTCGCACCCCTGCATCACGTGATCACGGACGGTGATGTCACGACCTGCGTTTTTGCCAACTCCTTCCACCAGAATCGATTCATTCAAATAATCTTGAGTCAACAATGTCAACAATTATGACCCGAGTACTGCACGCAAATTACACTCATCACAGCGCCAAATCGCACGAAATTACCAATCCATTTTTCCTATAGTGTAGCTTACGCACGTATGCGCTGCTTGGATAGTAGCGTATTAAAATTTAAAACTTATCAGTATGCATCAACGTTGTTAATATTTTTATAACATACTTGTAAAATATCAATCACCTGATCGTAAATGATCTTCATCGTTGATGAACGCTCACAATCGAAGAATCATAAGTGTGTTGCCGGCCTTAAAGTAGAGGGATTCGGAAGAGGAGAGGGATTTGTTCCTCCTGAAACTAACTTCGTATCAAACGCAATTGCAAGCGGTTCACATCGGTTTTCTAAGATATGGGACAGATCATGGCTTCTATCACTTTCGCTTATACACTTTTCTTTAACATTTTATTGTGCAGAAGGGAGTGTCCCTATTTCAATTAAAGTTCCTTCTAGAAGGAATCTTAACGTGAGATAATTATAGTATTCGGCCATGTTGGATATTGAATACAATACAAAGGCATATCTAAACCAATATTTAGACACTATTATAGGATAAAGTTGCAATTCAATATCTATTTAAAAGCGTTTCATTCTCTATATCCTAATTTCAATATTTTAACATTTTGAATTTACTAAAGCACTATATAGAAACAAATATCGAAATCTTTGCAAATCTATTAAAGAAGTGATTTTGCAATAATAATAATACTAGCCCTGTATTAAACATTGTCAGTGGGACAATATTTAATACAGGGCTAGGCACGGGCCTCCTCTACTAATGAGAGGGGTTAGGCCTTAGCCTGGCCGCTGGCCTAATGCGGGTTGGTAGACTTCACATACCTGCGAAATTCGTATAAGAATTCCCAGATATGCAGGTTTCCTCACGATGTTTTCCTTCACCGTTAAAGCAAGCGATAATTAACATTTAATACACTGCATTACATTGCAAATGTAACTTTATTCCAAAATAGTGTCAAATGTAATTTGTATATATAACAAAACTGTGATCACTATTCCCTGTGCGATCGATAACGAGGTTTATAGTTAACGTATTTTAATTTCATCAAAATTGTCTGAGCTATGAGAATAGCTTAGCGATCACACCAGGAATTTAGTCGTAATGTAAGGACTAAGGAGCAATAATAATACTTCGCATATCGTTACTTACACATTGTAAAGATACTGATAATAATGTAAATGAATTAGCAAGAGTGGAAATAAAAGATAATAAGATCAATGTATGTTGTTTTATCCATTCGTTTAATCTAAAACGGCACTCTGTTGATCATTTTGAAGTGGTAGAGCCACGCTGTAGACATATTTGTCTACAGCATGAATGGGTCGGCTCGACCGGGGTAGTACCACTGTCTCACAGAAAACCAACGTAAAGTGACAGTTTACTGTCGCGTTTCGTATGGTAAGTGAGATATCCGGAGGCCCAGATTCCCCCTTCCCTTCCCTGATCCCTATTCCTGTCCTTTAAGGCCGACAGCGCATACATTATACTTTCGGTATTGTGGATGTTTATGGGCGGTGGAGATCACTTAACATCAGGTGACCCACTGGCTCGTTTGTCGACCTATGCTATAAAAATTGTACTCAATTATGTGTGCAGTAGGATTCATAATTGATTGATGGTGAGCGCCATTTTAGAGTAAACTATAATCTATTTCTACCGCAGTCCCGATACACCTAGCTTATTATTTAAGCGCTGTTTAACATCTATTGTGCAACTAAAGATATATTCAGTCCGCCTTAAAATGTTCGCAATTTAATCTCTCCGAGTATCATATTAACTAAAATATTACTCTTGTGAAATGGATAGTAAATTAGTAATGAATTAAGAAAGAGTTATTATATTTGGTACAGGAAATTAATAAATATGACTACCACAAATACAGACCCATCCTTTGAGTATACCTATTCTAAGGACCCCTCTCATTATTTCATGACGACTAAAAAAGGATTTCATAAAAAAATATTCACTTTAGTTGGTTGGTTTAGTGGGTGACATCAGAATTGACACTATAGCTTTACTCGACCTCACCTAATAATAGGCAAGAAAAGAACCATAAATTAAATACGTTACATAAATAAAAAGGGAGGAGGGATGAAAGGCATATGACAAGACTGGTTGTCAATATGAATGTGGATGGACGAAAAAGTCGTGGGAGACCTAAAAAGGGATGGATGGATTGCGTAAATGAAGAGATGTGCATAAAAGCAGTGAATGCAGATTTGACGGATGCGTGGAGAGTTCAAACCATTTGTGCCGACCCCACTTAGTGTGGGATAAGGGCAGGTAGATGATGACATAAATAAAAAGGGAGCAGCTAGAAAAATAATTTTGAGTTGATCACCATTGGTTAGTTAAGTAAACAGACGCCTCCTTTTTTTTTTCCACACAATTATTATTCACGAAATATCTGCATTATCATCATTATGTATCTATACGCTTAAATGTAATATGTTTGCGTTTGAGTAATAAAATTCGTTATCTGCGCTTGTTTCCTTGCCGAAGTCGCTAACTCGTTTAACAATGACACCATAATATTATAATCTTAATAAATCGCTTGTTTTAATATCATCATAAAAATTACCAACCACAAGCAATATAAATTGGAACTTATTTATTAAAACAAAGAGCCGATAGCTTATTGAGATAATTTTAACAATTTATTGTTTTTATTTATAAGAATCTCCTCGGGCGGGTTTGTTTTTATGTGTTGAATAAGAGGTAATAAGGTATTTTATGGTTCGAATATGTGGATAGAATGAATGAAAGGCACCTCAGAGGTATTTATCACTCATATGTGAATGTAAAGTCAGGTAGGAAGTATTTGGATTAAAAAATCTCCAAAAAGATTAGATCATCGTCGAAAACAGATGAATGTGAAAGGAGTGAAAGAGATGTGTCACTGTACAGGCCGCGTGTATATTATTAGGGTTGCCATCCCCGGAATTCAAATACTAGGATTTTTAGTTTTTGAAGTTAGAAGAACCAGGATTTCCATTTAAAAACAGGAAGCATCTTTTGCGAGCCGAGACGCACCCCAATTATCAGGACCTTATCAGGGCGCTTTAAAAACCCAGGACGCTGTTTAAAAAACCAGGACATGTCCTGGGAAAACAGGACGGTTGGGAACTCTAGTGTTTATTATGTACTCTAGTGTATATATTGCTAACGAAAAATTCCGTCTAAATAACAATTATAATATTTTATATAGTGATATAGTACATTATATGTCTGTAGTTGGTTTGGTTGTTAGGGATAATGCTATCTATATATATAGACCAAAATTTTTATTTCAACTTTTTTTAGCTATAAAGCAATGTGGAAATTCCAAAAGCAATTTTCGTTGATAATTACGCTAAGATATTTAATTAAATTACCTCTATATATTAAAATATCACTATAACTGGATCGGAGAAATGGAGTACCTACCGCTTGAATTCGAGTGTATTTTTGCAATAAATTAATTCGTTTTGTAACTTGACTCTTTATTACCTGACTTAAATGTATTCTCTATAATGTTTATTTAAGGCTGGAAGTTATTTTTTAGACACTTGATAATTTTAATGTAGTTTGCTGTTTTATATATTATTGGAAACTAATCTTTCCCGTGAAATAGTAAAACAGTATCGTTTATGAATATCAAATTATTAACAGCTTAACAACTCACTTTTGCGACATATTTCGAACAGCAAATTTATTTTTCGATACTCTTCTTTCATCAATTTTATCAATTAATATTAATATTGAACGTCATGAAAATGATAGACAAAATATGTTTAAAATTGTCTAATAAACTAAACAAAAATATAAAACTATCATCGTGGACTACCTTGTGGATGTACAAAAAAAAACCTTTGATCTTGATAAGTTGATAGAGCGATTATGAATATATATTTTGTCTGATAACAAAATAATTTATAATCTTTATCCGACCTCATTAAACTAACGATACGCGATGATTATGTTTAGGGCCATGACTCTACAAAAAAATATTTTTGACAGTTAATAAATTTTGTGACAAAGACAGCAAATTTTTTGTGATTTCCTTAATTTCTAAATTATGTGCTGAGTGTATTTTTAACTCCATTGACTCATCCCCTACCCTTCGTACCTACCTTCGTATCACAAACAGGTACTATAATTTTATAACAAATCACTTATTATTTCCGTACCTTCTGTACTTTTTGGGGTTTTTAGATTTCTTTCAATTCCTGTGCTATAGCTATTTATTTTTCTTTTTATTTCAGATTTTTTTTCTTTGTTTATGTGCTTACACTAATTTATTAATATCATTTTTAAATACAATTATGGGTACTGCTGGGCTAAAAATAAAATTTATACCAATCATGAAAAATCTATATAGAGACAGTTCTCAGTGTTGTCTGGAAATAGTTCCTGAAGTATCAGCTATTCAAAACTTCGATCAAATAGAATGGAAAGAAGAAAATAATTTTATAGAATACACGATACCTATGACTTATAAGATTATAATTAAAAAGATACCACAACAAACAATGACCGAAATCAACGACGGTTTAAACAAAATGTACTATTCTTGTATCGATTTGTTACTTCCATCTTCACTAACAAAATTTAACATGGCATCTGGAGATATAAACAGCATAAATAGCGATACTTACATAGTTACCAAAGTATCAGCCGACTTAACCGATATCAATGACGCGCAAAGACTGTTATTAAATCTTAATGAGCAGAAGAAAAAACAAAATCCTGTAAATAATCAGACTTCAACAGATGACAACAATTTCAAAGAAAATATTAACAAGTCAGTGAATAAAAAAGATGAAGCACGCGAAGACATTCAAAAACATGATGCGACTGTCACGGGTCAAGGTAAATAAGTATTTAACTGTAAATAAATAACACTGTATATAGCGTTCTGTCTATCAAGACATTGGCCGTTATTAATTTCAAACACATTTTAATTTTGGTTTCCATGATTGCCTCAGTTAATAGTATTTCTTTTGAAACATTTCACTGTATTAGAAACACTTTACCAATGACAATCATGAACTACATGTTACTCAAAGACGCAAGAACTTTCCTTTAGAATTAATATCCTTATCAAATTTTCTTTATAATTTATAACACTTGGGTGTGATCACTAACAAATTATACTCATAAACCTGTTTCTTTATTTTTGAAAACTTGAAAATAACCGTGTTGTATGTTTATAAATTATAAGATAATATGCTGATATTTTCACCTTATTAGTTTTAGCTAGTGAAGACACTTCGAGCTTAAACACTGTAAATGTAAACAGAAAATCTATTGACAAAATATCAAACAAAGAAAGTGATTTTGCTTTGTTTACCGATGCATGTACACAATCTGGAGAAACTATAACCTGCATATCAACAATCATGAACTCTACAAGTAAAGGCAATTCTAATAGAAGATTAAGCCAGACTCCTATATGCTCTGTTGAAGCCGAAGTCTTAAAAAAATATGAAACTCCAAACTCAGTAATTTATTATATCAATGAACCTAATAAGGACACGGCCTATATTGCAAATATCTGCACTCTTAGTAATTTATTCAACAAAAATTATAATAGATACCAATTATTCACAAATCCAATAAACATAGACCTCAATTATTGTTCAAAAGATTCAAAGCCACACAGGCGAAAACGAATATTACCAGAAGTAAGGGTAGCAGAGTTAGTGCAAGTAATGGAAAAAGAGATTATGCCGCTCAAAATAATGCTCAATGAAATATTATTCAAGTGTGCCAAATTGAAAACAATATGGAAAAAACCCTCGCAAGTTTCTTTAATTTATGAAGCAATCGGTTCAAATTTCAAGGATCGATTAGCGCCATCTTGTAAAAAACGTGTAAATTCTAATCGTGTTGTTTATTCTATTGTATTTGACGGTTAATACTTAGTAGTGTATTTTGTAAATAAATATGTCTGGATTCGTTTAATCTTTGTTTACCTTTTAATACTTTAAATGAATGTTTTACATTTAATCATACAGACGTATATTTTATTTATTTATTAGACACAGCAAAGAGTAACATTAACATAATTTCAAGAAAACTCAATAAATTCTTCTTATGCATGGAATAAATATGTATGTGTATTTTAGATTTACAGGACCATGAATCATGAACTTCTTATCGAAAGAATTGTTCAAAACTTATCATTGGAAGTTGAAGCGGTGCAAAATGATAGTGTTATTCAACTAACTAGCACATCGAGGTGTGCTCCTCACAAAGTAAAAGTCAAAATTCGAAAAAAAAATAACACTGGTACATATCATGGTATTATATCTGTAACAAAACCTCACCCTACAGAGATGACAATAGACAAAATTCATGTAATCGATAGCAATCAAACAATAATGTCATTTGATATGTTCATGGACACTGATCAGCCATCACGAACTAAGAAACCTCGCAATAAGTTTTTTGGCTTTCTTAGACCAGGTAACATAAATTGGTTTTATAATATTATAAAAATAATTTTATGCAACGAAAAAAATCGATGTAAATAAAAAAATATCTTTCAGGTATATGTTTGGGTAAGACCAATAATGAAAAAGAATCTTACCAACCTAGTAAATTCCAAAATCATAGCAGATCAACTAGTCAATCGGATGTAGTATTGAAAAATCACATAGCTCCAAAAGAAGATTATTTTCATGTGTCTAATGCTGAACCAAAAAGGCATCAAAATTTTCTTGGAAAATGCAAACCCGGTTAGAAATTATAGTAATGAGTTCCTCATTGCATTGATTTTATTATTTTAGTTAATTAACTATATAAAATGTGTTTATTAATTCAATATACAATTAATTATATTGCAGGAGGTTGTCTTGATCCACCTTTTAATGAAGATAAGTATTCATATACCCCTATTCAAAAAATAAATGAACCAGCAATATCCACGCTTACTAGTAAAAACTTACATGTTGGGGATGATATTCCTATACCTCAACAAGACTTGATTATCAAGTCTTTATCAAAAGAAAACTTATCACACTCCAACATAAACATAAAGCAAGAACGGGCACAGACTAACTCTATAATAAATCTCTATCAAGCGGAATCAGTAAATACATCATTGAGTATTACGTATTCTAACTCTATTATAACATACCCGCCACCTTTAAACTCTAGTGAAATTCGCCTGACTAACGAGCAAAATGCACAACAAAGGATGTCCGCTGATTACAAATCCAAAAAATCTTATAACGAGTTTTCTGAAACATACTTTATCCTGCCAAAAGAAATAACTAATTTTGGGTACCTAAATGCTAACCAAGATGAGCTAAGTCCTGAAAATCAAAAGTTTTTTTTTCAGGACTCTCTTTACCATACAAATGAATCAGGAAGTATCATTAAAAACGTAGAAACTATTTGTCAAGATGTAACTAAGATAACAGCATTATCAACAAACACTGAAAATAATGAAGAATCAGCAAATACCGATCTAAAAACACACGCTATTGATAATACTATAATTAGAAACCAGGGATCTGTCGACAATCATAAACCTAAGGACATTATATTATTCGACAAAAATGACAATAAAAAAGAATCACCACACGAAGCAACACATATAATATCAGCGATGCATGTTTTGAAATCCCATGAAACTACTTCAAAATCAGAAAATATTACAATAAAAAGTACTAATACTTTATTAAAGCTCTCAGAAAGATCATCATTAGCTGAGACCCACCTAAATCTTAATGAAACTTTACCAAAGCAAATGTCTTCAAAAGAAAACGTAATCTTAGGTCCGAATTTAAATACTTCACTACTTCATTTTAAAGAGAACACTAAAACTGAATATAAAAGTGGTTCAAACACAAATATTTCTAAAAACGTCTTTAGAAATGACAATGACAGCACAAATTTAACCGGAGGAAGTATTCTTGTAAATAAGGACAATATAGCTCATACAAGTATTGTAGATTCAAAGAACTTTGATGCTATAAAACCAATATTGAACATTAAGACAGATTTAGAATCTGATCACTTTCTTGAAGAGACTCAAGAATTCAATAATACTAATGACAAAAAAGAACCTTTTATAATTGATTCTAATATGACAAACTTCTGCCTGAAATCTAGTTATAATGAAAATTGCAATGTTCAATTTGAAAATACAAAACTAAGTTGTACAACCCTCGAATTTGAATCGTCATCTAAACTTAGAGACCGATTTCAAAATAACTTTGTACGAAATGTTGAAATATATTTGGCTAACAAAGAAATTGCAACACATGAACCTGGTGGTACTGCTTCCGGAACCAACTTAGAAAATAAAAACGATTACATAAAAGAATATATTATGCCAAAAGAAATTATAATTAATCCTGACTTGCACACCGATCCAATGGTGAGCAATGAAATTACTGAACAATCTAATACATCTATGGATACAATATTAAGTAAAAAAACTTCAAAATTTGTTAACAAAAATAAAGAAACGTATTATGGGAGTTTAGATAGAAGTCAATTAAAAGAGTCTTTAGTAACTATCAAAAATGATGATACCTTAAGCTTGGAAAATACCGATAGTAATTTTTTTCCTTCCACACAACCGCCATTATTATTAACAAGATCTAGTGAAGTATTACTTGCAGATAACAGTTGTAAATTAGAAGATTATAAACTAAACAAACTTGGTCAATATGAAATCGAAAATCTTAGTAGAAGAGTTTCGCAATTAATTCCCGATTTAAGAGAAACATGTGAAAATATAGTTAGAAAATCAGGCATCCTTGTTACTGAAAGTATTTATAATTCATTTCCTCTAAGCTTACAGCAAGAAATAGAGTTATCAAACACAAAAGTTACTCCTTTTAATGAATCCATAGACTCAAAACAGACTCAAAATCAAAACCAGGAGAACGTATCTATCGGTAACGAAAATCACGTATCATCTACTAAGGATAGTACTTTAATAGAAGATAAAGTGTTATTCGATCAAGCATCTGAAAATTTTGAAGAAATAGTATATGATATTGATTCATCGATAGAAGAAGTTGCAAAGGATCAGTCACAACATTTATTGCGTGATATTGAATATCAATTAGAAAATTACATCATAAAAGGTGACAATAAATACTGCTCTCTAATGGATCAATCTATAATACAATTGTTGGAAGGGGAATCAAAGTCCGACACGATAGGAAAAAAATTAAGTAATGATCTTGAGACAAAAATTAAAGCCACCTCAAAAACAATGTTTGATATTGATAGAGAAAACAGCAAGGAAATAATTAGCAAACCATCGGCAACTCTCATTCCTTGCTTAAATAAAGGTTATAGTAATATTGATACTATACCAGAACCAATAAACATTCATGATACTTGTGAACAAAAGATCAGCAAAAGTAAGATAGATAATATAAAACCAACAGACAAAACGTTATTAAGACTTGAAACCAAAAAAATTAAACGGGATACAACAATTGTGCCTACTAATGAAAAAACAATCAATACAATTTGTCGCGATGGGACAAACAGTTCGACTTTATCACAAAATATATTAAATGATACTACCAAATATAATTTTATTAGTACGGATACTAGCACACTTAGTAAATCCGAGTCTTTAAAGTCCGATCTACTAGAAAAGCAATACAATGATTTTTCACTGAAACATCCAATGCTCATAGAAGAACAAAAAAATACTGTAGATAATACAAACAACACAAAATACGAATCTAATATAATGAAGTCCAAAATAGAGAAACTGTCAACAATGTTTGACGTTAACACATTTCCAGATCCAAAAAAGCTAAAGAAAGATATAGCAACTTTGAAGTATCATTCTGTTCTGTATACCACCCCTTCAGAAAATATATTGACCAATGTAAATAACACGGACTCAATCACCGTCGATCTAGCGTTTCATAGTTACGTTAATGACAAAAACGAAAAAATTGTAAAAACGTTCGATAGCGGAAAGGAACCACAACGATATGCAGGTGACAGAGTAATTATTATGAAATCGGATATGGACTTATCTAACAATGTAATAAAAATTCCAATCGATATTGAAAAAAATTTATTTGTGGAAATTAAAAGAGCCGAGGAAATGAATCAGATACAGCCGGATATCTTAAAAGGTAAATGTAGAATTCTAAAAAGCAAATATTCATTATTTTGCTTCGCTTTATATATTAATGATTTTTTGCAGGCGGCGATAAATTATGCATTAACAAAGAAAATGATGCAAAGATGATACCTACAACAGAACCGAATGATGTCAAAATACCTAATTTACATTCTATTTACGAAACGGAGCTATTGCCATTACAAAACGCTATTAAAGACTTAAAAAACGAGATAGATTATTTAGCTGGGCAAAGTTTAACACTAAAAAATAATTTGCTTACAAAAAAATTAAATCCTGTAAGACTCACAAACATTAACAGGAGATGTGTTTGTGTAAAACGGCTTTTCTGATTATTAATTTTCATAATATAATTTGCTAAGAGTTATGTATGTAATGTTCATTTTTGCTAATAAATATCAAACATTTTAGTTGTAAATAGTTATTTGACATAAAATTGGATATATGTATTACAATTTTATTACGCACAATTTTTAAAAGGCTGGTTCTGAATTCGACTGTTTTTATTTGTTATGCGATTTTCTTCGCTAAATGTGAACCCATTTTGATTTTATGCGAAAGAATTTACTTCCATATAAAAGTTGATAAGATCTAATGATAGAAAATTGCTATACTCTTCATACGCATAACAACGAAACACTCCACGTAACACGTTCGCGTATTATAATTAACAACAACGTATTATTTATAAATACCATCCATGTGTTATGAATAAAATATTGTCATGAATCATGATGATTCAAGACCTAATTCAATTGAATCTTATTTTCCATTTTAGTTTTTTTTTCATACAAGTCTTTATTTTTTTTATAGCTGTTGTAATATGTGTATTAATTATAAGTAATCTAATAAAACTAGTAAAACGAAGTTTACGGATCGTTTATACGATGTTTACGTAGTTCGCGGTTTATTTTACTTAACCCGACGTTTCGAAGACTTTACAGCCTTACATTATACGAGTATTATCAAAGGGTTTAAATTTTGCCATAACACCACGAAGGATGATGTATGAGGACATTATTTGTATCGTTGAGAACAGTCTCTTCAAAAATAGTTTAAAAAAGGAAGATTCGGAGGCAATACGTCAAGACTTTTCGTCGATATTACGTCGCACCCAAAGGCTATAATAATATAAACTAGACTTTGTTTATAATTTTCTCAGGTACACTCTAACTCAGAGAACTTCAGTTTGCCTCTTCATACATGTATCACCATCTTGATATGTTAACCGAATATCTCAATGTATTTATTACACTTTAAAAAAACGCATGAATCTTTCCTATTGCCAAAATACATGCAATTGGCACATTGTAAAAATTGACTCTTCAATTGAGGGATCAATTGAAGAGACAAAGTGACTACATTATAAATAACCATTCATGGTCTAGTTGTGGCGCTTTCCTATATGAAGACTCCACGGAAAAAACGATGAATATCAAAACATTTCAAGTTAGAGAAAAAAAACTTTTTATAGTTTAAAAGTCTGTATTAATTCCATTATATCCTCTTGCATATAAAACATTGAAACATGTTCTTTGGCTTTACTTAAAAATATGCTTTAGTTTTAAAGTTTAGTAATTATTGTACAAAGTCCATTAGTGGTGCGTGGACTTTCCTGTTTCTTGCAATGAACGAACAGATACAAAGTTTAACTGTTACACCTGATTACAACGATATTACCTAATTCTGATTATTGTATTAAAACTATACACCTAAAAGCCAGAATGGTGTTAAGACGTCAGTTTCACAAAAAGGTGACATTCGTTGTTTTCCCCTTGGCATCTTCATATTAAATCACAGTTATTTCAGCACTCTAATCGCTAACATTTCATGTGAGCCGCAGTACACGCGTATTTATAATCATCAATTACCTAATGATAATGTCGCGCTTGTTTGTTTTATGTATGCGTGTTCGCCTTAACTGCTTTGCTCCGATACACTTCAGTGTATAGCACTCTTTAGCACGAACTGAAACAAATAGTAAGTGCTCGGTCTGCCTCGTTGTCTTCAGTGTTATTTTATCAGTCGACAGCATCGGTAGTGATGTGCAGGAATGTAATTGTCGTATGAATTAAAAGTGAAACGATGCAACCAAAAATTAATACTGTGACGGAGGACTTAGAAAATCGGTCCAAATATGCATCTGATTTGGATCAGGCCTTAGCTGTTGCAGGTATTTATTTTTTTTTTTTTACTTTTCTTAATTTATTTAACTAAGATTGACAGGTTTTTTTTTTACAAAACGTTACATCTGTAACTTAGGTAATTTTGATAATGGAATTCATTTATTTACTTAAATACTCAATGTACGAATAAACACGCAAAGAGCTTTAGTTATTAAAACTTAAAACAACACAACATCATGTCATTTAAATAATAACAATTTCAGTTTGATTTTTCTATATAACAAACAGGTGGTAGGATATTCATATCCGCCCGGATAGCGACCACCGTACACAGAGTGTAAAACCCGCCATAGTGGCACACGCAAGTGTGTCGCGTTCCGGGATCAGCCAGTGTACATCCGGTTTTTCTCGGGGGTCTAGAGTTGGAGTACAATGTTTGGCCATTTTGCGGCCTTCTGAGACTCTGACAATAGACCCTCGACCGCTTTTCACCTTCTTGCCCATGGCGTAGTGTGAAGAAGCAGGCCGGCATGATTGTGTTGAGTAGCGGGGATAGATCGTCTCTCACTACTCGATACTCTAATTGGACCGCACTGCGCTTACCATCAGGTGCAGTGCGGTCACATTGCCGTGCCATGATTAAAAAAAAAATCTTTATAACAAAAATTGATAAATATTTATAAACCTAAAAATATCTGTCTACAATAATGTATATAAATACAATTTATATAACACTAAAAGTGCATTAACGTACGTTGTACCAATAATACTATCTTTTGCCGGAGGCTCTGCTTGTGTGATGAGTTTAAGGATACACTAGCGAAACTGTCTTACACCATAACTAAATAAATATCCGGCACAAGAATTGACCCTGCTACCAGGATAAAAGTATCCTATGTGTTAGCCGTTAGGCCATGCTTATCTCAATGCCTTGATGAAAATTACTCTCAAATCTTTCTATTGTGAATTCAGTGTTTCAGAAGATTCGATTGGCGTGCACAAATAAAATCTGTTTACATATATACTTGTATGCATAATAGATTCTCATTATAGATAATATTACTCGTTCCGGTATTTCAATGTCACATCCATTAATACCGATATGCTGGTATTTTAATTGATTGATTGGTATAATAATACTAGCCCTGTATTAAACATTGGCACGGGCCTATTAAGGGGTTAGGCCTTAGTCGACCACGCTGGCTTAATGCGGGTTGGTAGACTTCACATACCTTCGAAATTCGTATAAGAATTCTCAGATATGCAGGTTTCCTCAAGCAAGCGATAATTAACATTTAATACACACATAACTTTAGAAAAGTCAGAGGTGTATGCCACTTGGGTTTCGAACATACGACTTTCGTCTTGACAGTCCGTAGGTATTTACTAAAAAATAATCAGAAGCCAAATAATACTAATACTACTTAAGGGCCTAACATTATTGCAAAATAAATTGACAGGTTATGTACACTTAGTATATATAAATTATAAAACAACCTTACTTATAGTGTATTATAGTGATATTGGATTTTTCTATCTATAAATTCCTCAATATTAGCCCGGAGTAGGGAATCTGCGCCCGGTATGGCGATAGGCTCGCCCCCTATCATATTATGGGACTGACATTCGGCGAAAAGTGGGTGTACTAGTTACACCTCAGCCTACCGCTTCGCGGACTACAGGCGTGAGTTTTTTTTCACAATATTGTCTATTGTTTTAAATGGAGGCTGGGGACCTTTTGTATCCACGGGGACTGCAGCCCAAAAAGCCCTTAAGTAGATCCGCAGTTGCACTTAGGGAAACCCGGTTTTGGTATTACAATTATGCCTGTTGATTGGTGGCGTGATGATCCTGAATAATACTAATGTTTTTCGCGAAGACTAGTGGCAGTTCACTGAAACCGTGGTTAGTAGAGAGGTAAAGAGATGTCATTGCTTTACAATTTGGAAGTGGTAGAGCCACGCTGTAGACATATTTGTCTACAGCATGAATGGGCCGGCTCGACCGGGGTAGCACCACTGTCTCACAGAAAACCAACGTAAAGTGACAGTTTACTGTCGCGTTTCGTATGGTAAGTGAGATAACCGGAGGCCCAGATTCCCCCTTCCCTTCCCTAATCCCTATTCCTGTCCTTTAAGGCCGACAACGCATACATGATACTTTCGGTATTGTGGATGTTCATGGGCGGTGGAGATCATTTAATATCAGGTGACCCACTGGCTCGTTGGTCGGACTATACTATAAAAAAAAACAATAGAATGAGATGTTCATACATATATACATCGTTATTTACGTACTATTTTCTAAAACTATTGACAGGTCCGTTTTTCTTTCCGGAGAAACGCATTTATTGCTATAGCCCTTGGGCTACCGAAGGCAGGTGGGTTAGTTATTCTGGCCTCACGACCTTACGACCCAACGTTGAGCCGCCTGGCGATTGTTGAGTCAATTTCTTAACATACATCGTCAATGCCAATTTGATACCATATACTATTTCAAATTAGTTGCAAGTTAACCGATATTGTAGATCCAATGACCTCCTCCGAGGTCCAGAAGGTATCCGTAAGATGGATTGTCCCGCGGGAAAAAAAAGCCTTAGCAGCGCAGCGGGCGAGTAGCCGGCTGTAAAACGAGAGACTGTGGGTTTAATTCCGGCACTGAGACAAATATTTTGTGACGAAACAGATATTTGTTTCGGTCTGGGTGTTGTGAGACCGTGTCCCTCGTATTCCTTGATACCCACGATACACGTTTTACCTAGTGTGGGGTCAGCACTATGTAAGTGACTGTTGGGTGTATTTATTATTATGAATTTGGTTAAAAAACAAATTTCACTGGCTCCTCAATTCTGAGGTTTATTTGTAAATATATTATGTAACTTGTGAAGCTGTTGATCGAAATGACAAACCATAATATAGCCATAGTAGAATTACATTCTGTAGCGTGATATTTTAAAAAAAAATAATCCAATCAGGACATTTTATTAAAGTAGATCTCCTACAGTTTACTATTTATTTATCACTAGCTGTTGCTCGGAGAAAAAGTATACAATACAAAATACCAATTTTCTTGCGTTTAACTTAAAAAGTTATGGATTTTCATACAAACTTTCATCCCCTATTTTACCCCCTTAGAGTCGGAATTTCCAAAAATCCTGAAACACAAATTTTTTATTTTTATCTAAAATGCCAAATACTAATTTTCATGAACTTAACTTAAAAATGACGGATTTTCATACAAACTTTAATCGCCTATTTTACCCCTTTAGGGGTGGTATTTCCAAAAATTCTTCCTTAGTGGATGCCTACGTTATAATAGGTACCTACTGTCAAAATTTCAAGTCTCTAAGCCGTTTAGGCTGTGCGTTGATCGATCAGTCAGTCAGTCAGTCAGTCAGCTTCTTCTTTTATATGTACAGATTTACATTTATTATTTATTTAAATTCTGTTAAACATACGTAAAATCGATCTTTGTAAACAATCAGTATTTCAAATATCCTCAGCAATTTTGTTTATCCCCAACGTCACATTCACACATTATTCGTAAAGATATAATGGAAAGATAAAAATAAATATTTATTAGATATTTAATAATCATGATTCAGTAAATACAATAAGCCTAGATGAGTGTTTAATGGTCGTATAATGTAAGAATCATGATGACAACTAAACGTTCGCTCACATCTTGATCTAATCTCATAATTTATTTACGGTATTTATTACTACCATATATGTAGTACGCGCGTATTCAAGTAATTTTCAAATTTCTTCTCATTTATTGTAGTCAGATTAATTATGACTATTTTTATCTTGACATGGCAAAGTGATATAAGTATCATGACACGGTACCTTTTTTTTAATTCTGGCACGGCAAAGTGACCACACTGCACCTGATGATAAGCGCAGTGCCGTCCAGTTAGAGTATCTAGTAGCGATAGACAATCTATCCCTCGCTCGCAACACAATCATGCCGCCCTGATCTGTCTTGGTGGTCAATACAGTGTCAAGAGTCGATCCTTCTGTCGACGTTAGTCAGAACTATATCAGCTTGAAGTTACTGGATTTATCTAAATAAAACGATACAAATACCTGCATTCTCTTCATTATAAAACGTTTTTACTATTCATGGTTTTTGTAAAGATTCGAGCATTCTAAGTTCCAAGAAAAACGCGTTTCAACCACTTGGAATCATCACACTCTCACGTGCTTTGAAAGTGCCACGGAACGGAGATATTCATCTAGCAGTCGCTCTACCAATTGGTACTTACTGCAAATAACCGATGGTCGATTTCAGCTGTAGCTATATGGAGAAAAAATACGAACGAACTCATTATGTAAATCCAGTGCTATCTATTCTATTGTAAATAAAAAGTATTTGTTGCAATTCGCGCAGAACTTGTAGAACACCATGCGGTTACTATTCAATTAGCTACATATCATTATACGAATTAGGAACCATTCTACTAGCAATTACCCCTCTTTACCCAGAGCACTGCCCTAGTGTTTGGAGAATTTCACTACGGTGTATCCTACCTGTTATTAAATGCCACTTAGGGGGCCATCGGGGGTCGTACCCCCCTCCCCCCTCTCCACACATTAAAATGACCAAAAACGGTCCGTACAGCGATAAAGTTGTTATCCCCGCAAAAAAATAAAATAATCCCGTACACGTTTCCCGACATATGTTTTCTGGGACTATACATTTTCAATTTCCGTGTGTTACATCTGCCGCTAAATTTAACACACTAATCAGCAAGTATTAATCTTTCAAGATGAATTGAAAATAAGATATATCCATTTGAAAAAATATTCCTATTATAGTAACTACCCCCCCCCCCCCCCCCCCCCCCATGAATGATATCTTATCAAAATCTTGATACACATAATTTTTTATTTCTTACCAAACGCTCAAATATGATTTTTCATAGCCTGAACTTAAGAAATTATAAATTCCTCATCCCACCCCTATCCCCATTTCACTCTCTCTAGATTAAAAAATACTAGCCTATGTTCGTTCGTACGTAATAAATAAACAAACAGACCAACAAGATTTGTTGTTTTACTTCCAACAGTCACATACATTAGTTTCATATTTTGCATTTATAATAATAGTGTTACAGGAGTCAACTAACTATTAAAAATTATTCCATAATTTTTGAGTAACTATATATTCCACATACCATAAATTCATTTCCACATATACGTATATCTATAATTTCCATACATAAATAGCCAAATATAGAGGCCGAATAGAAACCACCTTTTTCAAGTTAAAAATAGACAATTATATTGCCGAAAGGAAGTCTCCTATATTTATTGGGGCATTATCAACGCAGTAATGTGTATCATTACACACGTGCTGATATAAAAATTATATGGATTAAAAACAGATATCGTAACTTCGATAATATCGCGCGTTATAAGGCGTAATCAGAGAGGGCCTTAGTTTATAAAAGAGGTAAAGGTGCGATAAAGAAATTATGTTATCCTGAACCAAAATAATTATTACATACATACGCACTAGGTGGCCCTAAAAACAATTTTATTTCTCGAGCCGCTTGTGAAAATATATAACTTTATCATGAGAGTTAGTTAGTAGAGAGAGAGTAGAGAGTCCAGTCGAAAGATCAGCTCGATATTATATTACCTAGGTTGAAAATAATAAAAATTACAAATCGATATCTTGATTTCGAAAGGTCGCCCAAGATTTTTTAACTTTCAAAGTACTTTACACATATTATGTGGTATGGAAGCGGTTTCATGCTATTGCTCACGTCTGCATCATTCACAATGCGGTTGGCCCGCCGCTGCAACCCATGCAAGGCATCGAGTAGGTATTTAGCGGAACCATCCCAGAGGTGCGAGCAGTATTCCATTCCCGGCCGCACCAGTGCTTTATTAAGCGGTTAAGAGCTGACCAGGCGTGAAAAACCGCCGCACCCTGTTCAGGATTCCGACTCTACGTGAAGTGGCGGACATTACGCCCTCGATGTGACTCCTTGGATTAAGATCATCTTCTATTAAATATCTATAACTTGGCGTAACTTTGTCTCCAACTCTCAGTTTTGGCTCCTACATTGAGCATAAAGCTCAATTGGCTGCCAAAAAGCTGGCTATCCTTGCCAAGGTGAGACGGTACTTTACGCCGGGACAGCTCCTTGATCTGTATCAAGCGCAAGTCCGGTTGTGCATGGAGTACTGCTCTCGTCTTTGGGATGGATCGTCCAAGTACCAGCCTGAGGCGTTGGAGGCAATCGAGAGACGCGCCAAGAGGCTCATAGGCAACGATTCCATAGTCGAAGCAAGGCTGCAAAGCCTTGAACACAGACAAAAAGTTGCCAGTTTATCGGTTTTTATCGGATACATTTCGGCGAGTGTGCCTTGGAATTACATAATTTAATTCCCCCAACCCCTTTCCATTATCGGACGACAAGAGACTAGGCGAAGCGTCATCGATACATGGTTGATATTCCACCAGTGCGCACGAAGCGTTTTTCTAGTACATTCATCATGCGCACCGCTAGAGAATGGAACTCTTTGCCGGAGTCTATATTTCCCGAAAATTATAACCTGGGTATCTTCAAGTCAAGAGTGAATAGGTATCTTCTAGGCAAGCGTGCTCCACCGTAGACCACATCATCACTTACCATCAGGCGAGATAGTGGTCAAACGCAAGCCTATTTAGATTTAAAAAAAAATCATTAAGCGTAATACCAGTGACTCATCACTAGATCTCTAAAACTATACACCTGATTTACTTGAAAATTTGAATAGTAACTTATTTCACGATGTACACGATTGATGCCGCTAAGAAAGGATTTTTGGAAATGTCATCTCTCAATGGGTAAAATGGGGAATAATCGGTTGTATATGAATCCGTCATTTTCAAAGTAAGAAGCGATAGTATACTGTACTAGCTAGAAATAAAAGTACACGTATATCGGCATTTTCAACATTTTACCCCTAAGAGAATAAATTAGGGTTTGAAAGTTTTCTGTCTGTTACGTTTTCACGACTATACCACTGAACTGATTTTGATGAAATTTAGTATGACGATACCTATAATAACCCCGAGAACGGACATAGGGTACTTTTATATCATCCCTTAACAGGAATAAAGATTATTTGGGATACTATAAAATCAAACACAAACTCATTCAACGCAGACGATGTCGCAGGCAAAAGCTAGTGATACTATGAGTGTTCAAGGATCATTTATCATCAGGTGACCTACTTGTTCGTTTGCCATCTTTGCTATAAAAAGAACTAATGTCGAAATTTTCATGTGTGTAAAGTAAAAAAAAAACACACAACTAATCTTATTTTCAGCAGTAAGTATTTTAGTGGATGGTGATGAAGAGTGCATAAGGATGCAATGTATTAACCTTGCATTAAAAAAAAATAGGCAGTCATGGGGACTGCCGACAGAAGTGAAAACTTAAAACTTTGTAATTACTGTGCAATTTTTTAAAGCTGCGTCTATTAAGTAGTAACTTTTATTGTTTATGATTGCTTGCCAATTATTATAGAACTTCATAGACGTGCTTATGTTGAAAGAACAATAACATCACATGTACACACACACCTATAATGTGTAACCAAAGAGCATTATAATACTACTGAAATATGTAACGGAGCGCGACTGTCACGCGCTTTTTCCCCATCCCAAAAGTGCCCAATGTGCCTCAAGAAGTTTTTACTTCAAAAACACATACATTAACATTTTGTTTATTAGAAAATTAATGCGTGTAGATTGTTATCTTCTATCGAACATGCCCATGAAAATAAATGATTCCAGCCCTGTATTAAACTTGTCCCACTGCTGGGTACAAAACTCTACCAATGAAAAGGGTTAGGCCTTAATCCACACTGGCCTAATACGGTTTGGCAAACTTCACATACATTTGAAATTCTTAGATATCCAGGTTTCCTCACGATGTTTTTCTTCACGTGGAGATTACTTACCATCAGGTGTTATATAAACATGCGTATCTTAAAATATACATTTTGAATTAATTAAAATGTATTTAAAAAGAATTTGACCCAGTTACAGAAGTGATAAACAAAACCAGTATAGCATGCCAGTCCTCAAGACACACTTTTATGTATTATAATTTGTATAATAACAGGTATTTTGGTAATACCTGTTCTTCTTTCTTCCTTTCTTCCGAGAATTCGAATATTGTTTTAAAACAGTTTTATTTGTACATTTTACTTTCAGGTATCGGCTGGTACAACATAAAATACTGCTTGGTCCTCGCGCTGTTTCTAATTGCAGCTATTCTGGAACCAGTAGGATACGCTTTTGTATTACCTGCGGCAATGTGTGATCTTCAAATGACCAATTCTCAAAGAGGGTTAATTTCATCAGTACCTTATATTGGTAAGTCGTAATGCTAGTCAACTCAACTGACCAAGTCAACCAATGCATTGATCAATGCGCATTCTAACTTAACTAGTTTTACTTATTGATTCTTCAAATATAAATATGAAACGATACCACCAACATCGTATTCTAAAGAATGGAAAAAAGTTTTTTGACTCTGTGTTGATTTGCTCGAAATTTATCCCGCTGTTTTGTAAAGTCATCAATGATCTGAGTCGGATGCCCGTCGGTCTATTCTACTTGCCTGTTCCTAGTCTAGATGCTAATGATGACTGGTTCTCGCTCATAGAAGACAGTACGACCTTACTATATATCGAAAGAAGCAACCGTTCCAAGCTCCAAACTATGCAATGATAATGCAGAGATATATGCGAAAAATTTCACTATACTTTAATCTCGCTCCATCGAAAAGCTACAGAGGCGCCAGGCGGTCTTAACTCAGTAATATCACATTCTCGTTTCAAAAAAGAATATTAAAAAAATTATGTTTTAAATTGCTTCTATGTAAACTGCCAATTTCAGATATTAAATAAGTACAAAATTGACACAGTATCAAATCTTTCTAGGTTGTAATTTGCTTGATTGCGTGATTCAAATAAGAATTGGGCAATAGATTACTGAAAATGTAGGACAGTTACTGAATACCAAGTATATTGAACATGACGTTTTAATATTATTTATCGTGTTTGGAGATAGTGTATTTTAATTAACATTGTCTATAAATGCCTGAGTAAAAAAAACTATTTTCCTGCTAATGGTTAATACCTAATTATTAGTTCGTTGTTCAGTCTGCAGAAATAATCGTTAAGACAATAGCTAATCTGTTCTCCTATTATAAATTCTGGATTAATTAACTAGTAAATGCAATTAGGGCACCTTGGAGTAGAAAACCATTTGCTTTGAATTATACGGTTTCAAAATGCGATGATCTTGTATAAAAATTGCATCAGTCATTGGTGCACATTATATCTGACCTTTCCTGTTGTTCGTTGAATCAATTAAATTGATGACGTCCAATTAATGGTGCGTTAATAGGATTATTATGGGTTTATAGTTGGTAACATACAAATTGTATTACTATTATAATATTACCAATTATAGATTCAAACTAGCCATACACTGCCTAGCAAATTAAAATGGGAGATATTAATCTCATGAGAGATTTCTCATTCTTACTTAGCTTGTTAAAATAATACTGGGTTTACCTATTTCACCAGTTCAATTACAAACGATAAGTGTATGAGATCCGAGGAATAATTGGATAATGATAAGCAAATGCATGTTAATGTAATCGTGTTTACCATGTCCTCTATAACTTCTCAACGGACAGATAAGGATAACGATAAAGATAGACTTCCGATGACCGCGTCAAGCATCAGGCACAAGCGTCATTGTAGCTGGTCTGCTCGTTAATTTTTAAACCACTATGCGATATAATTTGGTGGTAACGTTATTGGGGCTATTGCATTGAGAGTGGATATTGACACTAGTACTTGCATATACGCTTGGCACGAGGATCTGAAATATGCCCTTCTTTCTAGCTTTAACTCCCCCCTCAATCAATCTAATTAACCTTCGTATATTTTACAGGTATCGTAGTAATGTCGTTCCCATGGGGCTATCTAGTGGATACAGGAGGAAGGAAACGCATGATCATATACAGTTCGTTAGCTGCAGGAGTTTTTGGAATAATAGCTGGCTTTATGCCCGATCTCATCAGTTTCACAGTTTGCAAATTCTTGATGGCATTATGGTATGGTTTATTCGTGGTTGGTATTACTTTAAGTTAAATTAAAATAAGTTGTAGTTTACATAATTATGTTTATGCGGCTCTAGAGAGAGACTATAATCTATTGAAAAGAGATTGATTTTTGTCTTATTTCGCTTATGTTATATTTAATTTATCTAAATGACAAGGCCTGTTAGGTCACTCGCCTGGTATTAAGCCCCGCACCTGACATTTTACAATGGAAGCAATATCCAGTACAGTGAATTGAATCCTAGAACACAAGACGTTAAGGTCCAATGATTTCACTGACTTCTCAGACGAATTCTTGCTTAGGAGAGAGCTTATTTTTATGAACAAAGAGGGCAAACGGGTACGAGGCTCACCTGATTAAGAGTGATCACCGTCGCCCATGAACATCTGCAACACCAGAGGGCTTGCAAATGTGTTGCCGGCCTTTAAATGCTACTTAAGCTAGATAAATGCACAAAAAGCACGATGCTCCGAAACTGGGAGTGCATCGATTCGGGCTGACAGCCCCCCGCTGCGAGCCCGCGACCCCCGATGGCCCCAATTAGTCGCCTCGTACGACAGGCAGGGGTTACCGTGGTGGAATTCAAACGCCCCCGTTCCACAGGGCGTAGGGTGTAAAACCTGCCATATTGGCACACGCAAGTTTGTCGCGTTCCGGGATCAGCCAGTGTACATCCGGTTTTTGTCATGGTCTAGAGTTGGGGTACGATGTTTGGCCGTTTTGCGGCCTTCTGAGTACTGTAACAATAGACCCTCGACCGCTTCTTCACCTTCTTGCCCATGGCGTAATGTGAATAAGCAGGCCGGCTTGATTGTGTTGAGTAGCCCGGGATAGATTGTTTCGCTACTCGATACTCTAATTGGACCGCACTGCGCTTACCATCAGGTGCAATGTGTTCACGTTACCGAGCCAGTATAAAAAAATGCAGAACGGTAAGTTCCTTGTATAGAGTTAGCGATTAGGAACTTATTAGTAAAGTTAAAAATAGAAAATCTGTAATTTAATTTTTTTGACATTTTTGTAGCGCGATTTTAAAATACAAACATACTTAAACACTGCAGAAATTATTAGATAGTATTTACCATTGTCTTCAGAGGTCATAAAGGTATCATTTAATATAAATCAAATTCAAATTACTCGGATAAGATGAGGTTTACGGAATTTTCAACTTTACAGATAAGTCACCAATCACCCTCGCTTTACGTCGTATTAAGTATACCACCTACTCGCACCTCTATCTGTATCGAGACAAAATAACACAAACATTTTATTTCTGGATACATTTCGGATTCCAGAAGCTTGTCCATACTTCAAGCAGTCTGATGACGTAATAAGTAGGCTCTACTTAAACCGACGACTGACGAATCTTTGTAAAAATAATGTTCTTCTTTTCCAGTATAGGTTGTCCTGCAGCTGTTCCATACACATACATTGGAGAAATAATCCCACAAAAATACAGGGACGTTACACTCTCAATCACAAATGCAATGCAAATATCTGGATCTGCACTAGTACCGAGTAAGTAGTTTAGTATGAAATAGTTTTTCCTCGCGGCTCCGCCACTGAATCCCAGTTGGATCGGAATTAAGTAAAATTTATTTAATGAAAATTTTACCGTCCACCTAAATGTGAAAAGTATTGTAAAACGATATAGTATCGAGCAAATAATCATATGAATCTTACTATAGGACATTATTGTAACAATAATAAAAAACAGCTTATGTTCAGTTCAATGATCGTTGCATCGATCATAAGCGCGGCGAAGCGCACGTTAACTCATTTTGATAATACTTTGGCAGCTCTTTACTGTGTCCGTGTTTCATTCACTTTTAAATCGGATATCATAGGTCAGTTTAAAAATAATAAACCCTAAATAAATTATTTCGTTAGGTTCTATCAACAATATTCGATCACATATAAAATCCATCTCATACCTATGTATAAATTTATAAATCAATGTTAGTATGTTTGTCCTCTATGGACTCCAAAACGGCTGGAGTGGTTTTGATGAAATTTTCAGGCAATCCTCAGATTAGCCCAGCGGGTTATCCTGTGAGGTTTGGTAGCGATCGGATAAACAAAATGTTTTGGTGTCATATTTGGCGGTCATTGTTAAAAATAAATATTTAAAGCTTAATAAAAATCCTGTACAGGTACATAATATTATGTAACCATTGGGTGTGTTTGTATTATATACCTATATTATTAAATTATATCTTTACTCTACTGTGTGTACGATATGTTATGAAAAAATAATATTTATTATAGTGTTGGCGTGGGGCATACTTCCACTAGACTTCAGAATTGATTTCGGCGCCTATTATTTTCGCTCATGGAGACTACTCGCAATTGTATTTGCATGTCCCTTCATAATAGCAGCTGTTTTATTATGTTTTGGTCCGGAAAGCCCGAAGTACCTAGTTTCTCAAGGCAGACACGATGAGGCTATAGAAATATTACGCGTCATGTACGCAAAGAACAAAGGAAAGTTTCCTGACGAATATCCAGTAAGCGTATTAACATCATTTGAATAGATAAGATAGATTAAAGCGGAATAGTCATAACTGCGGCTTTATTTGTTCCAGATAAAGCGCTTGACTACGAGTGATAGCGGGCGAAGTAAGGGCAGTTTCTTTAATTCTCTAAAAGTACAAACACTACCTTTACTCAAACCACCGTATCTAAAGTGGTTGTCGCTTAACGGATTCCTGCTTTTTGGTATTTTCTCAGTGTAAGTTAGTAGGAAATTTTAATACATTCGATGGTATCAAACAACTTTAATGTATGCCATTAACTGAAATATCAACATGTCTTCAAACAGAACCAAGTAAAACAAACTTAATATGGCGATATAATTCCAGAGAATAAGCATCAAATAACAATTAGTTCCGCATTGTGCCTGGTCTCAGTAAAACATTGTATTTCTTTGGTTTTCGTAAAAATGTTATTTAAAACCAATCACATTATAAATTACAGACAGTCTTCAATATCTATAGTGTAAACATATATGCACCATGTTTCAACATATGCTGCTGCGTTACAAATAAAATATTTTTTAATCATCACCGCCTTTGTATGGATGCCGCGAGACCCTAACACTTTTCGTTAGTAGGTTCTAGATAGGCAATGAATGACTGATGGTATGCTTACTACGTATGATGGTTAATTACCATCAATTATAAAATGAATTGAAATGTAAATAGTAATTTGATTTATTACGATTTTTAGGATAAACGGATTATACATGTGGGTACCGGATATTTTGAATAGAGTTTTTACTGGGAGTGAAGGAGACATGACTGCCTGCGATGTTATTGCCCAAAGATTGAACGAGGTTTGTATAAACCTAATAATTATGTGAATGTATCCGATCCTTGTATCGTGATGATTAAACGAGCAAGTAAGACACCTGACGGTAAATGAAGTATCTTCACTATCCATGAACGGCCACTAAGAATATTGGAAGAGTAACGTGAGCGTGACAAACGAGCTGCAAATTTAATTATACAATCTTAAAACAGCATTTGTTTGAACTGAACTCCACTTAAACAATTCATATCGACAATGTTGCGTTGTGTGTGTGCTTGTTTGATAAACAGTAGCAAGTTCTTCTAAGTAAAATATGAAAGCAATTGGAATAATGAGGTACGAGAAAACCGGAGACACTCGACCAAAAAGTACTATTAGAAAGTTGGAAAAACCTTATTTGTCTATTCTATAATTCCATCGCCATATTCCAAACACTTCTGGATATTGTTATCAGAGACCAGCAAACGAGCAAGTTTATCACCTGATGGTTACCCACATCACCCATAGACACCTGCAATCCTAGAAGAATCGAGGTGGTGTTACCGACCTCAAACAGATGGAAGGAATAGCTGGGGCTGGTTTTTTTCTCGCTATTTGATACTCTACCTGGACGACACTGCGCTTACCCATCAGATGTAGTGTGATCACTTCTCGGGTCAAGGAAGAAAAGAAGAAAAATATGTGTGGGGTATCGAGCTTGGCTCCCAGTGTCGGGTTTACGTGTGCCTTCACAGGTCACACGACAGGGACGTTGAGACAATTCTCTTATTAAATTATTCTAACCAGGTGACAGATGATGCGCGGGAACGGTTTCCAACAGCGGTATTGGTTGTTCTGGGGGACTTCAACGCTCACCATGAGTAGTGATTGGGCTCCTCCAGAACTGACCATGATGGCAGAACTGCTCATGCATTCACTTTGACTCATGGCTTGACACAACTGGTGAACCAGCCTACCAAATAGTAGCCCACGTATCCAGATGTGGCGAGTCATGTGCCCTCTCTGCTGGACCTTCTGCTGACGAAAGCTGTTCTATATTCCCAACTTGACACTATGCATGTCCTTACAGACTGCGTCGGCACCAGAAACGGAATGCATCGACACGATAGAAACAGTAACGTTCATGATAAATACAATAGCTAACGTATGTTGCGCTCTTATAGCGATAGCGGTCAGCAGCACAGTTAAGTTTATTGGAAAAAAGATACTGCTCATCACAATATTAATCCTAATCGGTACTTTTTGTATACTGATCAATTTTGTCACTGAGAATATCATATTTGCAATACTGTTATCATCGTTCCCTGTATTGGGTCTTGGTATTGGCCCCGTGAACGCATACGCTGTTGAAATATTTCCGACGCATTTGAGGTAAGATCTTAATATCATGTTATTTAAGATTTAAACACGACAATTATTTCCACTTACACCATATTCAAGAAAGGACGGACCAGAGGACGTAAGGCCCCTGAGTTCGAGCGATTTCGCGCCTCCAAAGTTTATGCAGCTTTCTCCAACTTATATTATTATTATAAATTTTATTGTTTTCTGTAAATTCCAGCCTATCATTTGTGTCGTGTAATATAGACATTAGTATGGCGGGTCCAAGAAATTCAATTGTTTGAGCAATATATTTTCATAGCTTTTGTAAAGATAAAATGCAAAAATTAACCATAATAAACTCTTGCCCCACCACTGGTACTGACCTATATGTAAACAAATATCTAACCATTTTACAATTTCCTTTATTGTATTCAAAATTATACAAAGTACAACATATCTGCTATTTGTTTAAATTTATTGAATAACCTACACAATTTTTCCAGGGGCATGGCTGTGAGTTTAAGTATGATGATGGGACGTTTGGGATCAGTTTTCGGTACTAACGTAGCTGGATTGTTACTAGACGTTGCATGTGAAGTCACATTTTATGCGTTTGGTGGACTTTTGATACGTAAGTTTCTATGATTTACTCAATGAACACGATTTGCGTAACCTACAGCCTTAAACCTATTCGGAAACAGAATGTAGGGAATTCAACTTAAAAACAGTGAGTCGCATAAATTGGATGCAACGGTAAAAATTGTTATATGACGATACCTAATAAAAGTATTGTGCATGAGATGTGGACGAAAAAAATAGAAAGTAAGTCAGGAAATCTCCATCCTCTCTAGTCACTGTCCTAAGATAGAGTTCCGATAACCGTATAAAGCGTCGGAAGCGTAGCCCAGTGACTATGCTAAGGCCGGACTACATTTTAGACATACCCACCTACTAATTGAATTCTAAAACAAGGTGTTTTTTTTGTTTCAGTGTGTGGTTTGCTCTCATTACTTCTTCCAAGATCAAAAGCAACGTCACCAAAACCTAAAAAAATGATAATTACTCGATTATAATAACTGCCTATCTTTTAAACGTAAATAGTATTAATAAAATATTTTTCTATTAACTGTTTTATTTTATTTCCTTTGAAAATGTAAATATTAAAAAAAATGTTTATTTGCATAAATTACAGAGAATGGAGTTCTAATTTATTTAAATTTCGATTCCCACCTTATTCCATAAACAGAAGATTGCATCTTCTGTTTATGGAATTCACTACTGTCATACTTACATACTTAAAGAAAAATTATTCTGTGGTCGGTGACTGGTACTAACAGTATGAACAACAGAAATTTATTACTCAGTGATGCGAAACTCGACCCGCAATACGCGATATAATAATTAAGTTGCCTATTCCACAAAGTGCAAGGGAAGGGGGGCATAAAAGGGACGCGAGGCACAACGGGGTCACACACAGATACAAGTAGGTAACTACGCACAAATGAGTTTTGTTGTTGGCGCTAATATGTGGGCATTCTACATTAGTATTTAGTACCGGGATAATGTACCACTTTATATGTAGGATTATTTTATTATTATTATTTTTTTTTTTTTTTTTATTTGGCTGTGAACTAAACATTGATATATAGAAGGAACTAAACAACTCAAAAAACATCAGCCGCTTAGTTATCATTTTTGATGACCTCGTTATCGATACGGAGGGGACTCTGATCAAATCATACATTTTTTGGGCAAATATTTTTTCGAATAATTCACCTAATTATCTTGATATTTTACAAGAAAACACAGTTAGTAATACATTTTTGAGAATCATCAAATCGACATTTTATCCCTACTACCCCTATTAGCTACCACCGTCCACCACCACAAAAAAGTCCGGTTACTTATTTACTAATCAACGCAAATTCAAACAAATACTTTAAACAATTTGTTGTGAATGAGAAAGAAAATGAATCACAATGTTCCGATTTTCTATCGAAATACTCGAAAACTCAGGATGCAACACTTTTTTTTTCTTTACGATAACGTGGCAACCCAACAAATGTCATTTTAGTCTATCTTAAAAGTCAGAGTTTATACTTCAGAGTTCAGGCTTGTTTATGTCCTGTGTTGTGAGTAAATAGTATAAAATATAAATAATGCATAATATTGATTCGGATAGTGATGAGGAATTGCCACAAGGATGGGAAGAACGAGCAACAGAAGATGGCTGCGTCTACTATGTTAAGTAAGTTAAAAAAATCTACTTTTATGCACTCACATCTTTCTACGAGAAGGATTGAGAAATTAGGCGTTATTCCACTACGATGAATTGAATGTGGGTTGGCATTCTTTCTTTATATACTCGAAACATTGAGTGCGAACTCTTGGCTAGCCTACTGCGCCATGGAGGCTGTCAATATTTACTACATAATACATTTAAAACAAAAGTATCACTGGAGTAGTATTGTCAATCTTATACATAATGAGGATTTGAGAGGAAAATCTTCTGACATTTGCCCTTCATATTGTTCATATTATTATTTCTGTGAAATAATGCTAGTGCTACTAAACTGGTTGAGTCAGTCTTTCATACTGTAGATAAAACTAACTTTAAAAGTCCCAGGTGTGAGCCTTGGGGCTAGTTTCAACGAAATATACATCCCAATATTATATGCTAAGTAGTTTAGAAAAATTATTACAGAAATAACAATTAAAATATTCAAATAAACTATTTTAGTTCCTTTAACAACAAAATTCAGTGGGTTCATCCCCAAACTGGTCGAAAGAAGGTGCTTCCAAAAGATTTGCCTTTTGGGTGGTCAAAAACTGTCAATGAAGATGGTGAAAGTATATTCATAGACAAGGAAACCAATAACCAAACACATATTGATCCGAGGTTAGCGTTTGCAGTGGATGAGAAGGAACATGTGCACGACTTCCGACAAAGGTTTGATGCATCATCAACAGCATATCAGGTTATTGTTATAAATAATAAATCAGTTTACACTGTTTACTGTTACACTTATTAATATAAAAAACACAACATTATATTGTCAGTATGATGCTTTATCTATCTCCTAATCAAAGAAGACTCCCACTGGTCTATAAATACACTCAGAATAGTGTTGGTGGTGCAATGGAGACAGGCCAGTAGGGATGCACACTGTTTCCTTATGATGGCGGCAAAACCATCAATACGAAATTCGGTGAACATCCCTGACGCATTACAATGCCATGACAACCCCAACAGCATCCTGAGTGCATTATTATATTGTATCTGGAAATCGCTGTATGTCCGCTACATATTTTATTAAAAAAAGCATTATTTCATTTATACATTTTTCAAATATACTAATTTTTGTTCCTTCTATCATAAATACCAAAAAGTTGTAGACAGTTAGAATTAAAGCAATCCCATGATGTGATAGCATGCAAAACATATACTTTTATATAATTATTGCGTTTTGTTAAATATACATTTATTTATATCTTCCAGGTCCTCCATGGAATAGACTTGTCTATGAAATATGCTTTAATCACTGGATGCAATGCAGGAATTGGCTATGAAACAGCTAAATCAATGGCTAGGCATGGTTGCAACATTCTTTTTGCTAACCGAAACATGGAAGCCACCAATGAAGTAATAAAACAGATTGTACAAGAAACAAAAGTATCTGAAGACAAACTTAAGGCAATCCATTGTGATTTGGCATCATTGGAAAGTGTAAAAAAATGTGCTTTGGCTGTGCCAACATTCTTTGCAAAGTATGTTAATAACATTTAAATAACAGTTAAAACTTCCAAATGATGTTATTCAGTAATTGAAGTCAAGACTATACTTATTATTCATATGAACTAAAATTTTCATTTTTTTTTGTTTATATCATAAATTTAATGTTGTTATTTAGCTATAGTATATCTTGTTAAATAAAAAAAAATGTTAAATAATAAAATATTATACACATAGACAAGTATAATTATTGTGTTTATGATAGCATAACCAAATAAAATTACACAATAGCCAATTGCTTTTGAAATATTTTTCTGATTTGATATGGCACTTAATACGAAGCATTATCTTTTGCCAGTGCTGAGAATTATTATTGAGCAATGATAGAACCATAATATAAAGTTTTAATTGGACTTTCACATAACTATAATAACTATGTGGAGAGACTGTTGAGACAACTTTATACCAGTTAAGGGCTTACAAATATTTGATAATATTCTTGTGGGAATAATGCTTGATATTTTTTTTTAATTATTAGATATCTTGACATAGTCATACTAAATGCTGGAGTATTTGGTATTCCATACACAGAAACTGAAGATAAATTAGAGGCGACATACCAAGTAAATCACCTTAGTCATACTTATTTGGCTCTGCTACTTGAGACCTTATTGAAGAAAGGCTCTCGAGTGGTATTTGTCTCCTCAGAATCACACAGGTAATAAAACAACCCCTGACACCAATAAATAAATTTTAAAAAAGTTTTTCTAAAAATTTCTACTTGAAGTGAATATAATAGTTTGTCCCTTATTTGATTTAATCTACTGAATAATAAGAAAACCTGGACAATTTTTTTTATAATAGTCTGTAATTTTATAAGTAAAATATCAAATTTTAAAATATCAGATACGCAAAGCTATTATTATATGGTTCTACAGTATTGTTTACTAAGACAATATACAGACAGTATTTTGTATCTCCACTCATTAATAGAGGAGACCCATGTCCAGTTTGAAGACAGTATAATACATGACGCATTATTATTTATTAGGCTATTATGATAGTCATTTGATTCACTCACACATTGACTATTGTGGGATCATACTCCATAGTTCTTGACATCTTGATGCAGGTTTAATCCAATGTGGCGTCAGAGCTAAGTGTGATGCGTTTTATTGATATTATGTAAAAATATACAAAATAATTACCAATTTAACATTTTCAGATTTGCTAGTCTTCAAAACAGGTTTTCGATGCAAAATCTTGCTATGACCAAAGAAGAGTATAGTGCTATGATGTCTTATAACAATTCCAAATTATATAATGTAATAATGGCCAAGGTAAAGTATCATTTTATATTAATTATCCGGTTATAATTGTTCAATTGTCATCCTCCATTAATGTAAATTAAGGTTATGCATATTGATGCATAGTAGTCTACAGAATACCATATGTGTGTACTAAGTATACTTGGTAAAGTTTGTTTGAGGATATTTACATTTTATTTAATTTAATAAACCTGTTAGATTCAGTGACCTAGAGAATGATCAGCCAACTGTGAATCAAGAGGCTTATTCGGGTTTAATTTCCGCAAAGACAAATGTTTATTAATTTAATTAGCAAATATTGTTAAAAAGTCTCTCGTAGATGCATGACACAAGATACTCAGATTTTGCTGACGTTCGAGGCTATTTTTTATGGATAAAAAATAGCCATACCATGAGAATCTATCAGCCTACATCCATCCTTTACTGGATAACTTCTAGTTCATGCTATCTCATTAGTCTTGTGTCAGACATATTTCATCACATTGTGATCAGTAATTAGATTTTATGGATGTACATTATATTAGATATGTTGGGACCATGTTAAACATTAAGTTTTAAAAAGTAAAAAATTAAACATACGGACTGCCTCGGTGGCGCAGTTGTTATTGCCTATGGGTTACGACTGCTGTGCTGAGGTCTCGAGTTCGATCCGCGGGTCGGGTAAAGTGATGCTGGGTTCTTCTATCTAGAAATTCTCAGGTATGGTATGGCGATAGGCTCGCCCCCTATCACATTATGGGACCGTAATAATGTCGGCGAAAAGTGGGTGTACTGGTTACACCTCTGCCTACCCCTTCAGGGATTACAGGCGTAAGTGAGTGTATATGTATGTATGTAAATTAAAACATGAATAATTTGCAGGTGCTGAGTGAAGAATGGAGAAGCAAAGGCATATATGTAAATTCTTTACATCCAGGAAACATGGTGTTTTCAAACCTGAGCTTGTCATGGTGGTTATACAGATTGGCGTTTTACTTAGTTAGACCTTTTACAAAGTCACTTGTAAGTAATATTTTAATTCAAGATCAAATGGTCATTACATGTATCCCCAATATTAATAGTTATTCACCAACATTATTTTGATCATCAATAGCTTAGAGTGTTAGATTTAGATTAGATTAGATTAGATAGATTGTTTAACTAATGTTTACTGCACCTAACCTGAGGAGTAGTTTTGTGTGTTTATTTGCGATACTAGAAATAAATATGGTGTTTGTATGTATCAGTGCAACACAGGCACTGTTTTTCGGGCCTTTAAAAACATACGGTAAAGTTCCTTCAACTCCTTAGACAATAACTGAAATATCACCATTTTAAAGTAATACTACTTAAAAGATCAAAACAATCTAGCATACATATTTAAATATATTTTTAATGACAAATAAGGAGGAAAGCCATAATTCGAAGTTAATAAATACTACAATGTATTTTGAACTGAAGTTTTTAAGTTGTGATTTAATGTATTTAATTACAATAATCATAAATTTATTACCAGTGTGAAATTTAAAGTGGGAAAATAAATTTATTACCAATTAGATTGTTTTACCGGTAATTTATTTGCCCATAAATTGGCGGTTTACCAGTAAATATCCCTAATTGACAACATTTCATGTTTCTAACATACTCCAATTTGTATACTGTATGAAACTTGAACTAAAACTATGAGACCCATATTTTTTCTTTTTTCAATATTCAGATATTTTCATTCACGATTTTCACTTTGAATTTTGTTTTATTCTAAATCGTCGTAAGCACCAAATGACGTCATATATCGTCGGTGATACTGCAATACGTTTTGTTAAAATGATCGAGATCCTGTATCCGAACGCATCTGTTTCCGGGGATATTTGCCTGTTATCATATAGATCATAATAGCGTTATATCATTATAAGCATGTCATACACTTAGCGAATTATTTAACAAAAAAAAATATTTTTTTGTCTCTGCTGTAAAATCAGTCCTTTGTGACATAGCTCGTTTTGCAGTATCACCGACGATATACGGCACAAGACGTAATGACCTTTGCTTTGCAAAAAAAAACTGACAAGTGACAGATGTGAGTTGACACAACTCAAACTTCTGTCTTTTGACTGGCGAATTATTGACGTATTGTGACATTGACATTTAACAAATGACAATGTATTGGTTTTTAAAATAAATAGTATGGTGAGCCAAGAAACTATTTCATTCGACCTTATGTATGACGTCATCAAGCATTTTTCGGTTTTTAATTTTTTTCTTCGAAACTAAAGTATTAAAAAATATATATTGGAACTAAGAATAGAAAACATAAGAAACAGTATTTTTATTTTACGCTAGTTTAGATTGAGAAAAGTTGTCTATTGCCAGGGTCAGTATGTGTACATACAGTTACTTCTGCCATTATTATTTTGATCGACAGCTTCAGTGGCGCAGTTAGCGAGTAGCCGGCTGTGAAACGAGAGGCCGTGGGTTCGATTCCTACACTGGTTAAATGTTTGTGTGACAGAAAGATATTTGTGTCTGGTGTCTGGGTGTTGTGAGACTGAAAGTCTCTCGTAGTCCCTGATACAACACTAGACTCGTATGAGTGTGAGGTTGGGGTTATGTGTGTGACTGTTGGGTGCTTTTATTACTTTTTTTTCTTAAATACAGCAACAAGCAGCAGCGACAACTGTATATGCGGCGACAGCTGCAGAACTAGATGGTGTGACTGGACTGTATTTTAACAATTGCTTCTACTGCGAAGAATCAGCATTAGCAAGGGACAAAGACATAGCGTATGAAGTGCTCACGATGTCTTTGAAAAATATAGTTGAAAAAGTGGGCTCTGAACACATTCAGAAATATTGTGACAAGTATATAGATAATAAATAAGAAATCATTGTGCGAGATTATTTTAATTATTTGTTATTTAATTGGTGTTGTTTTAAATACTTGCAATAATATAAAATATGTGTATTTTTATATACCTACAATATAATAAATTATTCGTCAAAATGGAATCTAATTTTACGTGTTTAATGGTGATATAAATATATAATGTTAAAAATATTTTTGATTTTAATTGACACAGTACCTACTCTATGAGATTTTTATAGATCAATATGCATCAAAGAAAAATAGCATTACTTAGGTTTTTTTATCGATTATTTAAGTATTCTTGATTTTAACTTTTTATATATTTCAAATGATCTAGTTATTCTACATCTATGTTGTAGAAGGCTTACATACTAATAAAAACAAACAATACTCTGGTATATTCAAAACAATTATTATTAGTAGTTTATGTTATTATTATTTATGCAATCATCACTTATTCTAATAATTTAATACAAATTAATTTTCGTGGATGTTCGTTTCATACCATTTACTTTAAAAATCGATTGATGAAATTTTACTGGCGTAGCTGTTGGTCTCATAACAACATGCTGTAGGATGGCGTCATCGCAGAAGGAACGAAAAGCATCAGGCAGTATTGACTCAACGGAACCGGGACACTGAGGCCTAAACTCATCATCACATTGAACAGTCTCCAATGGAAACCATTCCAAGTGAAGCGCTTCTCCCGCCAGCGGAATATCCATTCCATCATCGGCATTCTCATATATCAAACCATCTCTTTCATTCATCATCTGTCGCCTCCTCACAACATAACACTGACCCCACACTAGGTAAAACCTGTATCTTGGGTGTCAAGAAATACAAGAGACTTTTTTTATCCTGGCACGGCAAAGTGACCGCACTGCACCTGATGGTAAGCGCAGTCCGGTCCAATTAGAGTAGCGAGAGACGATCCATCCCCCGCTACTCAACACAATCATGCCGTTCTGCTTCTTCACACTACGCCATGGGCAAGAAGGTGAAGAAGCGGTCGAGGGTCTAATGTCAGAGTACTTAGAAGGCCGCGTAAGGGCTAAACAACGTACCCCAACTCAAGACCCCCGACAAAAACCGGATGTACACTGGCTGATCCCGGAACGCGACACACTTGCGTGTGACACTATGGCGGGTTTTTCACCCTGTGTACGGTGGTCGCTATCCGGGCGGATATGAATATCCTACCACCAGCTACAGTCATCCCACAACACCTAGATCCGAAACAAATATTTGTCTATCCCGCAAACATTTGTCTCGGTGCGTGAATCGAAGTCCTCTTATTACACAGCCCGCTACTCGCCCGCTGCACCACGGAGGCTATCAATCGGAAACCCAGACTTCTTGTAGTAGGTCACCAACTTCCACTGAAAACGTTGGTCACCTACTCGACAAGGTCCAGCCCCTAAACCTCACCCTGGAAACCCTCGCCCACGCCCCTACGGGCATTATGCATGCAGCCTAGCATACATCCCACACATTCATCTCATGCATTTACGTCATGAGCGTCCAGATCAAAATACCTAGTCTTCGGAAAATGGTTGCTCCTGTGGCTGCGGTCTGTTGATTACGTTCCAGGCATTTTGTCAAGACATGTTACACTTACAGATAATAATCAAAAACAACTTAATTGTTATCCGTCCTTATTGCAAAGCAAAATTAGCCAAACAATCGAGACTTGAGAGACTCTTGCGCCATCTGGTGCGCTCTGTGTGATCCCTAGGAAAAACTTTTTTTATCTGTATTTTAAGGAATAGGTAGCGACGCCACCTAGAGGGAACCATAGCAATTATCCTAATACATAAGAACATTTCTAGAAGAATTCTAATAGCAAGTATCCATATTTTGATAGAAACTAGTACTACAATTTATATGGATATAAAGAAGAACTTAAAAAAAAGTATAAAAAATTAAAACATTATTTATTATTTATGAATCTATACTATTATATAAAGCTGAAGAGTTTGTTTGTTTGTATGTTTATTTGAACGGGCTAATCTCAGGAACTACTGGTTCGAATTTAAAAAATCTTTTAGTGTTGGATAGCCCATTTATCGAGGAGCGCTATAGGCTATATAACATCACGCCATGACCAATAGGAGCGGAGCAGCAATGAAAAATGTTGCAAAAACGGGGAAAATTGATTCCTTTTGAGAGCTTCCGTTGCGTACGCTGCGTTAACGGTTAAAGTTACATAACAATCATATACGACGAAATTGTTGCTCTTAAAAAGTTCTAAAAAAAGTCCGCGATGGCATATGTCTATCTATTTCGGTTGGCTCACTATAACCTTTTTAATGGTTATCGAATTTGTTCTGAAACAATGCATTATTTGGAAAGGGGTTTTTATAAACATGGTATTAATCCTTATCCAAATAAATACTTTATTCATCACAAGTATTTAATTTTGAACAAAGTTGCCCTTTACGTCATTTGATTTCAATGAATATCTTAGGAGATATAACAGTTTTAAAATATATCCGCAGCAAAATTAATATTGTTGTTTGTATGTCTGTTTCTTACCTTTTCATGACTAAACGGGTGAACGAATCCTAATGAAATTCAGTAGAGGGATAGATTATATCCTAGGGAAGGACATAGGGTATCTTTTGTCTCAAAAAATTATCTTGAAAGGGGTGAAATAGAGGTTAAAAGTTTGTATGGGCAATCCGTAATACTTCAACTTAGGGATCTGAAAATTCATATTTAGGCTTTTGGTAAAAAATAAAGAAATACGTGTTTCAACGTTTTTACCAAATCATCCCTTAAAGGGCGAAGTGAGGAGTTAACTTATGAGGTATTCTTTAAATGTAATCTCAAGCTTCAGGCACAACACTTTTTTTTGTCGCGGAGAAAGCATTTATTACTGCCGTCCGCTTCGGGGGGAAGCGGAATGAGAATAAAACGGTTATGCTGGACTAGCCGGTCTTACGACCCAGCACCCCCTCGCCCGGATGATGGCTATCCGGGCTGCCGCTGGGCCGAGTCCCTACTACTTATGTACACCCAACCGGACACTACCAGCTAAAACCCCGCGGTGGCCTTCTTCGACACTTACGGAGTGATCCCGGGGGATTATTTTAATAAATAAATAAATAAATTATAAGGAGTGCTAGAAGTTTAAGTTAGAAGTTCTGCCTGTCTAGCCATCTAGACAGTCACAACACCTTAGATTCAGGACGATCGCTATAGGTGTCTCAGTGCAGAAGACAACTCCTTGCATTGATACTTCTGCTCCCGAAAATAACCTCCACGGGGGCGGAGCCGCGAGCAACAGCTAGTGATTAAATAAAAGCTTGTATTGTACTCCCTACTTTTTTTATATCCTTCTAGACTCGAGGGAATAAATCAGTATCTTTACTCCATTCGTGACATTGGTGGAAAGGCGAACAATTTTTAGTTTGATCCGAAGTCTCTTATATATGGCTTCACTACGGAGCCATATATAAGAGAATATATTATAAGTAACAATGATGTCGTCAGATTTTACAGCAATATCTAGTCTTTTTTACAATTTCCCTAATAAGCACCATTAATAATTTGTACCCTTCAGCTATACTAGCGCCACTAGCCATTCCACGCCACATAATAACGGTGTTAGTAGCTATAATCTAAAAATGAAGAATCAAGAGAAATAACACGAAATATTAAGTATTGTTATGAATAAATACATAGGCAAAGCACGATAAATAAAAATGTATTCAGAAAGACTAACATTCAATTTACCCTTTAGCTACAACAGCGCTTCCTTAATTTGAATGTATGATTGTGAATACTTTTGTCTTTACCTCTATGCCTCTAAGTTTTTGTATTGTCTGTTGACCACTATGGCGTCTTTGACAGTTTTGTGTGTCAGGTAAACATTTGTCAATAGAAATTAAATTTGTTCTTTGCTGTTTTTATTAAATCTTATTTACTGCCGTTCAAAACACGTTCTTTTGCTATTATCTATGTGATAAACATAAAATTAAAATCCCAAACTCAAAACAAAAGTGATTAAAAATGTTAGTCCGGACGCTCCCAACGGTTGTCGAAAGTAGTTAAAAAGTTTTTCTTCAACTAAAATGCTAAAATTACAACGTGTATGTGTTACGAATTCATTAAAAAAATTGTGATTGGAGTATAAATCATGGAGGAAAAGTTGAACAGAGAATACTTCGACCCTCAGGCTGCAACCTTCAATTATAATATGGTAAGCAATTTCGTTACTATCTTTACCTTCGTATAGACAATGAGATTGTCGACCTAACGAACAATCAAGGAGTTCATATATTTTATTATAAAAAAAAATCAAAATTATTTATAATCTAGATTAACATTAAAATACTAAAAGCTGATTAACAAATCTTTCTAAATATGTATATAATAATATATACCGAAATAACGATGGAAACTTATTAGGTATATCCATTTAATAATAATATCAACCAGTTTAACTATACGTTTGAGGGAGTAAATACAGAGAAATAATAGGTAAATGTGATAAAAGAGAACTGAGAGATTTGTTTGTTACTCAAGGTTATATTTTTTGCATTGAAACTTTATTACTCATATGTCTGAATTATGCACCTTCACATTTATAATTTACTTGTATTATTATTACGCTTCTAGTTATATGAACATACCTGAGTAGGATTCCTTCTAGCATTATGCCCAGAGTCATATGAAATGGTAATGCAAGAGCTTACTAATATGAAAATATCAGCCAGTGTAAAAAGAACTAAAATAATTTAGATTATCAAAAATGTAAGTTGTATACCCTGCACAGGCACACAGATATTTTCATATTAGATAGTTTACTTTATTATATATATCTTAGGAGACTAGGCCAGTTTGATATTGGCAAGATAACCAAATTCAACAGTGGAGCCATACATAAAAAGTAGAAAGATATAATACAAAGCACTTCACATTCATTTGAAATGTCAATATTGTGTTTATTCTAATCTATAATAACAAAAAAAAAGCTACAGTGTATAGAATGTTGTTTAAATTTTAGTACAGTACGTGATAATTTTGAAAAATTTATGACTAGAACATAAATATTCTTATGAAATTAAATTATGTAGTTTTACCTGAGATTTATTTGCAAAAATATAAGTTTTAACTTTATAATTATGTTGGTGAATGTTGTTGCTATGTTCTGCCTTTGGGCATCTAGTAGGAGGTTTGTCATTAAGTGTTTCCTCCTTCCTATGGTCCTGGATCCTTTAGGTGTTGTGTGAAGAAGCTACTTAGCAGGTAGGCATGATGGTGTCAAGATGTGGATAGTTGACTCTCGCTACTTAATACTCTAACTGGATGACTCTGAGCTTACTATCAGGTGTAGTGTGGTGATTTTGCCATACCAAAATAAATAAAAAATAAAGCCAATTTAAGTAATATAAATCTGTGACATATATACTTCAACTAGATCAATGATACTTATTAACACAGGGCTTATGATAAAATGATCACATTGCCCCAAAATATTTTGTACTTAATTGAAAGCACTATAATATAGTAGACATATTATGTCAATCATGAGTGGCAAGCGGCAAGTCTCATCTTTAATCACTATTGCCTTGATGATTTGATAACTGGTTTTAAACTGCTTTAATGAAAATTATTAGAGAAGCCTATAATTAATTATATGGTTATCTTTTTTTTTACATAAAAATATATAAAAAAAACTATGGGTTGAACCCTTTTTTTATTTGCTTAGACCATAAGCAGATGTCCGAGAATCATGTCATGCTGTGCGTATCCCCCATTAGCGACAACCGCCCACAGAGCAATACTTATGGTTCAAGTTTAAGACAATATCCCATTTCAGTCGCGTTTCACTCCTGGCACCCATAAACTAGACTGGCAAGTCATACAGATGTTTGGTAAGCCTCTATGAAACCCTATCTTTTTTTACTGCCTGGATAGACAGACGGGCCACCTGATGGTAAGTAGACATAGACCATAGACTTCTCCAATGCCAGGGCACAGCAAAGCTGCTGCCTATGGTGAGGGTAAAAAAGTATTATAATGTTGTCAGTAGTAGCTTCTCAGAATGTAGGCACTTATTAAACTACTGAGGCAGTTTATCCCTTCCCTGAATGGAATTATTAACCTTGTACATACCATGCTATGAAATTCTCTACTCAGATATTGATTTATATTTTAATAGCCACCAATTTTTTTTCTTTTTTAAGGGCTTTATCACTTAGTGAATATGTCGCCCTGGTAAAGATACATATAAATGTACATGAGCAGTGGAGACATATGTCATTAGCAGTTGACTAAACATCATGTTTGAATTTCCTTACTATTTGAACAATTTTAAATTAAAATATATTCAGCATTCAGATGAAACAAGTATTGCACCTGCCTACATACACAATTATGTAGGTACTAGTTTTTGTGGTCTACTCCATATCTAGCTACTTAGTATGCCAATAAATAGAATGGTGTGACAAGGAATAACAATTAAACCACAAAAGCATTGGCTGATGAAATTTATACTCTGAAACTCAGTATACAGAGATCCATATTGGCTGCACAAATTTTATATTTGTGTATTAAATTTACATGTGTAATTAATATAAAATTTTATTAATGTACATATTTACAAATCTTTGTATCAATTTCATAAGAATGTGATTTTCTCATGACTATACTCATAGTGATGCATGTTACACAATAAGCTACCCTGTTATTGTGTAACTTTGTAGCTAGTTTTTATATAATATCCATTGTGAAAAACAGTATAAAGTTATGCTCTGGGAATTTGTTATGCATTGCTGCATTCACTGATGATAAACATGGAATATGCAGGTGTCGAACAAGCTAAACTAGCTTGCCTAGTATGTTGCCACTTACCACTATTGTATATAATAGACCACATCATTACTTACCATCAGGCGAGATGTCAAACGTAAGCCTATTTATGGTAAAAAAACAAAGATGTTTATTTTATATTAAACTGAATGATGATATTATATTTGAACACTTCTACTTAACAAAAGTTTATGAACACAAAATAAGAATTCATATTTTATGCAAATTTTGTGTTAAGAGTGTGTTCAGCATGTTTTGTTTCTATGACATTTACCGACATTTGTAATTTTTAGGTGGTAACTGCCTTATGTCTTGAGAGGTAATCAGTTACTTTGATGCATAACATGTTCACTATTTGTGGAATCTTATCCATGTTAAGCAACTATTGTCGCTGACTGTGGATAATTAATATTTCCAACTCCTTTATATATCTCCTCTCTATTTGATTAATTTCATTGCGGGATAAAAGATAGTTCAGTATAGAGACTCACTGAGTTTCACTACTCTGTTTCGAAAAAATGCGTGCCACTGTCGATCCAGGAGTTTTATCATAGCTATGTATGTAATTTTGATAGGCTTGATTTCTCTATTTTTATTGATTGAAATTTTTTCACCAAAGGGAATATAAATATTGAATACAAATAAAATAAAGCAATAAAATTTTAATTTCCTAGCTTCAGTATGTTTATTAGCCAACTTGCATGAATTTAAAATTTACAAGATATTTTATCATTATGTCACAATTTTATTTATTTAGCAAACTGCATAGAAACTTGATTATATAATTATCATATTATGTTGGAACATCACATATAAATTAATAAAAGTTGCTGATAATGGTTTCAAATAATTTGTTAAGACAAATTGTGATTTGAAACCAGAATTATAGTGGTTGTCAAATAAAATCATTTATTTAGTAAATAGTGATAGACACTTTTTAAGTGTCAGAATTATGTTAACGTCCACTGGTGCTTTGGAAATGCCCACTGCTCTGAAGCAAAGAAGCACCAAGAAACAGCAGTAGATCTTTTATATTTTGCCGTTTTATTATATAAAATTAATTCACATGTAAAATACATTTAAATACATAGTAAAAATAAAATTAAATAGTTCACGTTTACATAAGAAAACTAATGAATTTTAGGACTGACATACATTTCAATACAAGGCAGAGTTGTAAATGAGGCTATACAACCTGTTAATTAAACTTAAACTAACAATCAATGAGCAATACGTTATTGTTCGAACTAATAGCGCTGCTCCTGGCCAACGAGGCGATCATAAAATGTTGTCTATCAAACAATTATCTAAACTTGACGTGTGTATTGAATGTTGGTGTCATCGTCAGTGCCTGTTTTATTTATGTTAGTAGTTGACCTACTTATTAGCACGAACTACGTATTATATTACTTTCTATCATACTTAATACAAATCAATATATGGACGGATGGCAGGCTATTTGATTCAAGTAATGTTTTTGAAACATATACAGGAGAGTGGTTTAAAGTCCAAGTAAGATAGCCTCCGTGGCGCAGTTGGCGAGAAGCCGCCTGTGAAACGAGAAGCCGTGTGTGTGATTCTCACACCGGGACAAATGTTTGTGTGACAGACAGGTATTTGTGTCCGGGGTCTGGGTTTTGTGAGACCGTAAGTCTCTCGTAGTCCCTGATACCCACAACACAAGATTCGTATCTCTCTATCTCTTAGTGTGTGGTCGGGCTATGTTAGGCTCAAGAGATGCCGAAAAATTTGGTAATTTTGTATATGTACCTATAACTCAATATCGTAAAAACTGCCGCTTAAATGCCGTTACTGCACACTTGGTATGTCAATAAGGAGAGAAAGAAAGAGTTTATTTGGCTTTTCAGTAAAACAAAAGAAAATTGACAAAAGAAAATGTACTTTACAACGAAAATACACGCTCATAGAAGTCTCTCATAGACGACTTTCTTGGTCCCTCGATATGTCTTTTTTATCTTTGTGTTCCAGATATCAAATAAAAAAAATAGAATTGATTAGGAAGATGAAATCTTCGAATTTAAAAACTTTGAGTTGAAAATATCTATTTCATTGCTCGCTTCTGTTACTCGTCGGCTGCAACAAGTCTTAATTCAAAACCCATGATCGCGTTGTTTTGTTCCGTCTATGTGGTTAACTTACTACTTCTGAACAGAACCGTGTTGTTAAAACCAATTATTCTGACCATTTAAATTGTTAGTACAGACTAAAATGATCTAATATTTTTATTATAAACAAGTAATTTTATATTTAAAATCAGTCAGAGAAATCCGACTTTCGAATAAAAACCACATTGTAATTTCTCTATCTATTTGGAAATAACTATGCCACAAAGATTTCAAACTTTAAACAGCTCTATTACAAGAGTTTAATAAACTTTTTTCATGAGATAAACCAATAACGGTTGTTTCACAAATACAATACGTAAAAATACGTGAACGAATGCTTCAAGAGCATAATACAATTTTACTATCTGGAAGCAATCCACCTTATTGGAAGACTTGTATAACATGTTTGTAGGCACTATAATGTGTAAATAACACTTGGTTATGTTTAAGAAGTAAACTAGGTTATAAGATGCAATAAACTTTATGTTGCACAATCTTTCTTGTTTATAAACGAAATTATTTTTTAGTAACGAATACGTAAATTAGTAGATTTATATGTTAGGAACATCAATAAAACAATGCAAGATGGATATTTAAAAGGCACAAATACAATATTTATAATGTATTAATTGATTTACACGACACTGTTACACATCTCAGTGCTTAATAGCACTGAGACACACACACACGCATGTCAGGATTCACTTTAAGGCTACTCTTTATAATTAATCTACCAGCATTACCCTTTAAGCTGAACTACGCGGCCATTGAACTGTTTACACATTGATACACTTACTACCCCGCGAACGAACCACGAATATCCTGGCTATCACCTAGTCTACTTCACAAAACAACTGAACTGAACACCGGAGCGCGGAAGGCACACCGTTTTATATTAAACATTTACTACTCCCACTTTGGTTGTCGTTATTAACTACCCCCAAATAGTCTCCTAAATACCTCCGTTATACCTGCGGTATTTCTAATAATAGGAAATATCCTAATATATGGAACACTGAAGTTACCACTTGCCACTCGTCAAACAATTTTTTATTATTGTCTGTGATTAAAAAAACAAATAAATTATGATACATTCAAACCAGGGACATTTTTCTCTATGTCAACAAATAACAAACGCGTAACGTTAACTGCATGTTATTCGCATGTAACGGCATTACAGAATACAATAACATGTGAATAACATGCAGTTAACGTAACGCGCCTCGTTATATGTTTGTAAGGAGATAGAGAATAATGCCACAGAAAGTTTTGTAAATATATCACGAGTATATTATAGTTGGCCTATACAGGGGTGAAGATTTATCTTTACTGCGATCGACCGTGAGTAGTAGGCTGTTTCTCCGTGATTCGCGACGCCTGTCAACCAGATGGACTATCTCCATCGTATGTGGTTACGAGAAACTAAAGATTTGTGTTTGTTTTCTTTACAACTAGCAACGTGCTGCCACAACCTAATTGTATTCTTAACATATAGTAATCCCTCGTGAAAGTAGAAACTTTAGAACATAAAACTGCATCATAGTTGCGTCTACGCTTTATAATTCGCCAGTGCGCGTGTAGTTTGGCGCGGGAAGTAAAAAATAACGTATTGTTCGCGATTTTCTATTTTACCAACAGTTGTAACGATGAACAATAATAGTTTCTTGATCCCACGGCAAGACAATGCGATGTGGGGCAAGCAGCTGACACAATTTAATTTGTGCGAAATACGTCGCTCGCGGTATTAAATAGTACTGACGCGATTAGTGACTACTTACTGTTACTCCCACGCCACCTACACCAGCGATACATGTTAATGATGTGCATGTTACTCTTCTGATATATGTTATTACTGGTTATCGGCGCGCGACGGGGATATCGACAGATAAGTCAAGTTTAAGTACATTTTACGTTCTGTATACTGAACGCATTTATTAAAGACTGCCTCGGTGGCAGTTGTAATTGCGCATGCGTTACGACTGCTGTTCTGAGGTCTTGGGTTCGTTCCCAGGTCGGATAAAGTGATATTGGTTTTTTCTATCTAGAAAATCTCAGTATTAGCCCGGAATCCGGAACCAGTGCCCGGTATGGCGATAGGCTCGCCCCTTTCACATTATGGGACCGAAAATCGTCGAAAAGTGGGTGTACTGGTTACACCTCTGCCTACCCCTTCGGGGATTACAGGCGTGATACACGCGTGTATATGTATGGATGTATTTATTAAAAAATAGTCTGGCAGTTGGAAATCATCTTATATCTACTTTCACCGGAAACTGTTGATAAAATCCTGAGAGTTTCCAGCGGCCAATGTGTATCGATGTGTATACACTACGCCCGCAGCTATCTCATTTAGAGGGCAGATGGTGCCCAGCATCTGCCGCCGTGCAGCTGTCGAATCCGAGCAGGTTGTGTATAACACAAATAACAATACTGTATAAAAATAACACACTTCAATTAAGCACTTTTGTAACGTTAATTGGAAGTAACGTTCCAATTCCCTTTCAATGTTTATTGAAATATGAACAATAGCGAAATGTTTTCTATAATGAGGTTGTTTAGACTATTCAAATTACAACATTGCCTACTCAAGGTTTACAGTTTAACTATTTTAAAACTATTCCCCTCAAAGATACTAACGAATTAGGTTCTCGGAGATTTCACTCCGTATATAGGTAGATAAATTTTCATATAGTCTCGCTGCGCTGCACATTTTCAATGCTTTTGGAGTGTGATCATTCTTAATAGGTAGATAAAATTCATTGCCATTTACAGTCGAGTAAATAAAGTTTTTTTCAATAAATGAATAGTATGCCTTCTCTACGGGAAAAAACTCCAGCCTTATAAAGATAAAAGAGTTTTTACAACGTTTAAGGTCGCATGTCGAAAGCGAGGCAGCTGTCGGTGCCATGGTACCAGGGGCGGGTGGTTCGATGTGTCGCGTGAACATTCCCCTACAGTACGCCCAACTTATACTATAACTGTTATTTGTTGGACCGTTTGACAGCGCGCTGATAGCTAATATTTTCAGCATATAATGAAAATCAAAGAATGTTAAAATGTTTACAACGCCGTCCGTAATGACGTCTATAACGCTTTGAGTGTAACTTGCTAATTATTAATGTAATCGATTAATCGATACACAGTATTACAAGTTTCAAAATGTTATTATGATTAAATATCTATTTTATTATGATTAAATGCATATTTGTTCGTTAACTATCAATACTGTGATATTACCATGCCACTATACTCACGTATGTACACGAATGAGTAGATAACAAAGGGCTATTAGGTTGTCAAACAAAAATATATTTTTATTTTAAATTACATTAGACAACGATGTTAGAGTATAAACATGTTTACTATTAAATTTGTGTAGTGGAGCACTGTACCGATCGCGTGTTCGTAGCAAAACCTATACCCAGTCCGCAACGTTCAAGTTTTGTCAGCCAGTACCTTTTCGTCTTGCCGTTTCGCAAGGCTCCGCGAATCCGCGACCTCAGCCGAATTCCATTCTACATATTTCATGTATTGATTTACATGATGAAAAAAGTTTTATTTGCAAAAAAGAAAACGAAAAAAACGGTGCGTGTTATAGTCACGTGTAGATAACGTTTAGTGACGCACTTAGCCTGTTTTAGCATGGGGTGAGATAAATGTGTGACACAGTTTTTGTATCTAGATTTATTTAATCATGTTTTGTTTTCATTCGTCGTGTTATTGGAATGGTCTGTAATTAAATCATATTTTGCAAGCGCTAAATTCTCTATATGTATCTTGAAATGTTTTTAGTTTTAGAATACATTGGTTCTTTGCGTTGTATTCACGTGTTACAAATATAGATACTTACTATACTATCGTCTCTTTATATTAGACCATTTTTCACATTACTTGCATTACCCGTTGGCTTGTCTCACTTTTTACTCATGATTACATCAACTAATTTTATATAATACTCATTCCAGATCCTCTTAGGCCCACTTGGACGCAAATTAGGGTTAAATAAATAAATTTAGAGTTTATTAACCCAGGTTAGAATGTTAAAATGTTAACTCTCATTTCACCTTGCACCACTAAAAACTGACGCTGGGTTAGCTAACCCGACATTTCTTTTATTTTAGCTAGGAACACTGAAATGTCGATGCACATCTGTTGTAGTCCGTCCAAGGATGAATGAATATACATAAAAACGAAACAATATTTCTGTCTCTTTTACACTACAGCAAACTATCGAGGCACTAAAAAAAAAAACACTATAGAGATGCGTATTTGTGTGTCCTTCATTCTATGACGGTTGATAACTTTTTAATTTGTTTGTTTTAAGATTGTCAAATTCGTGTTATTTGATTTGTTGTGGTGTTTAATTTATTTGTTGAATTCAGAAAGTCAGTGTAATGAAGAAGAAACCTCGATTATGTGCTCCCTATTTCACGATAAATGATAATATGCTTTTATGTAAAATGTTGAAAAATTCAAACATTGCCCCTTTATGTGTATTATAATATTCTGACCGTTTTGTAACCTTTTGTCATAAACATTTGAGCTTATATATTCAATGACTTAATCTTCATCGTCAGAGAATAACAATTCATGATCATTGTAGTAATATTTTAACTATAAACCACAAAATAGATTACACAATACCTACCATCAAAAAGACTAACCGCAGGGTTAGCGACTTAACCTTCCCAAATCGGTGGGTTAAATATTTAGAAGTTAAACCCTAGGTTTGCTCGAAAATGTTGATGGCGCAAGACAAATTATTTATTTAACCCTGTGTTAGCTGTTAACACCGAGTTAAATACGTTAACCCATTATCGCGCAAGTGGGCCTTATAGGATCGATAAAATCCCATCGAACCTAATGTGTTTATTACACAACCGACACTTAATAGCTCTTTGATGATACGTGATACCGTGTCCATCAGCGCAAACCAGAATATCAATGATAACACGTTGAACGTTAACCTCCAATCAAGTCGACTAAAGCGACAACCTTACAATACGGCTTCGAAAGATTGGTACCATTCAAACCGTCTTTAGCAGTCTAGTCGCATTCATCACTTGGATTGTTGAGGTCTGTTCGTCAATCATGTCATTAACGCGTGAAACGACTCGTAGTCCATTTGAGCGCAATTAACAAACTCGGTGGTAATTTTATTGTGATGGAAAAAGTAAAAAATGCAGTTTATATTCTATGCAATGCATTTACTCTATATGGCATATAAGACATAAGTATAGATTTCTAACCGCAAATACTGGTTGTAACATTTATCGATTCTCGTTCATTCGATTGCTCACTTCCAGTGTAATGCTGGTACCCTCATTACGCTGCCGTATTCAAGTCGAAGATGAAAGCTTGCCAGTCATTCGTATTGCGTGTCTTTATTACTAAATTATTTCTGTGCACAACGGTAATTAGTTACTTTCTCCGGTTTATATTTCCGAACGCCAGGTAATAGATTGCACTGACAATAATGTATGAGCTGGCGTCGTACGCTTCAAACTTAACTGATGGCGAACTAACAACCTTTTCAAAACTCGTCTTGAATGTAGATCTGTTGTCTGGTATCCGGCGTGGAATATTTTATTATTCTTTTATTTTGCGCTCCTCAGCATTGCCATCGTACTATTTGTCGAATAGCCAATTATTCATAGTATTTTTTATTTGATTTGGTTGTATCTACCTTTAATATACTGGGCGAGGGCACGTCGCAAATGATTTATTGAGTGGTTAATTTAACTAATGGACCGAATTAATTACATATTGTATATATAAACTCGTTTTGCAACGGGTAGACAAATTGGCAACTAGTGCCTACACCACAATCCGCACAGCTTATTTCCGTCCTATGATGTGTTAGGTTGCGAGTCAATCGCCACATCAATATAAGCATCATAAGTTGAATGATAATAAGCTGTGGAACAGTGTGCCAGCCACCGTGTTCCCTTCTTCCTATGATCCTGGGTCCTTTAAGCGTAGCGTGAATCAGCTACACAGCAGGCCGGCATGATTGTGTAGAGTATTGGAGTATTGAGGGATAGATTGTCTCTCGCTACTCGATACTCTAATTGGACGGCACTGCGCTGACCATCAGGTGCAGTGTTCACACTTTGCCGGGCTAGGATAAAGAAAAACTCGATTGAGTGTCCTAGGTTTATTGAAACCTCCGTACATGTTACCTAACCTTTTCTCAGGGGCAAATTTTAGTTTGTATAGTTTGGCGTTCTTCTGTATCAAAAAGATATACGTCACGTAAAATTGTTACGTTGCACTCCGCAACAAAGTATCGGAATCTTGTGTTCACTGAATATTCGTATTGCATCAAAATCCAAATCTATGAAACACTGTAAATCCTGGTAAACCCAATTCTATATTTCACTCCATTCATTAAGTGAAATGTAATGTAAAAAAGGTTTTTTTCGGCTACCCTCATTACATAAAATGTATAATATTATAAGAGCCATGTTAAAATATCAGCTCGAAAAAAAATGTGGTTCCAATAAGTCTTGAATCAAGACTTAATAATTTCCGAAATCGTCAAAAGTGTTTTTTTTGTCGTCTTGATATTATTTTCTAGGCTGAAATATCTTATCTATAAATTCTGAAAATTTTAAAGGTATATTTTGATTTCGAATTGTCGCTTAAGAATTTTTTAAACTTTTAAAGTAAAAAGAGTACTTGATATGTTTTCGAGGAACCTTTTTTCTGACATGATTTGATATATCTAGGTCAATGAAAGTAAATATTTAATCTTAACACGTGATAAAACAATTTGACGTAAAATAATCTGAAAAATTGCCCAGGATGCAAACTGCCACTATGAAATATCGCTCTGCAATCCATGATGTATTATGAGTAAACAAAAGCTGCTTTCTAAATGATTGCCCGCATTACCGTGCCGTTATGCTCATTGCACGCAGTTGACACTATCGCCACGCCCACATGTACGATATTGGGTCTCAGCGGTCACTAATTAATTGACAAATTTAAACAAGAATTAGGTTATACCAAAGCTACAACGGTAGGCAGCGGCTTTGGTGTGCCCTGGCATTGCAGAAGTCTATGGGCGGCGGTGACTACTTACCATCAGGTGGCCCGTCTGCTCGTCTGCCTATCCAGGCACTAAAAAAAAGCTAGAGTTTTTTCTACTTCACTGAAGTTCACGAAAGCGTTGTCAATTAAAAATAGACGGCGGAGTTTTCTAAAGAGCGTATTTAAAACATCGCATCAAGTTTATACTACGTCCCACATATTGCGGCCCTACTCATGTAACATTGTTCTAAACTTAAATTTAAAGCAAAAGCTGGCGGCCTATGAACACCAGACTGCAGGCATGTTGAATATATAACTACATACTGCCTATACTTCTTAATTTCTCTTATTTCCATTTATTGGCTGCAATTTCCTTGCCGCTCAACTAAATTGTTCAAAAATAATGTTAAATTGAAGCGTGCGCAATTTGACATTTGGTATTGTATGACGAAAGCTAGGTACTTACGTCATTTGCGTTTTATCCAACGGCCTCGATATAAACTTATGTCTATGCTTTGAACATTTGATTCCCCTTCCCACACGATCTGTGCAAACATTAATGAACTTGCCAATATTTTATCACTAACTAATAAAAGTCTAAATGTAGCGTATGAATAATTTAATTTATTAGCGTATGTGTGGACGATTGAGTGAATCATCAACGCGAAACGGTTGGAGTCGAGAAAGTGAAACGATTAATACTTTAATAAAGTTTTATAGTCTACATGTCATGGTATATACTTTTGTGTTTCCTGACCAAATATAAAACAGTTTTTTTTTTATTTACTTGAATTAATGTACTCGCAGTACAAATATAACAGACATAACGGACCTTATTACAAAACGTAGACTAACCTTAAACTGGGTTTATATCAAGTTGGTTTAACCAACAAGTTACTTTGGGTTGCCTAGTTTAACGTTAGAGTACTTTTTGTAGTAAGGCCACGTATGTCTATACTTAGCAGTACTTTTGCACATATATACATATACACTCACGCCTGTAATCCCTGAAGGGGTAGGCAGAGGTGTAACCAGTACACCCACTTTTCGCCGAATTTCGGTCCCATAATGTGATAGGGGGCGAGTCTAAAGCCACACCGGGCACCATTCCAGACTCCGGTTTAATACTGAGTATTTCTAGGTAGATAAACCCAATATCACTTTACCCGACCCGGGGATCGAACCCGAGACCTCAGCACAGCAATCGTAACGCATGCGCAATTACAACTGCGCCAACGAGGCAGTCTTACTTTTGCACATGTGTACTCTTGCATGCTCTGTAAGAAATGCCTAGTCTGGCAATTTTAGTTTTTATTGTCCATTGAGAATAATGAAAACCTGTCATTATTGAATTTGAATAACGTGAATGATGAATACATTACTTTTCACTAACAAATAATATAATAGCAGTAAAATTATTTGAGTAACTGTTTTACCTTCGGAGGCTTTGAACATTTCTTTTTACCAGCTCATATTGAGTTTTATTACTTACGTTGCCTTACCTGGCTTTGACGTCTCCATAATGAGACTTAGACAAACAATAAAAAATCCTCCTCTGCGGATATCGTAGGAGGTTAATTAAGGAACACGATAATGAATAGCATCTAAATGTTTAATTCTTTTGTGTAATGCCAACCGCGGTTTTGATTGTCTAACAATAATTAAACGAATATATTTTTCGCTTTAACAAAGGCGTTATTATCCATGATCTTTAATGTGTAGGCGTCTACTTTTTATTCTTTACAGAGCTGATTAGCATACGGTGATAGGCTGATCGCTAGATATCCTTTGATACGAATATCTAATGCTCTTATCGTAGAACACAAACAATGATCAAGGAAGTAACGTAGGCTATACTCTTGATGCAATTCTCATAATCCCATCGGAAGATCCTTAAACCGTCTATAATACAATATGTCACAACTAGTTCAACTGGTGATTTAAATAATATTTTAATACAGCTTGCATAATTCACTTAGAGAATTATCTTGATTGTCTATCTTAATCTATATAATTCACTCTTCATATTGCCACGACGGTGAACAGTTCGCCAATCGTGCATGCTTTTTTTGTCTCTCCTTTAAACCATAGTTTTCGACTATGGTGTTTGCGAAATGGTCGAGAGATGCCTTTTTTCCTATTGGCATTACTCGTGCCCGAGACTGACTGTTTTATCTTATATATTATTCCGGATTTTGCATTGTGCTTGGCATCTTTGCAACTATTTAGTTTCTGGTGAAGCTTTTTAATATATATTACACGTATATCAAACAATGAAATCTAATCATTTTCTAACGAACTGTATTCTAATTATTTTCATTGATTTAACTAATATAATTAAAATATGACCACTACCGAGCCTATGAGTATAGTCGAAATGAAAAATCTTATGGTTACCTAATTGCCATTTCTTTGCTCATAAACCTTTATGATTTTGATTGTTTGAATATCATCCATATTTGTTCGACTAGTGATGTTATAGCAATTAATTGTTTGTTCTATTTTTTTTAACAAGATTTACTAATAATATTTTTAAATGTACTTTCATCATGTGCTAGTAGTGACAATCGTATTTTGTTTTATTAAATAGTTTTATGGTCCCATCCTTAGCATGTAAAGGCCGGTGCCATATTGATACCGTATTCACATACGCTACTTCCCACAAATAGTGTCGCAATTCGAACAATAGCATTTTTTCGCACTGAGTTGAGACAAACTATCTTACTAGGAACAGACAATCGCTTCTAGGCCAAATAGGTCATTTACATTTACCAATCTATTATTAGAAGGTTTATATGAAATGAAATCGTTTATTGATTACTTAAACCATGAACCATAAACCATTTATTTATCCAACACATATATTTACAGAAATAAGAGAAAAAATTAAGTATCTAATTTACATACGATTCGCTGCAATATGTGCGGTGGAAGGTGTATCAGATCAGTTTACGCTGTTCTGTTCTTGTGTCTGAGTTAACTTTAGGATACAGGCAGATATCGGACTTTCCTGTTGGCCTACATTATTTTGGTATAAATCAAAACGCTTAGTTAACGTTAGCTAGTTATGACTACAAATATAGAATTACCTCTATATTTTATAAAAGTAGATAAGCAGATAAGCATTATTGCCATCTACTATTAATTATAGGTCATACATACCTATGTATCGCATATACGACTACATCATTTAACTTAATTAGTTACGCAGCAGTATAATTGAAATCGATAAAACTAATTCAAAATACGATCTTATAACCTTATAAGTGCGGTATAAAAACAGCAAGGTATTGCCTTATTCTAATGTAAATTAATTTGTAACGTCTGTATTTATTAGTAAACATCTCGGCTTGGTTTTTATCCATTATCCTTATGACATTTTCGAGATATAATTAATCCACATGACACATATGTCGATACGATGCCCAAGTAATTTTTATGATAATTAGTAATTAGATCTTATTTTTAAGTATTCTCGTATAATCACTTGTGCTCGGTGCGGCGATAGTCTCGCCGTTTGTCCCAACATGAGCTCAATTTAACTCAAATAATCTCAACTAAGAACATACTAGTTGCTCCTTTGCCGATCCCTTCGACGATACAAGCGAAAGCTTATGTTATGTTAATCATTTATAGCGAGAAACTTTTTACTTAAAGATTCTCATGTTCGCATAACAATATATTTTTTTTATTCTAAGCAAAGAAAGCCCCGTCTGAAGACGGCCGTATTTGAGAATCATATTTTGTTTTGATCTTCAAGTATTTATTACGGGTAAATCAAATGACTTCTAAGTTTATGAACGTGGGATACGGTTATGACGAACTTAAATGTGACTTCATGGTTGAGTTTTTATTTTGTGCGCAAACTTCTATTTTCATAAATTTGTTTTTTTATTACTAGTATGTGGTTTTAATGCAATCACCAGTTCATTTATGGTCATAATAATATATATAAAATAATGAACTAATTACAAAATATAATATAGGTCTACTTTTACAATATACTATTCAGTTTAATTTGTACTATTCGTTCCAAATCAATTTATATTGATTACCTCTGATTTACAATACATCGAAAACGAAAGCAAAACATACTTTATGTTCACAGAAAACTAGTTACACATTTGCAGTAGTACGATATTGGCGAATTAGAAAATGTACTCAGATGTTGATCGCTCTATTTCTATTCAACTTGATCTTGATTCGCAACAAATTACCATGAGTCGAGTATATTCTTTAAACTGCGCCGATCAAACCAATTTATGCGTCATGCACTCGTATAGAAACATCTCATTCAGTGTTACAAGTTTCGTTGGATTTGACTCAAATTATATTTCTGGGTAGCCGATGGGTGCGGGCTACCCAAGGCCGGGATGGTTGGTGTTTATTTGGGGAGGCCTACGTCCGAAAGTGGACAGCAATAGGCTAAGTACATATATTTCTGTTTTGGATGATCAGTCCTCTCTGTCCAAATACTCTAGATATGTGGTAGATCCACACCGTAGCTAGTTTAACTTAATGAAAACTGCCGTGAAGTCAACGTGGATTCCTCTGGTGTAGATGATAACGGCAATGGTAGTTTAGAAGATGAGCCACTATAGTATTGTAACATAATTCTTCTTAGGTTTTATTTATTAGATTATTTTGGTTAGGTTTGTGTAGAAGCTTATTTTGTATCTTCTGCCTCCACGATTTAAATTCTAGTATTGAACTAGATAACGATTTATTATGAATATTATTAAAAAATACAAGTATAGATACTTTAATAATTATCTGTATATAAAGTGGTACAGCCATATTGAAGATATATAGATCTACATACAGCGTAAATGGAACCCACTCGATTGGGGTATTTAGTACAGAAAACTGACGTGAAGTGACAGTTAACTGATGCATTTTGTGCGACGAGTAAGACATTGTGTCTCAAATCCCATTCTTCTTCTAGGTCGGCAACACACCCACGAGTTTTCTGGTATTAGAGTGTATATGGATCACTTACCATCAATCGTTTGCCGACTTCTACCATAACAAATATATTTGCTGCATGTATTAAAACGCGGATCTATTGCTTAGAAAGTATGTTTAATTGTGATTCAATGTTTACGATATTGCGATAGTAATCGTAAACAACGATAGCAAAATGTTTAATTTGATTAGTTTTATTAAAACGTGTGAAATTAGTTGTGTATTTTACTTGTTTCACTGTCTATCTGCTTTTACTGTGCCATTAAGGTTTCTAACGTTATATCGGTCAGTACGACCGGCCAGACGTATATCCGGTATTTGGTTGAAAGGAGCAACTTTTGTCCGATAACGCGTCGAGACAATTTTGGTTATATTTTGTGGCGCAGATGTAATTGCGCATGTGCTACGATTGCTGTGCTAATGTCTCGGGTTCGATCCCCCGATCGGGTAAGTGATTTTGGGTTTTCCTATTTAGAAATACTTAGTATCATCCCGGAGATTGGAATTGAGCATGGTATGGCGATAGGCTACCCCTATCACATCATGGGACAGTAATAAATTCGGCAAAAATAGGTGTATTGATTTACACCTCTACTAACCCCTGTGGGTATTTGCAGGCGTTGATTGTATACGTACGTATTTTGAAAACTGATAAATGTAACTTTCTTTGTTATCAGAAGATAAGATGTTCCAAAATAAAGTGTTTTATCTCTGAGAAAATTGCCTTTCTGAGTCTCGTTTGAAAGCACCAGCGTCCGACGAAGCGCGCATCTGGTAGCCGGATGGGATTTCGTTTCACCGACCACTGACTATCGACCGCCGCACCGGTAGTGCATGTCCTGTACATAGTTTTCATATAAGACGTGGAACGATATCGCTAAAAAGGCAATGTTTATATGCATTCTATGAATCACGGAATTTTGTATTTTCATATTTTTCAACTTGAAAATTTGCAATTTTGAATCCCACAACCATTTTCATCATGAGTCGGAAAGCTCAGCGAATAACTGAACGAACGAATAACAGCGAATTGTTGACGTACAAATTTCATCCCTACCTACTCCTTCGAGCATCCATGCACGAGCCTATGGTATGTTTTTAATTGTCATGTGTTCCATAAAAATGTTATGTTTTGGAGTAAAGAAACTTACAAACTTTCAAACATTAAAATGGATACTGGTAAGAAGCGAATTGAATTATGTGCAAAATCAAACAATTCAAAATGTATTCGTCGTTAGAGTAGATAACGGTTATCACAGATCACGAGAAACTGTCTACCTCGCGCATATTTTGTCGTTGTTCCGATTTTGCCCGACCACTATAACTCACTTTTGTCTGCTCACACTACACGGCCCAGTATCGCTACCACGGCATTATTAATATTAATAGCGGCAAACGACGGTAACGCGCTGTTGTGACTCGCTGACTAGCCTTATATCCTGTCGCACCCAACTCCGGCTATACGATATTTATATTTTGATACTTGAAGACTCAATCCGTGAGAGTGGATGTGGATTTCCGTTTCTAATGTGCTATTATTTTTCGTTTATCACAATCTGGTTATAGTACAAACATCCTTAGTATTATCAATGTACCTGAGCGCCGGAAAGGGATGAGGTTTAGTTGTTCGGTAGGTGCTTGATTTGATAACATTCTGCTCTACAAACGCTCGCAAGCTAACAAAATGCTTTAGTTACCTCCTTCCCCGGGCACATATTAGAAATATATTTTTTCAACTTTTTATCAAGGCCACATGCTGATTAGTTTCGATGCACTCGGTATTTTCCTGACATCCAACATTTGCCCAATAGAAACTTCTATTTCACCAGAGACCTGTCCTTAATTGGAGCACGCCTAGTGCTAGCTTTACTCTGTACACCAACCGACATTACTTGTTTTATCTCTGGGCCAAGTGCTAACATTGTTAACCAATAAAGGCCTTTATAAAGAAAAGTTTTCATACATTTTGTTGCGTCGCATCGCGCGACTTGATGGTCTATTTGCCCCAGTTTTGGTACATTAATAATCTAATAAATAAAATGAAACAAGTTAATTAGACCTATATCATCGGTGTACCAATCCTAAGGATGATTGAAACATATTCTATTTTCAAAGGAATTTGTACCAACGACGCCTATAAAATGGTATCTATTAACATAGTTCGTGTCAAATGTAATTACGCTAGATTTTTGTGAGGCAACATGACACAATACAGTACAGTGTATAGTGACATGCAGAATAGCATTCTCGTGTTGTTACCACGTTACATGCCACACCTGCTAATGTAATCCCTGGGCAAGCCCAGCCCTTAGCCGGCACGCGATGTAAAGTTGAAACTTGCAAGAAACAATGGTGCCATGGTTTGAAAATAATTCGGTGCTTTTCTGTTTTATTTTGGACTTACTTCTTACTGAAACAGGAATTGAAAGTTTAATACGTTAGATTTTGGTATAATTACTTGAATTTTAACATGTTAATGCGTTACATCGAGTTTAAGCTTATCACACACAAAGCGGCTGTAGCGGAGGTTTCTGAAGCCCGAAATGCAGCGTTTTTCATATATATATTTTTTTAATATGAATTAATATATCTTCTATCTGAAGCAGCGATAGCCTAGTTGGAAGTGGTACGGACTGTCAAGACGAAAATATATGGTTCAAAACCAAACAAATTACTACCAAATACCGCTGACTTTTCGAAGTTACGTTTCTATTCATTGTATATTATCGATTGCTAAACGACGAAGAAGAACATATATCCATGCTATAAATAGTTTTGTCAGTTGTTATCGTGCCCAAATTACGTGCACAAGCAAGTCCACAAATAACTTAAACCCGCGTAGTACCGCTCCCATATTATTCTGTGTGACTACTGATTCTGTACATTTCGACTTCATGCTGAGATTAACTTTTTATCATTACTTTTTCCATCTTGATAATCGTGAGATTTCTTTTACAGCCCTCTGACTTTCAGTCGAGAACCGTTCTCGTTATTCAAAGATATGGCAATATCGACTTACTTGTAAAACTTTCCAGCGAGTGACTTATTTATGGAAAGTGTTTTCTACACAGAAAGTTACGGCTTAGCAAGAAAAAGTGTTAAAAATAGCAAAAATAAATGTTCACATCGCTTGATTGACAGCGGACGCAACAGTGCAGTTGTTTTTTTTTCGTCTCTTTTGTGTCTAAAGCGACGCGCTCTAGTTGCTCACTAGCCTGAGTAGGCTAATTTTGAGACAAATTCGTGACAATTATCTGTAACGGTGATAGCGTCACATCATCTTACTCAAGGTGTCTTGATTGTGATATAATTAAGAAATGGTTTTTGTGTAACATCCTTGTGTGAGGAAACAAACTGCGTTTTATCTATGCATAATATCTGTTACGGAGGTGAATTTAAATTTTGTTTAATTTATTCTTTTATTTTCTTTCCTCTTAATGAAATTGCAAGTAACAGTACGAGGTTTATAGAATGCTCGCAAACTTTCGGTTAACATTCTGCGAGCAAAACCAAAAATGACGATGTTTATCTATGTCTATGTACTCATGGTCCTGTGATCCTGGGTCCTTTAGGCGTAGTGTAAAGAAGCTACACAGCAGGCCGGCATGATTTTCTTGAATAGCGAGGAATAGATTGTCTCTCGCTACTTGATACTTTAACTGGACGGCACTGCACTTACCATCAAGAGCAGTGTGGTCAAGTTGCTGTGCCAGGATAAAAAAAACATGCCTTAATATCAAGAGATTTCATTAGCTTGACAAAAAAATGAAAACCGTACAGTCCACCAAGGTGTTTGTCGCGTTATACAATGCATTCAACTACTACCGCTATCTAATTATGTGCGCACGAGCGTACGCTTACGATCACGACTTGATCAATAACATAACAGATATCAATTTGTTCTGTAAGATCATTCTGTAATCTATGGTAACATTATGCATGTTGCCAAACGACATTGTGTAAAAATTTATAGTCGAATGTAATAATTGATTATACGATGTCCGTTGCACTCGTTGTTATATTACTGTTATAATGACTTTTTATTGCGATAATTCTTTTTTATGTGTATTGTCTTCACTGCTCTTCAAAAGCGAAGTCATAAAGCTAAGCCTCGGTTGTTCGATCATTGATATATTTATACAATAGAGTTCTTGCACTATATAATAATACCATGTTTGATTATGCTCTGTATTGCAGGATGAAAATGCTTCGTCAATTTAATACTTTGTTATGATAAGTAAATTATCGAACCTGTTTTTTGTTGATGCGCATCATTGTTTTGATTTCTATCCACAAAGTAAGCCAAGTCCAAGAAAAGCAAGAAATATTAAACAAGTGAAACAAACGTAATTCGAACATAACACTTTAGTAGAGGTCAGACGGGCGCCACCTGGAATAAAAAAAAACACTTAAAATAATACCTCTAATAATGTCTTATTATATAAATGGACTTACAAACTCGACGATTGTAAATAAAGCAATTGTTGCCAAAATTATCCACTTATAATAAAATTGTTCATTTATTGCCAATAATATGTGGAGTGCCGAGTAAGACATCAGCTTTCGAATATTGTCTTAACCACACCGCTAGGTGTGTAGCGATTTCTTTTCGATCTTCCGGTTCAATTTCACTTGAATGTTTATTAAAGGTAATAATCCGTACAACTTTAGTTATACATATTATCATCTCGTGTGAGACGTCGCCTGGAGCTATAATCTGTCGGTTATCGCTGATATATCGACTGGTGTGTCCATCATTATAGGTAAAAGTGATGGCGTGAATTTCGTTCCCATAGTTCACAAATGTCACCCTCATCAATCAATATGTATCGACAGACTTGCTCATTCAGCTCAAAATAGATAACCGCGACTGTTTTGGGCGTATGCTGAAAACGTTCCAACGCTTAGTCTGCTATTTTTGGTCGTGCTAACATTTTACGAAGCTTTTGGATGTCGTTTTCTGGAACTCCTTAACCATACCGCTCGTAGTCTATTTTGTTGAATCATTGTTAATGTTTTAATATATTATTCAACACATTATTATAGTAATTTTTAAATGATATAGAAATTTCCAAAATAATTAATTCAAGACTAATGTACTGAGAAGCTACTACGTTGCTCTGTATAATTAAATATGATAATGTCTCTGTATAATTTTTATTCCAATATATTAAAATTCCAAATAAATTAAACAATAATTGCTGAGTAGTGAGTACGCGCTACGAAAAAGCTACTTGTTCTCATGTCTCTCGACTGACTGCACACATACCAAGGCCGTCCAGGAGTTCTAACTGTAGTAGTAATATTAAACTACCTGGGTGGCGCAGTTGTAATTGCGTATGCGTTACGACTGCTATGCTGAGGTGTCGGGTTCGATCCCCGGATCGGGTTGAGTAATATTGGGGTTTTCTATCTAGAAATTCTCCGTATTACTGTGCCCGGTATGACGATAGGCTTGCCCCCTATCACATTTACTGGTTTAGTAGTTACGCCACTGCATACCCCTTCTGGGATTACAGGCGTGAGTCCATATGTATGTATGTAATATTAAAAATTCGTGCTCATAAACAATAATTACATGCTAATTGAATTTTCATTATATTGGTATATAATGTTCACCCGTCGATTAGATACCGTATTACTCTGTAGAATAATTATAATATAGTGTCATACGATTTGTATGAATCGTGACGCGCTTTCGTAATGGTTTGTGCGTTAAACGTCTGTCACGTACAAATCTTGGACGGCGTCAGATTTAATCGGCGAAAGTAGTTGCGTGACGTGCGCGTGCGCAGAAGTTTGATCGCCGTCCCACAACAACCGCTATTACACTGTTTCGTACACTTAAAAGCCCCCTGTTTCACACTAACTGACACGTTAAGTGTAAGAAAATTACCTCCTGCCGTGTTAATATCTGTATGTGTTAAGTTTCATAACAACGTCGAAAATTCCCTGAAGTTATTTGTACTAACTTCAGGGAATTTCAACATGCTATGCTGTTATGCTATCTCGCAATCTGATATTACTAAGTTAACACGTAGATTAGTTAACTCATGAACGACTATTTAATGTTAAACGGTAGTCAGCGGCTTTGCTGTACCCTGGTATTGCAGAAGTCTATGGGCGGTGGTGTCAACTTACCATGAGGTGGCCTGTCTGCTCATCTGTCTATCCAGGCAGTAAATAAAAAAAAAACTAATCGCTGTCTCGAAGTACACACCTTGTCAGCTGTAACACCCACTATCTCAGAGAATAACGACGCATAGCATCTTTATTGCCAATCCCTAATGGAGACATAAAAGTCGACAACAACCTTACAATTCCTCTGGCATTGTGAGTGTTCATGAAAAGCGGTTTTCACTAATCTTACCATTAAGCAAGTAACGTAAATTGTCCGTTAAAAAAATTCGTAAACCAACTTAGACCCTGGCAAAGTTGCAACGTTTTGGCTTCTTCGGCTTATAATACTCTTCCTTATTGCCCGCAGCTAGCTATTATAGAACAAGCTAGTTTTATACAAGGTGATATTTTAAGGCACTGTTTTCATGCGAGGTGTTATGAGAATTAAAAGTAAATCATTTTATTCCATGAAATTAGTAAATATAATGGAGATAATAAAAAAGTATTTTAAAACTTTTGTAGGGACTAGGTACATGAAGTAAAACAATTGCAACGAGAAAAAATAACTAAGGCTTATCTTGTTGTCTCAGATAAACCTGATATAAGATAAAGAACGAACGATACCAGTGATAAAGGATTTCTATAAATATTTTATCACATCAAATATCGACGAGTAAATACCACATTAGACATAAAAAGTACTAAATTCTTCATCTGTATATATAAAAGAAGAAACTGACTGACTGATCGATCAACGCACAGCCTAAACGTCTGGGGTTAGAGACTTGAAATTTTGACAGTAGGTACCTTTTATCACGTAGGCATCAACTAAGGAAGGGTTTTTGGAAATACCACCCCTAAGGGGGTAAAATAGGGGATGAAAGTTTGTATGAAAATCCGTCATTTTTTAAGTTAAATTCATGAAAATTAGTATTTGACATTCTAGTTAAAAATAAAAAATATATGTTTCAGAATTTTTGGAAATTCCGCCCCTAAGGGGGTAAAATAGGGAATGAAAGTTTGTATGAAAATACGTCATTTTTAAGTTAAACGCATGAATATTGGTATTTTGTATTGTATACTTTTTCTCCCAAACATGACCTCCACGCGGGCAGAGCCGCGAGCAACAGCTAGTATTTGATATTTTGGATAAAGCCGAATATCCTTTTTATCCAAAATACATATATGTCCTATTTGTTGATATAGAGAACTTGGAAGGTAATACAATAATAGTAATAGTAATAATGGTAATAGTATTGCGGCAATCGTTCATCCGTACAGCGTAGAACTTGATATTGTTCTCGCTATATTATAATTACGTTGATTACCACATTTATACAATACAACATTGTCAGTCCCGATTGCGAAATTAGATCGTAGACAAATTGCTTTTCGTCATATGGTTTTATAAATAACCGTCGTAATTCGTTGCCGTTGAACAGATTAAAAGTATTTTTAATCAATGTCAATTCTGTGTTTCAGTCAATTTTAGATTTATAATGATTCCGTTTGTTAAGGACAGCAGACTACAGTTTTTATGGTTTCGTGACTACTATTAATCCATCAAACTAATAAAAGAGATTTCGGATACGGCTCGCCTAAGTTCGTCATTGCGTCCTTATTACACGCATTATTCAGTATTTTTTCAACACTGACGCATTTTTATTTGTTGAGATAATACTTAGCACATAATTCCATTTATGCATGTTATTTTCATATAGTATCACCATGTTTTGAATGCTATTGTTTTATCTAAACGAAAGTGAGAGTTTAAGCCGTCGATTGCATCGAATTTGCTATCTCGATTTGGAGACATGTTTTTAAAAACACGTCCAATCTCTCTAGCCAACATTACATTGCAACCATCACTAAACATCGTCACTTTCTTGCCCGTTAGAGGAATATTTACTTTAGTTATAGCATTAGAAGCTCAAATACATGCATATTTGATCCAAAATGGAAGATTGGGTAAAGATTTCGGGCATAAAGGATTCTAAACGCGTACGCAAGTTATGCGGGAGGTGGAAGGTCAATGCGACCACACCCACACGACAAACTATAACGCAGACGGTATCCAATTACTCTCGCTTCTTTCAACGCGGATGTAACCGGGTCACCGTGTCACTTTCTTTGCCATTGATATAACACATGGTTACGCTCTTTTCGCGTATCATTGCGTTTGTTATTATTTCCTTTTTTAATTTTGATCAGTGTAACAAAATATATACCATAAACGACCGGTTACTCTCCACGGATGTATCAAAGAACTCGTTTGTTTTAATCACGTTACGACGAGTTTGGAATAGCTTTCTTTATAAGTGCATTGTCAAATTTCTCTTTGAGAGACGCGTGCCAGTCTCTTCGCACAATAGGTGAATTAGCCAAGCAGACGTGTTTCCATTTACTATTATTTTCTTTTGGTTTTATTTGTGATGTCTAATTAGTTATTCCTAAGTAGAACCGCCACTTTTTCGAAACTTTTTGCATTGTGTCTTCCATTAATACAAATAACGTTTTTCTATTTTATTGTTATTCTAAATATAATAATAACATACAATACAGTACTAAAATTATTTAAGTAACTAGAACTTTATTCCATAAACATGTCTCCTACGCAATATCAATGACATGTCAATATCGCACCATTTAAATCATTCTCTTGAAATCTAATTACGAACAGTATGAATTAGAAACTGTATATATTAACATAAATTACGTTGAAAATTATGTTAAAATATTCCTCTGATTAAGCCTTAATAATTTATTTTTATTTTAGTAAACACTTCTTCCAACCTCCCATCGACTTTGTACCTCTGGCGAACTCGACAAGAACAAGTAAATAGCTATAGATCCGTCCTCTAGGCATGGCCTTTTTAGTACTAGTTTTATGGAAGACATCGCGTCATCCGAGTGCAAAATGATATATGCAGTTAATAGATTTTTCAAAAAATACGCTAGGGGTACTGTTCCGGGTTTGTATATATATTTCAGTTAATACGGATAAAGCGACGTCTACAGTAAAACTTGCACTTGGAGTGGCTTATTCTGGTCTTTTGAATGATACTACTATAGACTAGAATTTATTTTTAAGTGATAAGTTCTAATTGGATGTTAATCTGTCAGTACTAGTTCATACTAGTAGTTCATATAGTTATGAACTAAAAAGGGTATTTTACTACTCCGACGTGCCTCGATTATGTCGAAGGGTTTTATTTAATGACTAGCTGTTGCTCGCGGCTTCACCGGCGTGGGGGTCATGTTTTGAGAGAAAAAGTATACAATATAAAATACCAATTTTTATGCGTTTAACTTAAAAAATAACGGATTTTCATACAAACTACCATCCCCTATTTTACCCTCTTAGAGGTGGTATCTCCAAAAACCCTTCTTTAGTGGATGCCTACGTCATAAAAGGTACCTCCTGTCAAAATTTTAAGTCTCTAAGACCAGCCGTTTTGGCTGTGCGTTGATCGATAAGTCAGTCAGTTCCTTCTTTTATATAAACAGATTTGATTTATTCATAAGAACAACACGTACGCTCAGATAAATTTGGATGCATCAGCATATTCTGTTGAACTTAGGCAACATCTTACCAGTATGAACTAATTTGATAATTATGGTTATTTTATCTAAAACTCAACACGTAGAAAAACGAAAATAGCCAGAAAACAAGGTTGGAAAATAACCTCCAATTTGTCTCTTGAAAAATAATACTAAACTTTGCTTTTGCGGATCCGGGCAAATTCGAGCCTAGCGCCTGAATACTGCAACGCGTGGTAAACTACCAAACGGCAGTACTGTTATATATTAAGTTACAGTTACTATAAATATACGATTTTGGAGAATAAGAGGTCTCATATCATCTCTTAATACTACTTTAAAATGAAATATTTAATACTATTTGAGTAATCGGTTATCGGACATAGAAATCATGAATTAATCCTCCTTGGCTTAATTCTTACGTCTAATTTTATTTCATCACCAGATGTTTCTTCTTGTGATGAGTCATGAGACTTTCACGTTACACCTTGAGTAAGTTTTCGACACTAGCTACTTTGGGGTATTGATAGTCAAATTATTTAAAAATATTGTGTTTTATTTATCTGAGATTACATGCCCCTAATTATGCCTACTAATTTTATAAATGTATAAGTTTTTTTTTTCACATTTGACAAAGCACTGAAGCAACAATTCGACATGATTTTTACACACAGCTAGTTTATGGGCCGGAGAGTGTTGTATGCTTTTTATCCCGGAAAAATGTACGCTACGTTATACCTATATACTTTCTGGTTGATAACATTATTCTTACGTGGGATCTACTTGTATACAATATTTATAATGCTCGTCTGCATGACAGACATGTAAACCAACCGCTTTGAAAGAATCTGAGAAACGGACGAAGTGGAAACAGCTAAAAAAACAAGCAGCGAAAGCTTTTCAGGGACTCGACCTTCAGAAATGAAGACCAAGAACAATTTAGATAAGTCATAGTTCACCTAAAAAAAATCTATGCGAAATCCTAGTAAAATTAAAAAAGTAATGACTACCACTTAAGAGTACGTGTAACCCATAAATGTTTCCTGGAAAGTAAGGGATAGAATCAGGCATTCTTAAAGTTTAGTGAAGACGAGTATGATATTATGCCTAGTATTATTACTACCACTAATTTGTATTCCGATACTATAACAATGACTACAGAGAAGGGCCATTGATTATAATTTGAACTACGACTATAAAATGGTTTCCACTAATGAATCATAATGAAATAAATTTCTAACTTTTCGCAACGGAGACAAGCGCATTATAATTGCACTTGGAGTCGAAATGACGAGAATGTTAGTTGCAATTGCAACGTTATTATGTGTGTCAATGCTAATAAACACTACGTACACCCACTTTGGGAGTGGAGGTCGAAACTTAGGCGAACACGCTTCAAACCATTTGTGTATTTAAGAAAATATTAAATCTTTATGCGATTCGAAAGGTATATATCAAAATGAATGTCATTTAACCCACGCACGTTTATTCGATACTATCCTAAAACGAAAAAAGAGCTATTAGATAAATATTTTTATCTTGTAGTCAGATAAAAGATTAATCAGATATAATATATCTGTTCCATAAAAGTAGTTGCTGTAATTAAAATAATTAATTTCTCTAAAACAATTTTTGGGTGGACATCCTTATAAAGAAAGGTATATGACGTAATAGTATTTGTAGAAGGCGGTAGGTACGATCAGCACATTTGTTTCTCTGAATGGGCAGATTCGTTTCCAATTAAAATAAATATTATGCACATCCATTGTGAATACAATGAAATGTGGTTTAATATTCCAGTATACAATATATAATAATAGGTTTACTATCCTGGGGAGTAATTTTATAAGTAACTAGCTGTTGCTCGCGGCTCCGCCCGCGTGGAGGTCATGTTTGAGACAAAAAGTATACACTACAAAATACCAATTTTCATGCATTTAACACCAAAAATGAAGGATTTTCATACAAACTTTCTTACCCTATTTAACCCCCTTAGGGGTGGAATTTCCAAAAACCCTGAAATTTGTGTTTTTAATTTTTAACTGTAAGGCCAAATACCAAATTTCATGCGTTTAACTGCAAAAATGACGGATTTTCATACAAACTTTCTTCCCCTATTTTACCCCCTTCGGGGTGGAATTGCCAAAAATACTGAAATATATATTTTTTATTTTTGACTAATAGGCCAAATACTAATTTTCATAAACTTAACTTCAAAAATGACGGATTTTCATACAAACTATCATCCCCTATTTTACCCCCTTAGGGGTGGTATTTCCAAAAACCCTTCCTTAGTGGATGCCTACGTCATAAAAGGTACCTACTGTAAAAATTTCAAGTCTCTAACCCCAGCCGTTTTGGCTGTGCGTTGATCGATCAGTCAGTCAGTCAGTCAGTTTCTTCTTTTATATATACAGATATAGCTGATGCTCGCGGCGTCGCTACCGTCCTGTGGGTCGTAACGTGATGTTAGATATTCTATAACTTTTCTCAATAACTGCGCAATAAAATTGATTTTTTTTTCATCACTCATTGCTGGTTCTACATAAAAAAAGGTTTTTAATTAATAAAAAGTACACAGATTTCAATAAAAAACAAATTATGCGTCCCTATAAAATGTTTGAGGGTAACCCTCGATTTTTTTGAGATCCCACCTGGGAAGAATACCCTTTAAAACAAAAAAATAATTTCTCGAATCCGTCCAGGAGTCTTTGAGTAATCGGGGAACATACTTAAAAATGGATTCCGGTGAATTGAGAACCTCCTCCTTTTTGGTAGTCGGTTAAAAATAGTGCGTACAAAGAAACAATCTTTCTACAGCTTTTTTATATTCGTGTATGGGCAGTCATTGATCCAAATAATTGATTTCATTTGTATGTAATTAATTGATTTAAATGTATCCAATTATTATTTGGTTTTTAGTTGTGTCTGGGTTTTTTGAAGATGGTAAAACCGTTTATTTAAAAAGTAATAATAAATTTTTTGTTTTTTAGTGGTACAAATATAAAATAGCTACGGTGGATTGAGTACCATAAGAAAACACCACTGAAAAAGTCACAGAAAAGCAAAATTCGCATATTTTTTCAAGTTATTTCGGTTTTAAAACCAAACTAAACCGATTTTGATAAAAAATCTATGGGACCAATCTGGAAGTATATTCTCTGTAATAAAAGAAGAATTTTCCAAATCGGTCAATAAATGACGGAGTTCTGAGGTAACAAACATAAAAAAAATACACGTCGAATTGAGAACCACCTCCTTTTTTTGAAGTCGGTTGAAAACATGGCCGCGTTCAATATTGTTTTTACGATTGCTTTCACGATATTATATCACCGTCACCCGTACGATCCTATAAAAACAGGGAAAGTATGTAATCGACAGGCTGGAGGCCGACGGGGCTTCGCTACGCCCATCCCGCGCAGAGTACACTTATTGCGGCTCAGAAAGTGAAATTGAACGAGTGACTTCCTGCTGACTTTTCTATACGGGTTGTTTGTGGTCTATTAATAAATTTATTTTTACAAATAAACTTATTCTTTTATATATCTGAAGCCAGCAAACTAGCAAGTGGGTACCTAATGGTAAGTGATCTTCACAACGCATGAATGCCCAAATTACCAGATGAATCATTATTATTAGTGCGTTGGCGAACTTAACAAAAAGTAACCAGGAAGGGGAACAACATTAAGCTGCCATTTCACGCCTGTGTATCTGAGACGGTGGTACGGCCCTGGTAGCGGTGGCCTATTTTTAAAGCGTGTCTGCACCATGTTGATAAAAAATATAGCACATATCAATGATATGTTGTCGCTTGGCAACATTCATTGCTATGCAGACGACAGCACGGTTCATGGGCGTTATTGCAGCAAGCCTCCTGGTTGCCGGGTGGATACTGAGAGGAGACGCGAGGATCTTGTCATGGAGCTCAACCAGGCCTTGGATCTCATATCATCATGGGGTACCAGGAATCGGGTTGAGTTTAATGCCAAGAAAACCCAGGTGTGCGCGTTCTCGTGCAAGAAGTCTCCGTTTTCTCCAATCCCCGTTCTTCAGGGTGTTCCACTCGCAATGCGGAATGACCTTAGTGTCCTAGGTATGGATATCCGCTGCGATCTTAATCCAAGGAGTCACATCGAGGGCGTAATATCCGCCACTTCCCGCAGGGTCGGAATCCTGAACAGGGTGCGGCGGTTTTTCACGCCCGGTCAGCTCTACCGCTTATATAAAGCACAGGTGCGACCGGGAATGGAATACTGCTCGCACCTCTGGGACGGTTCCGCAAAATACCTCCTCGATGCCTTGGACGGGTTGCAGCGGCGGGCCATCCGCATTGTGAATGACGCAGACGTGAGTAACAGCCTGGAGCCGCTACAGCTGCGTAGGGATATTTCCTCGCTTAGCGTGTTCTACCGTCTGTATCATGGTGAATGCTCTGAAGAATTGTTTGATCTTATCCCATCCTCCCCCTTCCATACCAGAACCACGCGTACTGGATTGCGGAGCCACAGCTTTGTGGTGTCTACTACCCCGGCCCGAACTAAGAGGTTCGCAAACTCGTACTTTTGCCGCACCATTAAGCTGTGGAACGGTTTGCCAGCTACCGTGTTCCCTCCTTCCTATGATCCTGGGTCCTTTAGGCGTAGTGTGAAGAAGCTACACAGCAGGCCGGCATGATTGTATTGAGTAGCGAGTGATAATCTATCCCTCGCTACTTGATACTATAACTGGACGGCACTGCACTTACCATCAGGTGCAGTGTGGTCACTTTGCCGAGCCACGATAAAAAAATAAAAAAAAAAAAAAAAAAAAAAAAAAAGATAAGCCCTTAGGCCTGCGGCCACAATAACGCACGTATACTGTAAAAAAAGGCCACTCAATGTTACCTCTGCTACTCACAATCCGTTTTGAGGAAGTAATTACGTTGTAACCGAAGCTTGACCCTGTAGAGTTAGAGTTTTGAATTGCCTCTGAGTCATGCATGATGATGGTTATTGAAGCAATTCCAATTGACTATTAAATATTGAAATGTAACAAATTCTCGATAGACACAGTTGTAAGATATAAAATATACATGAATTCGTACGTACTCTACACCAAAATATGTCAATATTACCAACCGTCCTGTTTTCCCAGGACATGTTCCAGGGTTTTAGAGTGTCCCGGGGTGTCCTGGATAGTTTTTAAGCAGCGTCCTGGATTTTTAAAGCGCCCTGATAAGGTCCTGTATTTTAAAATTCGCACACCACTTTTGAAATCCTTACTTTAGGGGCGGCGTCTCAGCTCGCAAGTGTTTACGCTATTTTAAATCAAAGATGCATCCTGTTTTTAAACTGAATTGTCTTAACTTCAAATCCTAGTATTTGAATTCCGGGGTTGGTAACCCTATGATAATAGGAACGGTGGTGCCATCGGGGACAGGCACCGAGTCTCCATAATTCACAATGTCATCTGATAACCGAAGCCGGTGATTGCTAGCATTCTGTATTGATCATTTTGTGCGTCACCAACAGTGGTTAAACATTTAGCCTTAGTGCTTGTTGTTTCCGATATGACCCATATCAATGACATAAACAAAATCATCTCTAAAACACTTATACACAATTTTCTTTACAAAAATTTGTTTATTGTTAGTTGCCCAGTATAGTGAAGAAGTGGAAATATTTATTCTACAATAGTAATCATTAATATTGAGACTTACTACTATTATCAGAACAGTATTTGGCATCGATGACATCTTTTGGTTTTGAATCTTTCAAACTAAAGACGTTGCAATGAATTCTGTTGATTATTATTTATATCACATTGCATCTTCTGTCTATAAAACAACTAATCGATATCTAATCATCGTAATTATCAATTTCTTTGCATAAAGTTTTTATGGACAGTGTATTAGCATAATATATTCTATTATTTCTTTGTTCTCGTCTGATGAACACAATTTGGCAATGTGTGGTGTAAATTGTAATACTCTTTAGTATTCATGAACCATGGTATACCGGGACCGGAATTAACAGCTTGCCTTTGCGTTTTGTGAGGTAAATAAGATTTCTGGAGGTCAAAGTCCCCATTTCGCTACCTGATACCCGGTCCCTTGAGTTAAGACTGGCAACCCCAGCATTTTTTCTAGTATTATGATTATAGGCGGTTATCGTTACTAGACTCGCGTGCTCGTTTGAAGGCCTGCACAATAAAAATAACAAAAATCAAAGTTACAAGTGACACACCGGCTGATTGCATCTTAATTAACCATTCGTATTTGACATTGTAACTATTTGTATTAGAATTATAATCCTACTAATATTATAAATGCGAATGTTTGGATGTATGGATTACTCATCACGCTACAACGGCTGGACGGATCTGGTTGAAATTTGGCACAGAGATAGATTATAGTCTGGAGTAGCATATAGGCTACTTTTTATTTACAAAAATTGACAGCTCCCACGGGATAGTTCAGTTTTTCACAGAGCAAGGGATCAACATGATTTTTTGCATAGTGTCAGTTTAGGGAACAGAAAATGACATAGTTTACTTTGTATCCCGGAATATGCACGCTTCCTATGAGATAGCAAAATATAGAATCGTGTAAATAGCTTAAGGTGCCTCCACGGATTGTATACCTTTTCTTCCAAAAATAACCTCCACGCGGGTGGAGCCGCGGGCAACGTCTAGTAATAAATACACGCATATTAATTACTGAGATACTTTTTTTAGAAAATCTGTTAAAAGAAAAATTACTATAACTTAGTCTAACTTTTGCTGGAACAACGGACAATTGTAATATTTGGCTATTATAAATTATTTATACAGGTCCGGTGATTAAATATAAACAATGGGCCCATAGACTATAGTTTCAGTCGACTACAGATTAAGAAAATCCCCAATTAAGGTGAATTAATTAATAACCTATCAGATCACCCATCTACGAAAGAGTTGGCTGATCTAGCCTCCAAACAACTCCAAACTTATGTCGTTTGTTTTTTATGATTTGAACGTGACAGCATGATTTTATGGCTTTTATATATCCGGTTTGGTAAAACAATTAAATCCTAAAGGACAATCACGTTTTGACGAGGTTAATGACTTATACTCACTACTGGAGACCAATATCAATATTCCAAATTTTAATAATCTAGATTATTATTTCTTTGTGATTCTATCCCACATGCAATCAAGAGCTGTAATGATGAAATGAAAAATAATATAAAGACAAAAGACACTTTATACGTTTTCATACTTTTTGTTTTGTGTTGCCGACAAATGAACTTGAGTTAAATAAATGCTTATTTCATATAAATTCAATTACAAGAAGATTAGGCCTTTGTTTCTAAACGAGATTAACAACTTGAGTAACATTGATCTCAGGGACGATTACAACGTAATTTGTTAGTATCGTAACACTGTTGGAACTTTTTGTTGAACGATAATTTAAATTTGTAATGGACCAAAATATATATAAGCTTCGGAGATTTCGTGTTATATGTTACTTGTTTAAATCAATTCATTTATTTCGTAAATTAGGCCACTATGGGCACTTTTTACATGTCATAATAATGTTAAGGTCTACTGGTGCTTCGGAAATGCCCACTGGTCTGAGAAGAAGCACCAGGAAACTCAGCCGTCAAATATTGACAAAATAAGGATTTTTTAGGCATGACAGATGATCATAATTTTAGAATCTCACTTCATCGTCTCAACCACTACTGAGATGCGACAGGCAAGGTGAAATAATCTGTATATATAAAAGAAGAAACTGACTGACTGACTGACTGACTGACTGACTGACTGACTGACTGACTGACTGACTGACTGACTGATCGATCAACGCACAGCCTAAACGGCTGGGGTTAGAGACTTGAAATTTTTACAATAGGCACCTTTTATCACGTAGGCATCCACTAAGGAAGGGTTTTTGGAAATACCACCCCTAAGGGGGTAAAATAGGGGATGAAAGTTTGTATGAAAATCCGTTATTTTTGAAGTTAAATTCATGAAAATTAGTATTTGGCATTTTAGTTAAAAATAAAAAATATATGTTTCAGGATTTTTGGAAATTCCGCCCCTAAGGGAGTAAAATAGGGAATGAAAGTTTGTATGAAAATCCGTCATTTTTAAGTTAAACGCATGAATATTAGTATTTTGTATTGTATACTTTTTCTCCCAAACATGACCTCCACGCGGGCGGAGCCGCGAGCAACAGCTAGTTTTATATAATGTGTTAAACGTTTTGGGCTGTGTATATAAAACATGTTCACCTTACTTGAAGGCGAATCACGTTTCTATGGATAAGATACTAATGTTTCAACATTTGAAAGTAGCTGAAATCATTAATTTTACGACTTGTCTACTCTAAAATTTAACATGGATTGAGCTCGGAGACGTAATTCAGCAAATTTTCACGCATTATTTATATTACGTGTTGGCTAATAATGATATTCAACGTTCGCTTCTTGCTCCGTTTCGCGTAACAAGTGCAAATGCAATTACATGAAATTGGAGCATAACTGGCTGAGCAAATGTACGCTGATGGGTTTTGTCTGTGGTTGCCAACATTCCGGAAAAAATACGGACACTTGAAAATGTTTATAATATTAATTATTCGATTTTAAAGTTTTGAATAATAGCACAGTACCAAGATGGTCTACTAACATACGATGTAAATTGACTATGATTCGAAATGTAAATAGACGCGCCGTGGTATCTAGTGCTAAAAATCTTTTTGAGTAAAAATTCTCAAATCATGTAGGATATCTAACGTATACAAGGATATGATAACCACTAACCTAGAAATTTCAGACGAAGAAGAAATATATTATAATCTTAGAGATTCCTGGGATTTCACGAGCGACTGTAAACCTAGTAGCGTAACGTTTTACTTTACGGTTGAACGGTGGCGACACACTGTGATCATTCGCTGGCAAACGTGTGTTGTGTGCGTTGTGATACTGGCCTTAATTCTTTTATATTGAGCCCTTTAAATTTGCTAGGATAATAAAATGCCAAAATTACTTCTGGTCTATGGTTATATTATGCTCAAAATAGTTCAACAGTCATAAATCGTTTTTTGGCTAAAACGAGAATGTATTATTTGGGAATACCCAAATGTTTTCTATGTACTGTATGTATCTAAGTTTTTTTTTCTTCATCCCGGCACGGTAATGTGACGACACTGCACCTGATGCTAAGCGTAGTGCCGTCCAATTAGAGTATCGAGTAGCGAGATATAATCTATCCCCCGTTACTCAACACAATCATGCCGGCCGGCCTTTTTGTTGTCGCAGGGTAAGCATTTTATTACTGCCGCCCGCTCCGGGGAGAAGCGGAATGAGAATAAAACGGTTATGCTGGACTAGCCAGTCTTACGACCCAGTACCCCCTCGCCCAGATGATGGCTATCCAGGCTGCCGCTGGGCCGAGTGAGCCCTACCCCCTATCTACACCCCACCCGACACTACCAGCTAAAATCCCGCGGTGGCGTTCTTCGGCGCTTACGGAGCGATCCCGGGCGATCCCGGCCTACTTCTTCAGACTACGCCATGGACAAGAAGGTGAATAAGCGGTCGAGGGTCGAGTGTCAGAGTTCTCAGAAGGCCGCAAAACGGCCAAACATCGTACCTCAACTCTATACCCCCGACAAAAACCGGAGGTACACTGGGCTGATCCCGGAACGCGACACACTTGCGTGTGCCACTATGGCGGGTTTTTCACCCTGTGTACGGTGGTCGTGGGTGGGCGGGTTTTCCCGGGCGGATATGAATCGTATCATCAGCAATAATTATATACGTCTAAATAAAATAATAATAATCAGCCTCAATAAGCAATTAACGTGCGGGTATAAAAGCAAACCCACATGACTCACAAAATACCTATTCCTTTTTATTGTCTTATGCTCCCACACTATAAAAAATACTATGAATATTATTGTTTCCATCTGAGGAGTAACTATGGAAAGTTTTTAGAAATGGCCGTTTTTAAAACATACTTTTCTATTCTGAAATATTCTATTCAACTTTCTCTATATATTTGTTTAATTGTAAGGTCAAGAAACCTTATTTGCAATCAAAAATATATTACAACTATATAAGTTTCTAATATGTTATTTTTTTTTCTGAGTATTATAAATTCGAGTCGAAAGTTATGTAAATCTATACTTATAATAAATCTGTAGAGAGGTCAATTCTGTACATGAAATATATTTCCAAAATAACTATCAGCGGGTGATTAGTGATCGATACTGACGCCAAAAATGCAATCAGTAAAATTTTTGTCTGTCTGTCTGTCTGTCTGTATGTTCGTTATAGAAACAAAAACCACTCGACGGATTTCAACAAAAATTGGTATAATTGTTCTTCATACTCCTGGGCAGGTTATAGTATACTTTTCATCACGCTACGATTAATAGAAGCAGAGCAGTGAAGGGAAATGTTGGGAAAACAGGAGAACTTACTCCATTTTTTAAGCTTCCGTCGCGTGTGCAGCCTTAATAGTTAAAGCTACACAGAAATCATGTATGACGGAAATGTTCTCCTTAAAAAAATATAAAAAATATTCCACGACAGCAAATGTTTATATTTTATGGTTGACTCACAATAACACGTGTAACTCCCGATAGCTTAGCAGTTCAGAGATTTCTGGTTATATTTGTCTACTCTTACGTTTATAACACTCTCAATCATCCCTAATTAATAAATGTTAACACTATTACCTATTTAATTTAATAAAAAAAGAATTATAGAAATAGGTACAGGAACACCAAAGTTATACATGAAATACGCTAATAAGCCATCGCGCGTGAATACTGAATCATGCTATAAGGATTATTTTTGTGTAACCGTCGCGTCGGGTCGCCGCGGGAGGTATAAAATGGCGGGGGATCCAAACGCGAACTTCATACAATATTTGGCTGTTGATGCGAATAGACATTCCGAGCATTCGACCTTATTGACAGGCAATATTGTTTATCAGCGCGACTTTTAGTCTTTAAATTAATTTAGTTTATTTAGTTTTCTTTTGTTGTTATTTCATAAAATAGGTATTAATTATTTTGGTAGCGTGTTATATTCGTTCAAATTACAAATTATTAATAGTTTATAAGTAAGTAAAAGCGTAGGTACTTTTATTAATTATAGGTATAGATATTATTAATAGGTATAGGTATTATTAATTATAGTAGTTATAGGTATTTAGTTTTAAGTGAAGTAGGTTTTATTATTAGACTGACAGACAACGCACAGCCGAAACTACTGGCAGTAGAGAGCTGAAATTTGGCCTGTGTGTTTGTTGGGAGGAGTAGGCTACCACTAAGAGAGGATTATTGGAAATTCCCTCCCAACGGGGAGAAAAGGGGGATAAATTGTTTTTTTCCGGAAGTCATTATTCCACGCGGACGAAGTCGCGGGCAAAAGCTAGTTGTAAATAAAGTCGAAATAAGTCAGTTTGTAAATTCAGTCGTTATTTATCTAAAATATACCTCATTATTTTGCCACCTAACATCAGTGTTATGTGATAGTTAAGTAATCAATACCTATACAACGAAGAGCTATATTTCATAATTTTTATTTACATACATACTGTGTTTTCAGTTCTCACTGTGCGAAAAAAATCAACTAACAAGTGTAAATGAAACACGAGTCGTAAATGACGTAAACTCCGAGATATAACACAATATGAAACTAATCCAGCAAGAGACTGAAATAGGTATTTAAAGTTGGTACACATTATACTCAACTTCTAAGTTACGCAATTCTGATTGTTGGAGACGTAATATCTTCACTTGACGAGATAATTGTGTGTTGCTGTGGATGTCATGAAGCAAGATGAGAATAAAGTTGATTAATAGTGGCCACGCCTACATAACCGATGCTCGATTCAGCAATTCTTACTGTCTGCTAAGTGCTAACTAGCTTAGGGTTACCAGCCCTGGAATTCAAATACTAGGATTTGAAGTTAGAAAAACCAGGACAATTTAATTTAAAAACAGGACGCATCTTTGTTTTAAAATAGCGTAAACACTTGCAAGCCGAGGCGCCGCCCCTAAAGTAAGGATTGCAAAAGTTGTGTGCTAATTTTAAAATACAGGACCTCATCAGGGCGCTTTAGAAACCCAGGCCGCTGCTTAAAAACTATCCAGGACACCCCAGGTCACTCTAAAAACCAGGATATGTCCTGGGAAAACAGGACGGTTGCAACTCTAAACTAGCTATCGTTTGTTAAGTCATAGTGCGACCTCGTCTGCTTTGACTGTAGCCCTTGGGACTTACTTTCAATTTCGAAATAAAAACTACATCATACATATTCAATTAAAACTTTCTAATAAATTGAGGTAGGTTATACGTCTCCTTTGAGGATACTCCTGTCACTAGAATGTCATGTTACGTGCTTGAGTGTTTGATATACATAAGGTTTAACTGAACGTCATCTCTGGGACCTAATTATGCCTCCAATATTATTAATTGAATATTTTGGTGAAAAATATATACATAAAAGATAACAACCGTGAATGGGAAAAAAAGTTTGATTCGAACATAAACTATAAGGCTTAATGCTAAATATTAATATTAAATAATGTGCCTGCCTTTGTCAATCGTCGAAAGTGAGAAAGTTAATTAGAACTCCAATTCGTAATGACGTTGTAAATGCAATATGTTATTACTTCCTATGGCGTCTTCATTGTTGATCATCAACGGACACTCTAAACTAAAGTCGCCAATATTTATACAAACGCAAGAATTCATTATGAAGCTATGACCCAAGCCGACACCGAATGCCACGATACAGATTTACTAAGCTGTCGTGTTAAAAGCTCCCGTGCATTTTATTGACTCGTTTCCTGCCCATATTCAAAGGGCTGTCGGTTTCTGTGCTCCCCATTAATAAACAATGTTGTTCATCAAAGCGACGATTCACGGTATCGTTTATTTAAACCCGCACAAACGATGGAAATAGTTAAACATCGTAATAATAATTTAAGATGTCACAGGAGTTCCGGTACGATTGTGAGAAATCTCGCGAATTTGTTTCAAGGCCCCATACGATTTGCCTTCCGCGAATGATTGTTTAAATTTCACATTTACTTAGTTTAATACCTGAATCAACGTATGCCTGTGTTTTGTATTCAATAGATAATATAAAATCATCAACACTGCCCTTGAACCTCACCATGCCATTGGAATTCAATGTTTCTGATATGTTTTTTCAATTCAAAAGTGCACTTAATATACTAAATTCTTTATAGGAAACATGAATGTGCTATCGAATCTATGATAGACTTAGGAATTTCACTATAAAGGAAAACAATAGGTAATTGAACACAGTAGCCGTCGCCACGTCGTTCGTGTTGGTAGGATGTTCGCAGTTTTGCATTACAAATATATTGTCGTGCAGTAACAGCGCAGTGCGTGCACACTGTGCTGGGCGTCCGCGCTGCACCAGCTAGCCGCGGGTCACTGTCTTATTGTCAATTGTATGCGACATTGTCGATTCCACTCGGCTCCCTTGCTGTGGTAATAGCACACACTTTGAACATTGCGTCGCTCGTAACAAACGGCCCGTTCGTGATACGCTGCTGTTTGATTGAATTCCAATTGCGTCGAGGCCATGCCGGTGCCTATTCTGTGGGCTTTAAACGTTTCAACAAAATTATGTTATGCGAACGTGAGCTCGGTCATGCAACGTACTTTACCGACTTATAATTAATTACTCGTGCACTATGCAGAGCGTTCCGCTTTGCTAATTAATTTACTAACATGTGCACTTTATGAATTGGACTGTAAATTAGAATAATGTCCAGTTTTATTGCAGGAAATATTGTTCAGTACCCAGGAAAATTATGTATTAAGCTAAGTTTAAAGTTACACGATGTGTCGGAGATTAAGAATCTATCCACCAAAAACATATGCCAAAAACAGGCAGTACAGTTTAACCTGCCATAAAAAGAGATAAAAAATTAACATAGTCCTGCAGAGCTATAACATCCGGTGAACTAAGTTTTGATGAGATCTTTACGAAAAAAATGTTATTGTTGAGAGACCGTGATAGTATCTCCCCGCATAATTAAATCGACCTCTACAGGGGGCTTCAGATTGACTATAATTTAATACTTTGTCTAGAAATCAACCGCACTATAGATTTACAATATATGCGCTTTCATATTAGAGCTTTAAGTCATTGTTTTCATAAGAAATAAAACTACATATATTTACACTTATATTTTTGTATCGGGCTAATTATCAACATTGCCCCTTGTTCTATAAAATACATTAGTAATATCATGAATTCGCTGCAATAAGAATTTGGTTTAATTTTCGTGGACAGTATACGTTACATTGGGTCTGTCTTAGTAATTCATGTCTATATTAGACAAAACTTTCATTTACAAACGTTGTTTCGTATCATTATTATACTCCGTTAAAACTGCGGACTGTAATTTCATTTTAATGACATAATTATAAAGACTAAAATTGAGCGCAGATGTACATGTGACATTTCTTTTTATCTATCACAAAAAATGCTCTGGTATATACACCGCCATGAACCACATAAAAGGTCAGTGTCACGATAATAGGCAAGATGTCAGCAGATCACGTTGACAGGTTGACACAGCTGAATCGTTCGCAGCTTTTAAAACAATACCAAACGCAGCTGATATTTAAAATATTACCAAGTGGGAGTCGGACCCCGACAGTGTTTCATTATATGGTAATTAAATAACTAAGATTTAGATTATCCTGTGACCTATATTCTTAATTTTTTTCCAAATTTTACAACAACTCTCTGATAAGGGCGGAAATGCTTGATTTTGTTTTTTTATATCATTAAAAATATGTATTTCATAATTTATAATAACAATGTGTTTCTAAACACTTTCATGTAATACCTTTCAGTTTTTTACTTTAATATAGTCAACATTTTGAGGAAATTATACATGTATCGTGGAACACCTAAGTCTATATTTAATACAAATTTTTCACTTATATAGTCCAATAATTTTCAAGGTAATATATAAAGGTACTTTCGTCAGATTATAACGGTTCTTTTATTTTTGATCGGGTGTGCGGAACCCTAAAAATATTAAAATATCATCCCGACCGGTCCAGCTGCATTGAACAGAGTGACATTTACATTATGTTTTTCATTACGTTGACAAACTGGACGAAGTACTTACTGTAATTTTGCCTTTATAATTAAAAATAAAGTAAACGGATGTGCTCTTGTACTACGGGTGATACTAATGCAGCATTGTTTTTTAACCAATTTAAAAAGAGAAGGTACTCAATTAGATGCGTATGTAATATATCAATTTATTTGCTAAGTGTGACCGCCAATTTTGAATTAACACATTTGTTTGCCAGGATCTGGCAAAAGTAAAGAAATCAAACTCCTTAACAAACGGCATACACTTCACAATGGGGTTCTCATATTGGAATTCACATATATTTATCCGTCTAAAGTTTAACAGTAAAAATGACAGGTCTTTTGGAGTTTTTGTAATTTCAAATCGGGCACGGGCTCACTTTATTGTTATTTGTATGTCTTGTTTGTGTTTACTTTAAGTAGGTTTTTAGTTTATATTCGACTCTTTTTTCTTTAATATATTACGATTACGATTGCTGTGCTGAGGTCTCGGGTTCGATCCCCGGGTCGGGTAAAGTGATATTGGGTTTTTCTACCTAGAAATACTCAGTATTAACCCGGAGTCTGGAATGGTGCCCGGTGTGGCGATAGGCTCGCCCCCTATCACATTATGGGACCGAAATTCGGCGAAAAGTGGGTGTACTGGTTACACCTCTGCCTACCCCTTCGAGGATTGCAGGCGTGAGTGTATATGTATTGTATTTTAATATTGAGGGAATTGAATAATAAGAATTCTATGACCACTGACGCACAAAACTTTAACAGTGCGATGTATTTTTTATTGTAAAACCTTGCATAAGCTCGGACTTGAAATGTTTTAAATACTCTTTAATAGATGAACCTTTGATTATTATATATTTAATAAATATTCAACGTATACAAACGAAGTCCGAGCTCAGTTACTCATCCATGAAGCTGGTAAAGGTTGAAAGAAGCCCTTGGATTACAAGCCACAATTTTTGCATGGTAATGGATACGAAGCATTGACATCCGGTCGGTAATGTAATTCACAAGGATACATAAAAATGCTTGGTAACGACTTGGTCCAATCCGACTCCAGAACAGATCTGTAATCTGTTTTGTCTGGGGCTTAAAAGGGTGCAGTGTAAAGCACTGCATTTTAATCGAGGCTTGCCTCTGTTCGAACATTTATGAGGTAGACGATTTAGTACTTAAGTGTAATTCTTAGGCTATACTAGCTGTTGCCCGCGGCTCCTCCCATGTGATAGTTATTTTTGAAAGAAATGGTATAAAAGCCATGGAGTCATCGTAAGCTATTACATCTTTGTATATTTTGCTATCCCATAAGAACCGTTAATTTTTTCCGGGATGAAAGTAGCCTATGTCATTCTCTCATCCCTAAATTACCTCTATGACAAAAATGATGTCGATGCTTTAATAAAGAAAAAAAAACAAAAGACTATCCCGCGGGAACCATACATTTTTCCGGGATACAAATTAGCTTATAATTTGCATGATCAAATGATCAAACTGTATTCTAAATTGCAGGAACATTGGTCAAGCCGTTTTTGAGTTAAACCCGGACATACAGACAGACAAAAAAATTTAAAATGCAGAGTAGGGATCAGTGAGTCATAAAATGGATATTTCACGTAAAATTGGGAATTACTCAAATGTACAGATAGACGCTACAGATTTATATATAAGTATAGATACAATGTAAACAAATAAAACGTACAAATTGTTACTGTTCATATTGGTAGGAACATTTTATCAGAGAATAAATAATGCCAAAGACCACTTCCGCTGGTTCACTAGTTCTTGTTTACTTATTTATAGAAGTTTATAACAACTCATACTCCCTATAAATCTCACGTGCATTATTTGAGTTTTAAACTTTTATGCAAACAGATTAACATTAACTGTGTGTGTTCTATGTTTATATATTTTTTTAAATATGTGTTTAAGACACTATAAGTATAATATTTTAATTATGTATCCAAGTAGAAACATTTAAATCTAGAAAAGTTTTATTTAGCAATATGATAATTCTGAGATATTAAATTTCTATTTTACAGCCCTCAACTGTAATACGAATTACTTTATAGTAATATTTATGTATTTTTGGAAAGATGAAACGAGATAAATGGCTTCACATTACTTCTACTAACTTCGTACTTTGTATCCAGATAAATATAAATACATGACAATTTATATTTATCTGGATTATCTATTTCACGATTGCGTCCGTAACAATGGATTTAAGGCCGATGAGAGGTACAACATTATCTTGATTGATCTGTCCGAATGCTATCTATTTCAGATCCATCTTATGATTTCATACCAAAAAGTAAATATGCAGCATGGAGCTTGATGATGCCTTCAATGTGCAGATCAGGTGTTTTTTCTTTATTAGCTAGTGTATTATTTTACTTCTCAAAAATTAAACCTTTGTAATATATGTACGTTACAAAGGTTTGTCAATACTTATAAATTATTCGTAGCAGATTTCTTCAATCAAATATCATCATTTCGTCATTCATCTCTCTGGTATAATCTAGCCCTGGTGCTGGTAATTCAGGTAGTCTTCGAAACCTCAAAAGTTAGATCATATGCTCTCGTTTTCCTCTATGACGTCGAGGCCACGCTTTTATGATATCCAATACACCACATAATATCTCTGGATTAAAGCTAATCATACTTACGTTTTTTTGTTATTCTGGCACGGCAAAGTCACTACACTGCACCTGATGTAAGCGGTAAGCGCAGTGCCGTCCAGATAGAGTATCAAGTAGCGAGAGATAGACTATCCCTCGCTACTAAACACGATCATGCCGGCCTGACACAATCATGCCGGCCTGTTCTATTGTGTATAAACATTTATTATGAATGCAGTTATTTGTCTCAACAAAACCTATTGTTTGCCCATGTCCTACGTACAGGGAATTCTAAACGACAAGAGTACAAGCTGAAGTTATTCTTGTATTATTATCTTTATCTATTCTACATGTCTTGTTTATTTTACTGCATGTAACAAACAAATTTATAATTACATAATATGTTTAACATACCAGTGTGTTGTTAGTGACCTTATATTCCTTCGTTTAGGTGAATTATATAGCTTTGATATTTGTTAGTTTTAATTTTTTTCTTTTAGTACGATCTAGTTCACATTAGGTCGTACCGACATATGTATTGACCCGACAAACGTGTCAGTACGACTATTGGCCTATACATTTCATTCGTTTTTTTGTATGCGCATATCACCACATACAAAAACGACGCATATCGCTGATATTCCTAATAGTAACTAATAATACTAGTTTCGAAACAACTGACCGTTATAATTTAAACATTAATGTTCACATTATAGCCATTAGGTTAAAAACGACCCGGTTTCTACTTTTACAAAAACAATTCAACAAAAGTGAGAGCGGAGGTCCTAAGAGAAGAGATCCGATGACCTACTCGCCCACGCCAGTTTGTTTATTTGTATTGTATTGGACTTTACTTCAGTGGACAGTATTCGCAGTATTGTCAGATAAAATTAATGTTTTATGTTCTATTTGCAAAGCATGAGGTCAGCACAGTTTGATAGTATTTAAATTAGTAAGCTGAATTATCCGAGTCACGGATGTCCAACAGTGTTATTGGCTTAGTTTTCTTCGATCCAGCTGTGAATTATGGTAAATGTTATTTAGAAAATTGTCTCCAAAACCTGTTGTGATACCGGTTCATTTTGTTTCTAGACGACAGGTAAACAGTTTGAATTCTTAATAAACGTAATAATGAATACAGGTAGAAATATCATTATCTGATATATTTACCTAAATCAATTATTTTGATGACTATATATTTCTTTCGTTTATTTATACCAAATAATCACGAAAGATGGACGAGGTGATAGGTAAAATATTATGGTATTTAATTTTGATTGTCACAAGTTAATTAAGCAAGCCGTGACAATAACATTTCACGTATTAAAATAAGAATCAGTCAAGCAAGTCAAGGTGATATTAACATTAAATGAATGCATTTGGAAATATTTCAGTTTGTAGTTATGTTTCATGCTCATTTGTACTATTTTTGTCAATTCCGAATATACCAGATATGGGAATAGGTCTGAATCCCTATATACCGCGATCGAATTATCTACAACGACTATATTGTTATAGTTTTATTAGTGTGTCAAAATGTTTGCTGTCCCATTTTCTCTTATAGGCATTAGCATAGTGCAGTGATGAGATAAGTTATCGTTGTGCGATATCTCATCCAATTCCTATCGACCATCGCTCACAAGCCATCGTCAGCGTTGTTAGAAGCTTATATAATACTAGCCCTGTGTTAAACATTGTCCCACTGCTGGGCACGGGCCTCCTCTACTAAGGAGAGGGGTTGGGCCTTAGTCCACCACGCTGGCCTAATGCGGATTGGTAGACTTCACATACCTTAGAAATTCTTATAAGAATTCTCAGGTATGCAGGTTTCCTCACGATGTTTTCCTTCACCGTTAAAGCAAGCGATAATTAATATTTAATACACACATAACTTTAGAAAAGTCAGAGGTGTATGGCACTTGGGTTTCGAACATACGACTTTCGTCTTGGCAGTCCGTACCGCCACCAACTGGGCTATCGCTGCTGCTTAGAAGCTTATACCGACATATTAAATTACAAACCAATATAACTCGACATAAAACCTGCATACTTAGTAAGCAACAATAGTAGGACGGATGCTGAAGGTGAAAACACAGATTGTTTATCCTCGTAAGCAGTACATAACGCATCACGTGATGATCGAGTTGGTCACGACAAAATTATATGAATTAACTACGTACGTTACTGTATAGAAGTGCGGTTAGCTTAGTGACAGCCTCCGTGGCGAGAACCGAGAGGACGTGGGTTGGATTCCCACGCCGAGACAAATGTTTGTGTGACAGACAGATATTTGTTTCGGGTCTGGGTGTTCTGGGACCATAGGCCCTCGTAGTTGTTGATACCCATGATACAGGTTTTACCTAGTGTAGGATCGGAACTATGTGTGGCCCTGTTGGGTGTATTTATAAAAGAAAATAATAGTGCTACACTCACTCAACCATGAGTTTGAGTCCAATTAGAGTATCGAATAGCGAGAAACAATCTATCCCCCGCTACTCGATACAATCATACCGAAGGTGAAGAAGCGGTCGAGAGTCTAGTGTCTAGAGAATAAAGAAGGCCAAATATCGTACCCCTCTACTCTAGACCTCCGACAAAAACCGGATGTACACTGTTTGATCCCGGAACGCGACACACTTGCGTGTGCCACTATGGCGGGTTTTACACCCTGTATAAATGTGTGGTTCTTTATTATAGTACCAAATTTAGTTTCTCTTGTAACCTCTACAGGCGCTGTGTAATTTGTCACATAAATATTTTACGTTGTCGCTAGCGAATAAATGTGATAAAAACTCATGGTTGATCTGGTTGACTATCGTATCAATACGATATAGCAACACCACGTGACTTTCAACGTGATATTTAAGGTAATCTGATATGAAAACCCGTTCACGTGGTTTATACATTTAAACTATTTCACGAGTTTAGCATGTTGAATTTAATGTATAACTTTATTTGAATATTATCCATACTAATACTATAAATGCGAAAGTAACTCTGTTTGTTTGTTACCTCTTCACGACTAAACGGCTGAACGGATTGTAATGAAATTTGGTAAGGGAATAGATAATATCCTGGAGAAGGACATAGGCTATCTTTTTTCTCAAAAAACAACCTTGAAAGGGGTCAAATAGGAGTTCAAAATTTGTATGAGAAATCCATAATTCCTCGATTTACGGATCTGTAAATTCATATTTAGGCTTTTGGTAGGAAATAAAGAAATACGTGTTTCAACGTTTTTGAAAAATCATCCCTAAAAGGGGCAAAGTGAGGTTAAACTTATGGGGTATTCTTTAGATGCAATCTCAAGATTCAGGCACATCACCTGAGAGGCTGGACAATCGCTGCAGGTGCCTCAGTGCGGAAGACAACTCCTTGGATTGTATACTTCTGCTCCCGAATATAACCTCCACGCAGGCGGAGCCGCGAGCAACGGCTAGTATTATACCTAGTCAGGTCATAAATTCTGTCACATGTTTAATATAAAATAATTGAAACAAGTTTATTCATTATGTAACCATTTATATACCAAAATGAACTTAACAAAACATAGATTCTTATGACACTAAAGTTTATTCAAAATGACCTCCGTGATTTTGAATACAGGCCTTCAATCTGCGCGGCCAGTTGTCTATCGCAGCACGAACGAGGTCCATGTCAATATCGGCGGCTGCCTTAATCAAGGATGTCTTGAGTGACTCCAAATTGGGATGAGGCTTTGAGCACGCCTTTTCCTCCAAGTGTTGCCATATCTTGTAATCTAACGGACTCAAATCTGGACTGGAGGAGGGCCAGTCTTCGTGCCGGATGAAGTCGATTTCACGTGCCGCCAGCCAGTCTTGTGTGCTCTTCGCTCTATGAGCTGGCGCCGAATCTTGTTGGAATACCCAGTGCCTGTTATTGAACATGGTATGAGAAACAGGTTCCACAAGGTTCGTCAGGACTGTATTTTGATACACAACTGCATTCGTTTTTACACCTTTCTCACAAAAATGTACCTCTGTTAAGCCCCAATAAGAAACTCCCAACCATACCATGAGCGAGGATGGAAAATGACCTCGTTGGACACGCGGAATACGGTTGCTCGCTTCTTCACTACTGTGTGCGTACACCTTATCATTTTGTGTGTTGTAGCTCTCTTCTACGGTAAATTTTTTTTCATCTGAAAAAAGAATTTCCCGATATTTTTTTCCCGCGTACCGCTTCAACAAAGCGCGGCATCTCTTCAGTCTCAGGTCCATTAGACGAGCAATCAAACGATGTCCTGTTTTTCTTCGATATGCCCGAAGCCCTAAGTCTTCATTTAACACCCTTTTCACCGTGGTTCTGCTTAACCCCATCTGAAGGGCCAACAGTTTCTGCTTACGTTTGGGATTTCTTTGAATTCGCGCCTTCACAGCTTTTATCACTGCTGGAGTCCTAACAGACCGAGGGCGACCACTTCTTGACCTGTCATCTACACTAGAGTCTTCATTGTATCGTTTAATGGTACGATAAACGAATCTTTTGGTTATATTAAAATTTTTCAGTATGTCAAAAATTTGAATTGGCGCGTAACCGCAACGATGCAACGCAATTACTGCAACACGGTCTTCTTTAAGCGTCCACTCCATATTTAAAAATGAGTAAAATTCTAAAATGTATACATTTTTATTTCCATGAACAATTTGAAATTCGAATTCAATAAACTTTTTTGTGGCCAGCATTCTAAAATAAAAGTTTTTACTGTGTGACAATACTTATGACCTGACTGTGTATATTATTATATTATATAATATATTATTATATTATATAATCTATGTATGTATCTTGTCTAGTATACTCTTGTTAATATTTTCTTTTCTGTGATTAATATACACCCACATTGTTTCGTCACTGCATCATCCACAGGTAGACGGGCAGAGAATGCATACGGCATTAAGTCCGCCTTTACACATGTTGTGTGTATGAAGTTTTAAATAAATAAATATATTCTCTTCCATTTAAAAATATTTTTTTCTTATTCTAAATAACGAGTAATATCTACCTATCGCAATATAATATATAAATAAATAATAGCACCCAACAGTCACACACATCGCCCCGAACCCACAATAAGATAGTCTTGTGTTGTGGGTATCAGGGACTACGAGAGACTTTCGGTCTCACAACACCCAGACCCCGGACACAAATATCTGTCTGACACAATCATTTGTCCCGGTGTGGGAATCGAACCCACGGCCTCGTTTCACAGCCAGCTAATCGCCTACTGCGCCACGGAGGCTGCCAAATGTTTATGCTTGTAATAATAACATAAATCAAGCGCAGAACATTTTATTTTAGATAGGATATGATTACTATCTATCGTTTTAACATTTTTTCATAATCAGGCATTGACATGTTCTTGTATCGTTATAAGAATAAAATAAAGTAAATTAATTTAGATGATTTAAATCCATCTTTGCATACTGAATGTCTACAGAAAATATGTTTTTATTCAAACAATAAGGTTGTTGACGCTAAAGGTCTCTTATGAGTCACATTGACGTCAGTAAGTCTGGTTAATGTAAATATAAATAGGTATTTATATTTGCATAGGCAGTTCTCTGTTCATTTCAATCGTTATATTTATATCGGTTCATTTTTGCACGACTATGTGTGGGAGATTGTAATTTTTTTTTCCTGTCACGGCAAAGTGACCACACTGCACCAGTGTAAGGTCAGTGCCGTCCAGTTAGAGTATCAAGTAGCGAGAAATTATCTGTCTCTCACTACTCAATACAATCATGCCGGCCTGCTTCTTCACACTACTCCATGGGGCATGGAGGTGAAGAAGAAGTGGTCGAGGGTCCAGTACTCAGAAGGCCGAATCACGGCCAAACATCGTACCCCAACTCTAGAACCCCGAAAAACTTTTTAACAATTTTCGCAACGCATCAAGCTTTTTAGTAGTTGTATAAAATAAATACACCCAACAGTCAAACAAAGTTCTGACCCCACACTAGGATAAACATGTACAGAGGGAATCAAGAACTACGAGGGACTAAGGTCCCACAACACCCAAACCCGAAACAAATATCTATCTGTCACACAAAAACTCATCCTCGGTTGTTTCACAGCCGGCTACTCGCCTGCTGCGCCAGGAGGCTGTCAAAATTCTTCTGTATATGTAAAACCTAGCAACGTCAGTGATCTATTTGTATTTAAACCTCCGATAAATTGAAAAACGACATTTCGAAATAGAACATATCGCTCAATAATTCCACGTTGAGATGTATCGATATTATATCATCATCCTTAGTCTCCACTGTTTTATAATACGTATACCATTAAAATGCATATCTACATAACAATACAGTTATTAATAATATCAAGACAATGTTATCAGATAATAACTCGCATAAGTCACGTATCGAAACAAAAAGTGCCTAAAATATCTACGAACCTAACATAAAGAACATCAAGGTGGTGTAAATAATTGGATAATTCTATTAGGTGCCTAATTCATTTCTGCAATACTAAAAGTGCTATAAACTGCATTGGTGCACATAATGTACGATTGTGTACATACTACATGGAGGCACGTCTAGTCTTCGCGAAACGTGACGTGAGTCGGCCTTGACGATCGGAATACGCTCGGCAGCACCTCCGCCGCGACTCGGCTCGGTCGCGTGTCCCGCTCGCACTCAATGCCGGGCTGCTCCAGCTGTTTCGAATTTCCACACGCTACGTTCGAGGAAACTGACTCAGCTGTGACCGCCGATAACGACATATTGGGCTTTAATGCGGTCGCAATAAAGCGCATTTGGCCATGTTTATAATGACAGCTACGTACCTGCAATACGTCACGTATAATTCTTTCTCTTTTCCCCAAACTCTACAATTACTAGCTGCCATCCAGTATGGTAAAAGCAGCGAGGAGATACGGACTGTTGCACGACTTTGTCGTCAAACTAACCGCTTTCGAACGCATCGCGTAAACGAAGTGATCTGCTACGATTTCTCAATAATACATAATCAAAAAATATTGTGACTGCAGTGAAACCAAATCGATTATTTTAGAAACTCGATAAATTTGTGATTTTTACGTGAAAATACGATACGATTCGAATCCACGGATTTGCCGATGTAATGTTTTGAAAACATTTGTTCGCCATGTCACCGGATTGTGTGCTGTGACTGACTGTGTAGATATAAAGGATAGGGTGCGGTGACGAGTAACGAGTGAGTGTGTGTGTCGGATACGGCCCAGTGATTGTTGGCCTCCTGTCTCTAGTGCGAGTCTAGTCTAGTGACGAGTCACTGCGCAGGGTATCTGTTCTATCGAGAGAAGTGACTGATGGAGGATTGCGCTAAGGCTGATGTGGCCTGGCGTCATGCAGGTACACGTGGTTGTGTTTAGCGAGCACGAAAACCGTCAAAACGGCAGCCACGGAGACGTCACAAGTACTGGCACCTCAGGTTCGCTTTCCTCATACAATAATTGTTTAATAATACGCGTTTACCTAGCAAAGGCTTGTTTTCTAAACATTTGAATAAATACCAGGCAAAGGCCGTGAAATATTTATCTGTACGCATAGAAACGTTTTGGGAACAAGTTTCCAAGGTAAATTGTGAAGGGATTAAACATTAAGCAATTGAAATCATAAAGCGCACAGGTTTAAACTGTGTTCGGTAACAAATATTAATAGTCGGCGGTCAAATAATAACTAAGAAAATGCTATAGGAACAAAATAACACAAATAGACAACTTATTCAACTAAGATGATAATGCTATGTTTCTGTCGTGTTATTTAGAATATTAATTAGGCCGCGGGTCTTAAATCTCGGAATATCTCTGGATGCTATTTGTTATCCACACCTATTAGTCAACCACTAAGAAAACTACTAAAGACACAAATGTAGAACATTGCTTTTTAATGGTAGTTTAAACATACATACAATTATATTAAGGTGATCTCACTGATGTATTGTACGAATTCGACTCTCATACAAAAATCAGTCTGGGTGGGAACCCACTTTGTTTCTGCCACCGAACAGTGTGTAAGCACTATTGTATTCCGGATTGAAAGGACATTGAAGCCAGTGTAATTATTGGACTTATGCGACTTCTGCGTTCGTACTAAATTCATCAACGCCTGTGTTCATTACTAAGATTGTAGAATGCACTCAACTATATACACTAAATATAAACGAATATTTAAATGCTTAAAGTATAAACTTAGCTAAGCTGTGACTTTGCATCTTTAGTGCAAACGGTCATTAAGATCTCATGTCTCTGAATAATACACCGAGTGCAGGACTATGTAATGCTTTGTAAAATTAAATGGTAATTCATTCAAATGGCGTTGCTTCTGTTTATGTACAGGCGATGGCGTTCCCCGTCAGGCTAACGTCTGTTGTATAAAATCATACATCCTACTATCCTATTGTTATAATATTATAAATGCGAATGTTTGGATGGATGGATGTTTGTTACTCAATCCAGGTACAACGGCTGGACGGAACTTGTTGAAATTTGGCACAAAGATAGATTATAGTCTGGAATAGCACATAGGCTACTTTTTATCCCGGAAAATGTACAGGTCCCGTGGGATACTTCAGTTTTTCAGTTTTTTTTTTTTTTATCGAAATGATGTTTTGCATAGTGACAGTTTAGGGATCAGATAATGAAATACTACTACTTTTATCCCGAAAAAATTTACGCTTCCTACGGGTTAGCAAAATATAGAAAGGTGTAATAACTTAAGATGCCTCCATGGATTGTATACCTTTTCTTCCAAAAATAACCTTCACGAGGGTGGAGCCGCGGGCATCTAGTAGTTAATAGACATGTAAATCTTTATATACTTCTCAATTTATCTTATCACTTAACAAACACAATACAGTAAAAACAAAATATATAAGGAAAAACATTTTTGTTATGTTCATTTTTATCATCGCCGCAAATACAGTATGCGCATCATTCTAGAATTATTTTGTTGATTTCTCGCCTCGGCCGTCCACCGTACACGCAAAGGCAGAGCGTGCTGCCTATACAATAGTGGCAACGTGCGACCATCTTTAATCTTTTATAAGTACCACACACCATATCACACATGTTATATTGATTGTTCTACAAGTATGAAAGACTTTAACCATTATTGACATTTGATAAACACATCAATAAATTATCAAGTGGCAGAAACAAAGTCCGCATATTGATCAGGTATAAACTCGTATTTGAATAAGTATTCCCTTGATATGTGCGCCGGTATTCGTTAGAGGTCAACCACCTGTCTAGCCGGTATGTAGTTTGCAACGCCTTTTCACCTATTCGGATATGCTTATGTATAGATAGTGTCTGGTGTTCGAATCCCGCTCTATACTTGATTATGGTTTTATAATCATTGTAAAATATCAGAAGTTAAATTCAAAACAAACTAAAAATAACGTTAGATGAGTGGTCACCTGGGTCGGTAATTGCCGGTCTACTAAGCAAGCTACTTGTACTGGGAAGTGAACCTATATTATACGTGCCGTTGGTTTCCCCTAGGGGTTTCTACTTTGCAATTAAATGCTTTCACTTAAGCACAGGACGTGTTTCGGCGTAGTTATTTTAGTCTTTAGATATAATTTATTTTTAAACCACTTACGCAACTAACGTTTTAATCAAAACTCCAGAGGTAAACATTATCTAAATTTGTTTATATATTTCGGTGTGAAGAAACATAAAATAACGATGATTATTTATGAGCTCTCTCTTAAACTGTCATGACGGATAGGCACGCCGGCGGCGCGTAACACTAGCAACACTCGCCGTTCTTGCATGCAATTTTTAACTTTAATGCTATGGAAATAAAAGCTTGTTGCTTTACTCCCGACTTTTTTTTTTAATATCCTTCCTGACTGGAGGGGTTAATAAAATTGAAAGGAAGGTAGTAACTATTAAAGTGTATCTCTATGCAGCTCAAATATATTAATCAAGTTGGTATTTATTTTAAGGAAAGGTAATTTTATTTTGGACTAGCTGTTGCTCGCGGCTCCGACCGCGTGGAGATTGTTTTGCGAGAAAAAGTATACAATCGAAGGAGTTGTCTCCTGCACTGACGCACCTGTACCGGTCAGAGAGAGAGAGGCCAACGTGCAGCTGATCCTTTAAAACGGTGACCGATCAGACAATATACAATTATCGCCTTTACGCAGCGCACGCAACGGAAGCTCTCAAAAGTATTACATTTTCCCCGTTTTTGCAACATTTTTCATTGATGCTCCGCTCCTATTGGTCTAAGCGTGATGTTTTATAGCGTTCCTCGATAAATGGGCTATCCAACACTAAAACATTTTTTCAATTCGAATCAATAGTTCCTGAGATTAAAGCGTTCAAACAAACAAACTCTTTAGCATTCTAATACTTATATAGTATAGATATATTATAAAGAATCACACCGACTGCAGCGCCATCTGCCGGGCTGATTTGTGAATCTAATCCATCCAGGGCGCCACCCCAAGGCATACAAAAAAAATCATTCAAATCGGTCCTGCCGTTTAGGAGGAGTTCAGTGACATACACACGTACAGTAGAATTATATATATAAAGATGTGGCTATTATTGTTGGATGTTTTTAAGTGTTTAAAATGAAGTTACGTTAAGTTGATTCAGCGCTAGCCGAGCCAGTTTGCGAACAAAATCTGCGTGACATAAAAACAGCCTGATAATAATTACTAAGTGCACGCGGTTTGTAGTTCATAATAACTCCATTTTCCTCACTAAATGATTAATTTTCAATTACTCAACCATACTATTGATGTTTCTAGACCATGTTACCGCTGTTTTTCTGCGTAATAAAATCCATACTAATACTGTAAAAAGTATGTATTTTGTTTGTTTGTTTCAAAGTGTTAGTTTAGGCGTCTGAGAAAAACATAGGCTTTTTTATCCCGGAAAATGCACGGTTCTTATAGGATAGCAAAATATAGAAAGATGTAATAACTTAGATGTCTCCATGGATTTTATACCTCTTCTTTCAAAAATAACTACGACGCGGGTGAAGCTGCGGGAAAAAGCCTAGTGTTATTAAAAGATAAGCACACATTGTTGCAAAAAATGGGACAAAATAGTTACATCGCGCGTGTGACATTAGAAAAAATATCAATTTCACATTTGTGTAGTTTATGTATGTCGTCGGCTGAACGGTGTAAAAGTGGTACATTGCACGTAGAATGTGTTGAGAAATGTACATTCTGTGTTACAAGAGTTAAGATTGTTGTATTGTTAAAGTTTCTTGCGTGAATAGAAATACCCAAACCAGTTCCACAAGTATTATTTTAATGAAACACGCTTTGTTAACATAATTCAACGCTATTAACATTTCTGAACTATGCCCTGCAAACGCTTTACTTATAATAACTTATTCACTGTCAAAATTAAAAATGACCCTCACTTACCGCGACAAAGCATCCTTTTGTTACATTCAATTAATTGCACATAAAACAACTATGATGTAATAATACCAAAAAGCTTCATTCTGTGTGGGAGAAAAAAAGATATGGCAAGTCATATAAGTGATTGTATGGATGGCTGGCGAAATTAGAAATACATACACACACACTCACGCCTGTAATCCCCGAAGGGGTAGGCAAAGGTGTAAGTACACCCACTTTTCGCCGAATTTCGGTCTCATAATGTGATAGGGGGCGAGCCTATCGCCATACCGGGCATAGATTCCAGACTTCGAGCTAATACTGAGAATTTTTAGATAGAAAAACCCAACATCACTTTCCCCGACCCGGGGATCGAACCCCAGACCTCAGCACAGCAGTCGTAACGCATGCGCAATAACAACCGCGGAGGCAGTCGTTAGTGCAGTTTATTAAACTACTGCACTAAAAAGTAGACAAAGACTTTTACATTGTCGAGAATTTTCATCCATATTGTCCTGTATCGACCAGTCTGGCGACGAGCAGCCGCTATTCCCGACCAATGTTCCCGAAGCAAGTGCCTGGATTAAAAACAATATGCCTTATTAAACATTTGATTCTATAGATTAAAATAATAAAGAATCATATATTTAGAATTTATATCCATTGAATAACTAACGGGTTTTAAATTGTTCTTTTAATTTTTATAGTTGTTGCTATGGTTGGATGATAAACATCAACCAAATATTATGTTCGAATCAACACCAACGACCAAAGAAGCGGCTTACATATAGCTTTTGATTGATTGATTATTATTTTATTGAATCGCATCTTATATGATGTTGTAAAACATAACCATAACCGTAATCAATGCATGAATAAAGAATATTAGTAAGTATTATAAGTTTTTTTTTTATAATAATCGAATTGTGATACCATTTATATTGCACAAACCTGTCGTTGTCAGAAAGTCTGACATATTCTCCAATCGAAGAAAGTATCATTCGTATCTAATCAGATATGATGTGTGTAAATGTCAACACTGGTGTTTTCATAACAAAGACCATTGTCGGCTACGATAAAGATTTGTTGCAAATTGTTGAATTGTGTACTTATTAATATCATATACGTCATGACAGATGTTCTAAAGCTGACGTCAGACATAATCTATTAACTAATCAATCTATAACGGTCTTATTCATAATGAGTTATCAGAGCTTTATAAGGCCGTTATTAGGAGCTTGTTAAAAATGTTGAGCCTTTTATTTCTATTGAGCCATTATGAATAACGTTTTTTAACAAGCTCCTATTAACGGTCTTATAAATCTCCTATAAGACCGTTAATCTATCGATTATAGTAAGTGCTCGCTACGTGCGACCACTGTACACGGGGTGTCAAACCCGCCATAGTGGCACACGCAAGTGTGTCGCGTTCCGGGATCATCCAGTGTACATCCGGTTTTGTGGGAGGTCTAGAATTGGGGTACGATGTTTGGCCGTTTTGCGGCCTTGGTAGTACTCTGACACTAGACCGTCGACCGCTTTTTCACCTTCTTGGCCATGGTGTAGTGTGAAGAAGCAGGCCGGCATGGTTGTGTGAGTAGCGGGGGATAGATCCGCTCTCGCTACTCGATACTCTAACTGGCCGGCACTGCGCTTACCATCAGGTGCAGTATGGTCACTTTGCCGTGCCTGGATAAAAACAAACTCAATCTTCACTTTTTGGCAGTTGGGTAATAGTATGTCATGGACTGATACTTGTTAATGTCTTATTCGTTCTGTCATGGATTTCTTAAAGTTCTCGTTAAAACATAATCATCTGCGGTATCATCAAAACATCTTTAATAGCGATCACATTAAACACAGAAAAACCCATAACAATGAGTCATCCGTGTGAGTACCGTTTCGGGTCCAGTCAGTGCGTAATTTTTCCATAGTTATTTATATGTACTCTTTCTTGTTGTGGCAATTGAATGTTTTTATTAAGTTTGAATGTAAGTCAACAAGTCAAGGATTTTTTTGTAGGACTTGTTTTATTATTTTTACTTACATGATTTTTAAAATATGTACGTATATGTCTTAACTGCTTCTGTACTAAATACCGCGATTACGATTGCAACCAATATATTGCCAACAAATAATGGCCAAAAGTAAGATGGCCATTTATTAGAAGTCTCACTTTGTTTCAAAAAACTTTGTAGTGTATTAATTTCAATTGCGATGTCAGCCAAACCAAATAAGATAATTTTTATGTAGTCCTGTTTTAGCTTAAAGCTCGTATAAAAATACTACGTTCGGGAGATACACTTTGTCAAGATAATTAAGTTAATATTCTCGCACCTACACAGCAAAGTGATATTACTCGTGCGATGTTGTATACAGATTTTTAGCTGCCTACAAAAATATGACTCCGTCGATCCAAAGTAATATGCACCGAATCACTCACTACCCGACCTGAGTGCCTCTGTTTTATAATTTATACGTACACTTGTACCCATGCGTTGCAATGCCTCGTAAAGAAAATTTGATTCATTGCGATCGGTTGAACGGTATAACGGTATTGATGTTCGGCAGCGCCATCTAGCGAGATTTGTTTATTTTTTCAGGAACCTTCGCGGGCGTATGTAGGCCTCACCAAAGTTTCATCATAATTGGATGAATACTTTAGGAGTCTATAGAGAACAAACATACTTACATTTTTATTTATAAAGATTGATTGACCGGAGTGAGATAGATCTGCAAAAACTCAATCTATAGTGTTCTGTGTGTATGCAAGTCTATGCATATATGTATAGTATAGTGGTAACTGCGTTGCATGTCGATCCTTGCAAACTGATTACCTAGTTAAGTCCTGTCATTGTAGTTCATTACAACCTATTTGAAGTAAACCATATTTAAGTTAAGTGTAGTTCGTGACGACATAATTGACACTAATAACTTGTGAAACAAAAAAAGTGTATGTGCAATTCATACACGGTAGAAGTGAAACTTCAGAAAAGTTACCTACGAGTAAGATTTGTGATACGCAGGCACATACACGATCCCACTCGATCCCACTCTCTCGTAGGCTCTCATTCTCTCTTAGGCTTAGTCCTATAGATTTATGTGTTTGTCTCTTTTTACTGTCGCTTTTTCGTTACATCGAGTTTCAAATCACGATTCTAAAGAAGTTTCCAAATACGAATGTTAAAGTAAAATGTATTAAAATTTAAAATGTTTATTCCATTATAAAACAGTCTCCATGACCTTCGCGTCACAATGAGCCACGTCATGAACATTGTCAACGTTGACAAAAAGTTAATAATGTTTTTGTTGTATCTACTTACCAGGGACACTGACTTCTTCCTCTCTTGTATAATGCGATAGGTGGGCTAACTGGTTTTCACAGTGAACTGATTTGGTCGAGACCTGAAACTTAAATTGGTGTAGGCATTATTTTAAAACTGCTAGTGACCCTCGTATATTTTATTAGTTAAAAATTTATCCTATATAAGGATATCTTTGGCCTATTATATTATAATTTCAAACTCATAGGAACATCACGCGCTTTAGAATTTACACAAACATTCTTCTTGGGGATTTTAACAGACACTATGGTTTTTCATTAATTACTAGCTGTCTGCACAATATTCTACCGTGGAAGTATTGTCAGATAGACCATAGTGATTATTTTTTGGTTGCCTTCTGATTTCATTCTTTCGCAGTAAACTAATTGTAGGTATTTTGTAATGTTTCATTAGCAGTTCCAATAATCTCTTCGTTTTATCACCGTGCCATTGAAAACGAGAGCGCAAGTTTCACTTGTAGTAATTTTTTATTCGTTTCAATTCCGAATTCGTTAATAGCCGTGCAGTAGGATTACCTATTTTTTATATTTTTTCGCGGCGTGATTGAATATAACCGTTCCTCCTTTCAGAGAAAGTGATACGAGGTATTCACAACATTTTTAGGCCTATGTGATTGTTGGTACGAAATCGAAGTCACGTGCAAGTTGTTGCCAAAGTATACTATGTTGTTGTCGTGTTTAGAACGTGATAAGGTCTCGCAAAACGTGATTAATTGTTCACAACCTATGTCCTAATAAAACTTACACACGTCAGGCTCCATGCTCCAAATCAATATATATTGTTAACATCTACGTATGTATTATAGTTTGATTGTGTTACCCAAATGATAAAAGAGCAGCTTACAAACCTTCAGATTCTTTTCCTTTTAAATATGTCTTAATAATCTTTTCATAGTCTACAAACTGATGTTCGTCATCGTTATTGATATTATTGATATTGAATATATCAATGTATATACGTCACATCGCTCTATTGTTCTCGTAGCTGTGCAGCGTCGACTGCCAGCTGTGAATTGTGCAACTAGCAGTTTTCTCTTATATTTTTGGTGCAAGAATTATTCATATGTTTTAGCCGAAATGATTACGATTTTTCTGCAATTGCATTTATGTCCTATGCAGCATTAGGCTTGCTTTCTGCTCCATCGTGGCATAGAAAATGCATGCAACTTGGGTTTGCTTATTTCACTTCTGGCTACCTTTTCAGGAATACAAGCATGACGATATGATAAACACGCTTCGGTGGCCACCCTCACAGTTCACTGGCGAGTTGCAGCTGGCAACACGCTAGTAAACGCACCATATTTTGGTTTTATGGTTATGACGCGAAAGCACCGTTCTTGAACTGCCAATTGTCAAAATAACAGATTCATTAGTTGCATATTGGTCTAGCTCTGCTTCAATTAAGGACTAAAATATAATTAAAATGTCTGATATTAAATATTCTATACAAGTTTTACAAGAAAATGTATTTATATTGAAACATTTCTTTTTTCCATTAGCATGATATTATAAAAAAGCTCTTAGTAGCTATATTTTGGAATTATTATAGGATACCTAAACGAGTATTTGAGCTATTTTATGATTATGATTTACTATGGTCAGAACAACAATAAAATATCCAATCATTTATTTCAAGGAAATGAAGCATCCAAAAATAACAACATTAAATCCAAACAAAAGTTACATCCGTGCAAATATATCTATGACACACAGTATACTCCATATGAAGCACACCAACACGAAATCTCAAAAGAGACATAGAAACAAATTAACTTGAAAGATTCTCGCGTGGAGATTCGATCCAAATATGTCCAAACGACTAGATCATTGCGGCCAGAATGCAGATTCACCGGCTTTATTTAATGCGAACTGTTTGCAAATAACCTTGTTACGTTTGACATTGGCCACGTTTTGTTGATTTCGATTCGTTTACGAGACCTTTGTGCCCGCACAGTTACAAAAATGATACCAAACGCTTACGTATTTATTGTTCGTCTTAAGGAAATACCTCGGATGAATTCTGGATCTCCTAAAGGTATGGGTAATCCCACACGTGTTTTATATCAGAAATCATTGGTGTTTGTTTATGTGGCCACGTCAGCAGCCTAACAGGTTTTGATGAAAGCTAGAACGCAAAACATAAGCTGCTGACATTTAAGTGTTGTTGCAGCGATGGCAAAGAGATGTTACTATTAGATACATATTTATAGTGCACGAGCTGATGTCACTTACTTCTGACTTCGCAATGTGACATAGATGACAATTTGAAATCCATATTATACTTAGATTCACCTTTACATATTTTGTCTGTGAAAAGTTATTATTAATTTAATTTTTGAAGCCCATACTTATGCCACGGCTATTCTACTTGTAGTAGCCGACCCTGCTGAAATGTTGCATCTGTGTACTAAGACAAACGCTGCTCTAGAGGATAAGGCCACGTTCAGATTGCGAAATTTTCTCATATAATATAGATTAGAATCGTAAATAATATAATAGATTTAAAAATATTAATAACTTAGTTGTTCACACGGAGTAATTTCGGTAAAATCCGAGTGAAGTGATGAAGTTCGAGAATTAATTTTTCTCGCATACCAAACGAATTTATCAGTAAGATTCGAGAAATCTTAAAACCATTTTATTGAATTCGTTACGTAGTAGGATTTACGTTTATATTGTGGCGTTCACACGCACACGTAAATCCATGACACTGAGAGTAAGGAAGTATCAAGTAAAATGGTTGTCGTCTGAATAACCGCATCGTATTCGATAAAACCAAATACGTGAAATATATAATTAAACCGAATCAGAAAAGTGGTGTGAAGCTAGCCTAATAGTTTTTAACGGGGCATGCCTTATTTATACATAGTAGGGTACCTACACTTTGAAGTTTGTTCAGTGTGCGTAACGCGGTTAGTGCTGTTACCGCGCTTTCTATCTGTTATCTATCCATCGCCAGTTCTTTCTTATTAGATGATGCCGTTGCGATTAGTGACTCGTTGATTAAAAGCTTTAAGCAAATCTGATTTAACGCTTTGCTAGACATTTGTTCCCTCATGCTGTTAAGCCATTGAGATAGCATCATTATAGTTGCTCGAATTATGTATTTGCATATATGTTGGCATACTTGTAAAGGTTTGAAATATAGGTTTCAATATTTCCATGAATAAAGTCACGTTATGTGGCATCTTTTTTATGTTCCGAGCTAATGCCACCGACGGCATGCGGTTGTTTACCATCTACGGTGCATTCGTCTTGAACGACAGTCGAGTGGGCAGTTTCTAACATTTTATAGAATCTAACAGTGCCTCGGGTATTTGTAGCACTCAACTCGATTTTTAAATTACGACGGAAGATGACTTTCTTCCTTCTTTTGAAGAAGAGATTCGCTAAGCTTCAGTGGAGTTACATTAGTAGATGTCTAGTCAAGTTAATTTCTGTATGCCTTATGCCGTGCGACCACCTATGTAATAAATGCATTGGCCCTAACAATAGGAAGCAATTAAAACTATTATAGAAATAGATCGATACCCACACATTTATAATAGGAACACAAATAGAAAGTGTCAGATACTTAGCGTTCTTACAGTGTATTGAATACCAGTCTGGCTGGTTGATGTGCTAATTATATCTATCAAGCACTATGCGAAGCTTCTTTTTGTTCGTATAAATTGGCACAAACTGCAAGCCTGCATGCATAAACGAGTACAATACTAAATAACATTCTAAACGATTGGTTGCTCACCGCATCCTTTAAATCAATGATGACCGCTACTGAGTTCATGGTTTCGGTAAGCGCTTATGAAATTCAGGCTAAGGTTAACTAGTTGACTATCTGCTCGATAATAAGGAAAATATTATCAAAGCCATACCATTTACGACATCTGGGCGCAGCATGGTACCATGTGATGAATAAAGTGCACCGTGAAGGGAGTTTCCATTGGACATTGGCAAGTCACGTTCCATTGCGCGAAGCGAGGATACCGTTCAAGCAGAACGGTCGGGCGGCGGTCGCTGGAGAATCACAATATTATATTTTCAATACCTAACAATATTATTATCATCTGTCGCCTTTATTCCCCAGTAATTTAATGACACCAAGCATTGTCCCCAGTATTTGCAATTTAGTTTTTTGTTTGCAGCTATAACTTTTAACATAAAGACCACACCTCGCCGCTGTTCGAATGCTTAAAAGGAAAACACCACTTTGTAGTTCGTAATAACTGTATTTTGTTCCTTTGTATTATAGCAACCCATTGAACAGTCAAACCGTAAATCGGTAAAGCAAATGTAATGACTACTACAATAAATAGATGTGTAAACGCGTACAGAAACAATGAATGTGTTTGCACTTCTGGTGTTCTCGAAATTTCCGAGAGTAACCAGTGACTTTCATCATAGCTGAATTGTTAAAATGTAATACAAAGAAATACCTAGTAACAATAATTTTTGCTGCAACTCTAAAACAGCATAGAGAATACTATATACATATTACGACAGAACTCAAGACTAGCGTTAAAATGTTTGATCTAAATGTACTCGTACGTACTCGACTTTGATACCGGTGTTGCGGTGGCCATAAATATTGAAACGCTGGCATACCCACATACATAAATATCGTACTTGAAAAAAACGGAACGAACATGTCTGATTCAAGTTGGTAGCAGTCCGTGGTACTCGGCAGTGCCTGGAGGGTTACTCTTGACACTCGATTCCAATTTAAAATTGGTATTGGGTTCAAAAACTGTACAATTGACACTTTGAACGCAACACCAGCGCACGATTTAACTGAATACGGCGGAATTTTTAGTAACTAAATGAAATAGAGTATTTACGATCGCTAGTTCGTAAATATTCTATTTCATTTAGTTGAGTGCGTTATAGTTCCAATATCTTCTGAATTGTATTTGAAACTGTATCGAGTTCGAGATTGGAATTGATTTCAAGAGTAGATCTACTGATTGCCGATGATCGCGATGCATACCTTATTGTGTCACGCTAAATTTTTGTATCGACTGCATATCGAACGATGTTTACCTGACATTTCGAACAATGCACTGTTATCGTCGTTCATTAATTATAAACGTTATTTGAATCAGCTGAATTGACCTCGAGTGTCGACACATTCAGAGATTTCGTAACGTATGTAGGTATTTATGGTCAGTTTTTATACGAGAATAAAATATAATCAGTTCCGTAGCTTATTGCTATACACTTATAATAGTGTACATAAATAATGCTTGTGGATTTTATATGACGTTAACTATAGATGGCCAAATAGGGACGAACACATCCCGAAAATTTTGATTTTTACTCGGCTGTAAGTCGTCCATCAGTTTTTTTTTATTCTGGCACGGCAAAGTGACCGCACTGCACCCCATGGCAAGCATGGTGCGGCAAAAATACGAATTGAATACATTTACTGGATAACTCCAAAATTACGGAAAGTAAAACATTTGTTGAATATATATTTTAAAATTGGTAAACATATGTTTATATAACTTATATATAATAATAATAATAAATTTATCAAAAATTTTTTTACAAGAGGTGATACATAAATTAGATGTTCTTAGGCGTATATAACTATACAGGAGGTAATTAGTGTGAGTCGATGCCATCCACACCAGGTCGAGCCTGTCTCGTGGATGGCTTAGTGCCGTTTAACAAACTTACGAACTTACGAGTATAACTATCCTATAAATAAACATGAGATCAAACTTAACATTTAGATTAAGTAGTAAAAATATTATTATTCAAACCATATAATGTGTGTGCGTATTTTACATTATATACGTACTGTTACATTATATACGTATCGTACATATATCTTGTATATGTTATATACAAGATATAGATCTGTAAACTGTACCGAAACTTACGTGTGCACCTGTAATTTCAAAATAAACGAAAAAACACGTTTGAAAGCTATATAAACTACTCATTTTTAGTCTACATAAAGTTATTTCACGTTACATGACGTAATCAGATATAAATGTTGATGTTACCGATGAGATATCATTCCATAATAAAAATATATTATAGCATTTTAATTTCAATAGATTACCATTTAATTAATTGCGTTAGACCCTGATATTAATTTATCTGGTTCAGTTTACAAAAAGACGTTGATAAGTTTCTAGTTTCTTTTTAATGTAAAGTTATCCATATTAATATTATAATAATTCGAATTTATGCCCGTCTGCGAGGTTTTTACAGTTATGACAGACATTTAAGAATTGAAGAATTTTACCCTTCGTTCATTTTCATGGGCAATACTTTAGTGTAAGTCAAATTGATAAACAGATTTTACCGTTTTAGAAATTTTTATAATGCTGATACGGTTTTGATGAAATGCGGTACAGATATATCCTAAGCCTTATGTATAAATTTAGAATACATACTTACTTTTTTAAATCATCTTAGACGGTAAAAATTCAATTTTCATAATACCTCCTGAGATCAAATATGTCAAATATCCATTTTTTTAATAATTAAAGCCCGCAAACGCGCAAGTGGGTCACATGTACCTAGACAATGTATCCCCTCGTTGTCAGAGTATTGGCTCTTATGTATTCATGTAGATAACTGATGTATGTTTATTTTTACAGGTAAGCATCAGCGCTTTTGAAACAATCATCAAGGACTTCTTGAGTAGCAAGTATATACATCATTATATAAATTTTACTGTTATTAATAATTTTTAGGTAAAGAATTTATACTTACTTAAAATAATTTTCATTTGTAAAAACAAATTTAATAACTTTAGCTGATTGCCACCATTTATTATTAAGACGCTGGCGTCTCTGAATACAAAAACAAAGGGAATAACGTAATATATTTTTTGTTGTGCTTTAATTATCGTTAACTTAAATTATGAAATCTTTTTCATGTTTTATTCTGTCTGTTACGGATTACCATCATTGATTTAGTAAAAAGGGCGTATGTCTTAAGAAACATTGTGAAAAGTCATTCAACAATCTAATAAAGCTATTAAAAGAAAAACGCTGCCAATTTCAAAAGACAGCTATTAACGTGAAAGTGTTCTACATGTTTGGCAACCTTAAAATAACTGTGCAATACGGTTAAGTCATAAATAATACTATGATAATACTGGTAGCCGACGACAGTTACTCAGAAGCCGGGACTATAAATACACCTTGTCAAAAACCGTGTTAAGATGTTCATTGTTAGAAACCGAAAGGCCGTCTAGTATTTACAATGATGGTCACGAGTCGCCGATTGAATCTTACGAGCCGAGAGGAGTGTAATTCAATTACCGCCCACTGGCCGCCGACTACGGGACCCAACTAGGGCTGTCACGGATTTGCATAAAAAATCATCGGTTATAAAAGTGTGAAATGGGAGGTTTTAATTTATAATTGTTGCATATTATGATAATAATATTATAATTAATTATAATTATTTAATAGCAACAACAATATCTTGTTACGTGTACATGTAAAAGCATATACATATTGTTATTATTTTTTAATAGCTTTTTCTCGGGACTCATCTCCGCGTATTCTTCGTATTATTTACCACAGTCTCATCATATTAATTGAGTTTTTTTGTAGTCTATAATATATTTACTGTATTTTCGCCTTACAGTAGTAAAACCTACATTGAAATCTTTGTGGCCGTTTTTACACAATGCACACATAAATCAACAGACAGCAGACTGTTGGTTTATTGTACGTAATATTGAGTATTACAAATACAACATTAATATTATTCCTCTTTGTGATTTTATCGGTCATCTTAAAACACTGATTATATTGAATAATCAAAATGATAACTAAACTAGTGTCGTCCCTACTTACTGGCAATAAGTGGGTTACTGGCCCGGCTTCCCCGCTACACTTCAATACAAACGTGGTGTTATCATATCGGTTAGTGGCAGGCAGTAAGCAGTAGGAACTAGTCGCCAACAATTCAGAGGAAGTTCATACTGGAGTTTATTTTTCTTTGTAGAGTACGAGATTTTATAGCAATCCGAAATTACAAACACCTTTATTTGACACCCCATACAATAACTACCTTTTTTGCCTGGCCAAATTAGCTTTGTCGAAATAATAAAAAAAAACTAGTTTTAAACATGATCCCCCGGTTTGTGTAACAACGTATTATTATAATTAGAATCAGTCATATTTATTGTTAGTTATGTATATTTTTAGCAAGCAAACGATCAAATATATTTTAAATTAATTTTAATATGTTTAAGTGTCGCTGCCTCAAAAACTCCCCAGAGGAACGTCCGATGTTTCACATGCCGATCTATAATAGTTTACAATTATTTCTCGTAAATATACCTACCTAGTCCTAGTACACGTAGTGCATTGTCTTAATGCTCGGCACTTGCCTCCTCGACTAATGAGAGAGGTTATGCTTTAGTCCATTTCGCTGTCCTAATTGGATGGATTGGTAGAATTCACCTACCTCTCAAATTCTTATTTAGAATTTCTTTAGGATGTTCTCTTTCACCGGTAACACAGGTTTAACAATGGGAAATAAGATTACATACGTAATCATTTTAGGGGAATTTTATGGGTGTAAGCACGAATCACAATATCTCATATTCGACAAATTATTTGATTGGGCTTATACATAACCGGCCTTCACAATAAGTCCACCATTAAGTCCTATTGGACTTAATAGTGGGGTCTACACACTATAAACTTGTATTTAATATTTCTTAGTAGGTAGGTATGTATTTACTTATTAGTCGCGCAGCCGCACGAATGTAAGGATATGTGACGTCATTGCAAAATGACGATAACGCTTGAATTTGCATTAAGAATTAGGTACGGCCAAAATGAAAGATTATATTAACATTTTTAAAGAATTAGAAAAGTAGACTGAACTATTTAAATATTAAGGATTTTTTAATTATTATATAAATCGTTTTTCCTTATTTCTGTTGCCCGTTGCTTCAAATGCGTGGTTAAATTTACCGATTCCGTAGGAGAATAAAATTCTATAAACAAAGACACTTTCAATATATCTCGTATTTCCCAATTTTCCGGGCAACTTATTCATTTGTTCGTTCCCTAAAAACCTTATTCGGACTAATATAAACATTTAAATAATGCATAATCGGTCTAGCCTTTTCTTGTTTTGTTTTGTTGGTGGTGGGATATACATATCCGCCCGGATAGCGACCACCGTAAACAGGGTGAAAAACCGGTGTCGCGTTCCGGGATCAGCCAGTGTACATCGGGTTTTTGTCGGGGGTCTAGAGTTTGGGTTCGATGTTTTGGCCGTTTTGCGGCCTTCTGAGTACTCTGACACTAGACCCTCGACCGCTTCTTTACATTCTTGCCCATGGCGTAGTGTGAAGAAGCAGGCCGGCAAGATTGTATGCACTGACAGAGTGGTCACATTGCCGTGCCAGGATAAAAAAAACAGATTAATAGTCTTAGGAAAACAATAGTGGCAATATGACACTGAAATTATTACAATATGGTGTATCTCCATACGGGTACGCTTTCACCTTCGATGTCTTCCTTTTAAGGCGCTATACGCATACCTTAACATTTGTTAAAAGAGGACACATAGAGCACTATTAAGATTATGTCACCTATAAGGTTACCCATTTATGAACTAAAAGGTTCCTTTTTATATGGTTTATATTAGGTTGACCTGTATCTATCTATCTATTTTTATTACTTCTCTACAAAAAACGCTGTAAGTAAACAGGAAATATCTGACACCATTCATTCAGTCTAAAATAAATCATTCACTGTCATATTACTCGATCATTATGACTTGTGACCGAGGAGAGGACGTCTCATTGATAAGTTTATTTATAGATATGTATATGTGTTTTACGTGGTATTTTTAAGTTATCTGTTAAGTTCAGAAGTCGTACCGAGTCATGTATTTTATTGATAATTGTAGAAAAACATTGTGAGATTCTAATTGAATATAAAAAACTTAAGACAATCTATGTAACTTAGTGAAACCATGGCTTTCTATTTTAAAGTTTTTTTTGTCTGTTCTGCAGTTCCAAATATTAGTCTCTATATAAAAATAAATAGATTTTACTTCTTTATGTTATTATAAGAGCATGAACAAGCCATTGAAAGAATACAACATAAAAATGATTTTTCATTGATAATATTTATAAAACGGTTAAATTATATTTTACGTGGGTCATTTAAGACTTACCAACCTATTTGTAGTTTTATTAACAGGTTAGTGTTTTATCCTTATTTATATTACGACCTTATTATATTTATTTAAAAAGAAATTAGAAAGTTCATTCATATATTCGAGAGTGGAATACGAGTGCGACGACGAATCCGTATCATATAAAACACGTTCCATATATCACCTATTATTATTATTAGATCTATTATGAATTCACTAACAAACATAATTAATTTTTATAAGTACATTTATGTAATTAATTAAATGGTCATTGGTGATGCTATAAAGCTTTATTTTTAGTGTAAGTATGTTGACCAGGAATAGCTTGACCTACTTTTTGCTCAAAAACACACTGCCGTCTAGGGACTACAATTCATTCAATTTACCTAATGGAACAAATTTCCACAACTCCCAACGGCTTGCACAGTAAGTAATTAACACATGTTATAATTACATTGATCGCGTATTAATTTATAACTTGTTTAAAAAACATAATAGCCCGTCATTGCCATATACCGGATGTGAAATGTTTATAGTCGTGAAAGTCACTATTAATATTGTGCAACTACATTATATTCTGCTTTAACGTGCATATAACATATAACCTCTTACGTGCATATCAAACGATCGACAGTGTGAAATAATAAAGTTTGCGTGAGAAGACACATCTCGGTGATATATGGAACGTGTTTTATATGATACGGATTCGTCGTCGCACTCGTATTCCACTCTCGAATATATGAATGAACTTTCTAATTTCTTTTTAAATAATACATCACGATAGGCACACGCTTGTTGTGCGATTACAAACAAATATTATGGTTCTAACGTTTCAACAGTCAGAGAATTTTTATCGGTTAGCTATAAATTATGTTTGAGGACTATTGTGTGATTTGCGTACGATTTTTGCTGCAATGATGCTACGGTATTTTTAAACGTTGCTTGTTTTTTAGTATCACTACATAGTATAAAACAAAGTCGCTGTCGCTGTCTGTCCGTCCCTATGTATGCTTAAATCTTCAAAACTACGCAACGGATTTTGAAGCGCTTTTTTATAAAAGATAGAGTGATTCAAGAGGAAGGTTTATATGTATGATACATGTATAATATTGTAGAGAAACACGGATGAATTTACTGGTTTCTAATGTGATGTCGTAAATAAACACATTTTTTGCGCTTACATTGCAAACGCTGACTGAACCCCATGAGATAATTTATCCCAAATCTGATCTCCACGCGGGCGGAGCCGCGAGCAACAGCTAGCTATCTAATAAAGTAATGGAAACAGGTACGTCTTGTATATTAGTATTACATAATTAGAAACACACAGGGCAACGAGTGCTCCACTGCTTATCCTTCAGCAGCGATGCTCTCCGAACATATAAAATCTCTAGCCTTTAAAGAGCGAGTGATCACTTTAGTTAGTGTGATAACTAAAGGAGACCTATGAAATAATAAAATACGTAATTCAAAAAGTTATCTAAAACCATTAGCGTTATTTTTGAAATTGCTATTCATTATGTAAAATTAATTTCATGCTCCGTTAGGAACAAACAACTTTATACTTCACAATGCACTTAAGTTCACTAAACCATTTGTGAAAATTATATCTTATTCTATTAATAAAGTATTTATTACAAGAGTCAAGATTATCAGATCGGAAATGAAACAAGTTATGATATTTTTTACCGCCGCGGCCACAGAGATCGTGTTCCGTTTTTTTTGCGGTCTATGGAAAACGAAGGTTGACATCCACGGACGTTCCGGAGTTTGATTCCGGTTGAAGGGAAAAACACCTTAATGTCTAACTACGGTGATATAACTGCAGCGAATAGTGGTAACATTCGATGTGGCTAATCTGATCCACTAGAAATACGTTTATGGCTAAACACTTCGATGTGATTCGTCATGATTGAGTGGCGATTATTGTAAGAACAACTGATTCAAGAATAACAGGATATATTTTTTATCAAAAAGTTTTAGAAAAGTTTCTTGCATATTTTATTGCTATTAGTAAGACTTGTGTTAATGGAATATTTTGTGCATGAGTCATGTTTGATGTCTAGGAAATAAATTGTAACAAAATATTCATCAAACTATTATTGGTTCTCTTTAAATAGAAGATGGGTGTTTAGATAGGGCAATATATTATTACTAAATTGAACAGCGCAATAAAAACATAAAATCATTTACAATATTACACATACAGTTACATACACAGCAATTTCATAAAATAATGAGAGAATTTTTATTTAATCTAGCTATTGACAGCCTCCGTGGCGCAGCAGGCGAGTAGCCGGCTGTGAACCGAGAGGCTGTGGGTTCGATTCTCACACCGGGACAAATGTTTGTGTGACAGACAGATATTTGTGTCCGGGGTATGGGTGTTTTGAGACCGAAAGTATCTCGTAGTCCCTGATACCCACGACACAAGACTCGTATCTTAGTGTGGGATCAGGGCTATGTGTGTGACTGTTGGGTGTTATTTATTTATTTAATAAACAAAGGCAGTAAATAGTTTGTTCCATTTTATGTGAGGAAAATGAATTATCCGTTCCAGGATTAGTGTGAATTGTTTTAAACAACGTGTAATCGTAATATAATTGGTGAGAAGCAATGTTTGACGAGATTTAAAGGTTATTTTGTTTGTTTTAGCAGCATTGTCATAAGCTATTTTATACTAAACTTCCTCCACGATTACAAAGCAACAAGCAGTGCCACTGAATAATTAAAATTAACTTTAAATCATTAAAACAAACACGCTGCAATATGTTTATTTTATTATGTTCATTATACATTGTGAAACACTAAGCCGATACAAAAAATTAAGAAACTTTAGTTATGTTGAAAACTTATATTATACCTCGGCTATATCAAAACATGTAATCGCCTTGAAACGTCAAACGATACTCATGATATTTGATAAAGGTGAACTAAATGTATCACGTATCGCATTCCGTTCCACTTGCCGTCAAACGTATGTCTTCTAATTTCGCTTAGTGCCTGTAAACGGGTTCGCTTGCTTTGTTACTTATAGAAAAAAATCCTTATAAATGGTCAGCATCATTATCAATATTATTTTTAGGTTCCCTAGTGTCCGCTTCATTGACCTTCAACACCTTTGGAAATGTTTCTATTGATAAGACTACCATAAGCAATTTGTCTCGTTCTATGTCCTGAGTTTGAGCTCTTCTGTACCTGCTAATCTTTCAACCCGGTTTCGGAACAGAAATGGAAGTTACGGTGTTCTTGATGGTACAGACATACTAAACATGATTTCCAAATAAGAAAATTTCATGAGAATTTCAAGCAAAAGTCGATGTATGTAAAAATGTGTAATTCCAGATTATACTCGCAGAATACAATATTGAATTGATGTTTGATATAATGTTACAATTAAACAAACCATTTGTAACAAAAATTAAAATTATTGCATACTCATTGTTATCAGCTTCTACGAAGCAAATATCCGAAATCGATACTCAGTTAGCGAGTTAATAGGTTTGGTTTTTCGACATCACTCATCCCAATTTAGGTTAATAGAAAGACGCCTGAAATGTTCCTTAAATTCTTATTGCTTTAACAATTAAATATCTTATGGCAAACTTATTGCTCAAGTGTAAACAAACGTTTAACCCCCGTTTAAATTATTCCTTTGTTAGAACTGGTCATTAACACTAAATACAATAGAGATAATTAAAAACAGTTCAATGGTCTATACTTTAGAATCCTATGTTAGCCATAATATGGTGCTAAAGGCGTGCATGATGATGATAAAGAAACAAGTATAGTAATTATAGAAAATTTAGATCTGACATCTTGCTTCTAATTTCGAATCGAATGTTACCACACTACTTCCAAACTGTTACACGAAGGTTTACTAAAGTTAAATGTATTTATCGATGCTCTGTGAGTACGGCTGGTACCCACTGTCCGGTGACGTCAGGTCATAATGTTCGCGCAATCCACGAAGCATGACGCCTGTTTCCGCCAACGTTTCCGCCTTCCATCACAGAATTATGTGAACTGCTAAATCGAATTCTCATTGCGTAATACCTAAACCTTAAAATTACGGTTGAATTATTAAAGAGATGTTTTCTTGTTTACATTCGCCTAGAGTTTTATTTGACAGTTAATTACCTATATTGTATTCAATACACTGTTCTTTGTAAAATGGTGTTGATTGTTTGTTTTATATTTAGATACGCAATATCCTGTGACTCTGCAGTAAGAAGTGGCACTTCATTGATAACATGTTCGATAACATATTTTGGTGTTACCGTTTGAATACTTTATCTTATTTTTTATTCTCAAACCTTCATCTAAAGATAAAAGAAACGAACAATAAGATTGCCAGATAATTCATGATTCATATATCAATGTATAGTTCAGTGAAACATTAAAAACAATATTCTCAATTGATTAATTTTAACTTTCATTTCATCGAGGGAGAAAATGAACAGAAAATCAGATGACGAATTATAGTCATAGCTATACAGACATGGTAAAACAGCTCAAAAAAGAGACTAGTGTCAGAAGTTTCCTAAAATCAGGCAGATACAGTAAATTGATGACATATCTAGTCTTTAAATCTCTTCTTTATATATAGGTATAAACATTCTGAATCAATTCTATTTTTAATTCAATTTTTCTAAATAATAGAAATCTACAATATCATAGCAACATTCTAAAAACTAAGTGCGCGTGCAAAATCGAGTGTAATATAGAAATAAGTATGTTCAAAAATCTGTATCTATTCATCAATATTTGTAACAGATACTAAGCATCCGGTCATTAAGCGTGATTAGAAATACGATGAAGCTGAGCAAACTGGTTTTCTTTGAATTATTATACCAACAGATAAGGCAAATAATCTTTTATAGACTTGCAAAGGTTAGAGGAAATCCGTTAACCGACAACAATTTAAATTACTGATAAATAAAGGTAATTTTCAATCAGGAAATTTCTAAGCTTAATCGAATCAGTTTGCAGTTCACGTTTGAGAAGAACAAAACTCTTCGGATAAAGAAGAATTGTTCCAATTTATTTTTATACTCAGAAGTTTATAATGTAATCATTTAATTAGAATGTTAAAGAGCTATTTACTTAATTTAATTGATACTTAAGTAATTGGAAAGTTTTTTTATATATTACCGAAATCATGAAAAAAAAGAAATTCAACAGTGGAACAAACAATATCTCCCTTAATTTAACGATTTTCGATTCTAAATGCATTCGTTTAGAATTGAAAATCGTTGAATGCGATTAAAAACGAGCGTTATTGGACCGCAAGAAACCAGAGCCAAGCGAGTGGAGCCGCCGCGCCTCGTCCCCCAGTTCGTGTGACATATTGCCACACGATACTGTATTATCGGATATCGCGCACTTTAATTAGCGCGTAGAGAAATGCCTGACTGCCATGAATAATGAAAATATTTTGTCAAAGGAAAATTTCCATTATACATGTGCATTAGAAATTTGTGATTAATTTGTTTATACGTCTAAATTTATAAAAAACTAGCTGTTGCTCGCGGCTCCGCCCGCGTGGAGGTCATGTTTGGGAGAAAAAGTATACAATACAAAATACCAATATTCTTGTGTTTAACTTAAAAAGGAAGGATTTTCATACAAACTTTCATTCCTTATTTTACCCCCTTAGGGTCGGAATTTCCAAAAATCCTAAAACATATATTTTTTATTTTTAACTAAAATGCCAAATACTAATTTTCATGAATTTATCTTCAAAAATGACGGATTTTCATACAAACTTTCATCCCCTATTTACCCCTTTAGGGGTGGTATTTCCAAAAACCCTTCCTTAGTGGATGCCTACGTGATAAAAGGTACCTACTGTTAAAATTTCAAGTCTCTAACCCCAGCCGTTTAGGCTGTGCGTTGATCGATCAGTCAGTCAGTCAGTCAGTCAGTCAGTCAGTCAGTCAGTCAGTCAGTCAGTTTCTTCTTTTATATATACAGATTATCACTATTCTGATTTTATCTTGTATTTATTTTATACATATCATGACAGAAACACAATTGAATAGAAAACGGGTAATGAGTTCTATTCTATAGAGTGGGACATATGATACTAATATAATAAGTTGAGTCATGATCAGCCTATCGCAGTCCACTGCTGGACATAGGCCTCCCTCAAAGCTCGCTTGAACTTAATAATCTTAAATATTTTAACATTATGTCGATAAGAAAATATTAATAAATTTTAAAATTGATATAATTAATAAGAAAATTATAATCGAAACAATTTTAAACCCCATCAGTAATTTTGCATGATGCCAGAGTACGCCGAACCTCTATTATTTTATAAAGATAAACTTTTGCATTTGTTTAGTTGTTGTACATAGTTTACGGTTTATGCTTGCTATTACATAAATAAAATTGCTTTGTTCGTACTACTTATTAACATTTTGCTGTAACTTTATGAGCTCTTTTGAAATAGGCCGATTACGATACGCGTCTGATATTTCATATTAATAAATGCTGATATTTTTCATACAAATATCTATAGTAAATTCTGTAATAGCTTATCACTATCATCGCATAATTACCGATAATTTAGCATTCCACTATATAAATAATACTAGGCATGTATTAAACGTTGTCCCACTGCTGGGCACGGGCTCCTCTACTACTCGCCTTAATCCACCACGCTGGCCTAATGCGGGTTGGTAGACTTCACATACCTTCCAAATTCTTATGATATCCAGATATGCAGGTTTCCTCACGATGTTTCCATTCCACTAATGGTAGGCAGCGGCTTTGCTGTGCCCTGGCATTGCAGAAGTCTATGGGCGACGGTGACTACATACAATCAGGTGGCCCCTCTGCTCGTCTGTCTATCGAGGCACTAATAAAAACTAAAACAAAATAATTTCAACAGCTCCACATTCAACGAGTAGAAAGTGTCCAAACAATGTGTCCGAGTTTCTTTGAGCGTAACCTTTACGAAACGTGGCGTGCATGTGAATTTTAATGTTCAGCCCATTATCCACCCGTCGATAACGAACTGGATTATATACAATTTTGAATTAATACCCGACCAGGGCTCCGGGAGAAAGTGTCCCACTACTCTGAAACAATCGATTGTTGCTCTTTCAAGTGTCACTGAGATATAAGACGAATATGACAGACTTCCTAGAACAGTGTTGCAATCAGCTCAGACTTTCAACACAATCGAATACGTGTCAATATACACTATACATATTGTATATTGACTCTAGACACACGTCCTGTCATTGTTTGCTGTGATGGCTTCGATGTTCACAATTTAATTTCTGATTGCGCACCCAGTTTATAGGAGGTGAAAGAGTTATGGTAAAAACGTAAAATTGGCCCAGATTCCAGAATCATGGCACCCGACATTTCCTTGTTTATACGAGATTGTTATTCCACGTCTGCTCAATGTAAATGTTTATGTGTTTAAAGATCCTTTTTGATAGATGAGAATAGAAAACCTTGAAATGGAAATATTTTGACTTCTATGGAGCAACCCCCATCGGGATAGTAAAATTACGTCTTAATATTGTGAGACAATCCAATTAACTGTTTACTGACTGTACGGGCCAACCATCATTATATTTTTGCAGCGTTAGCACGGCGCGTCGCATTGCTTTTACAACTTTATAAAAATTATATTCAGTGCGTCGATTGTTCCGACCGACGGCAAACGCGTACTCATATATCATTATCATAAAGCATTCATCATAGACTTAGCAATTTTTTATATTAAACGAGTGAAATTAAAAGACAGTCGTATCAATCAAACATATCAAAATAGATGTCCCGTACATCTTAATGGTCCTTCGAGCCGGATTACCACGTCGCGAGTAAATTGTGTGAACTGTAACTTGTGCACGTGGCGCCGAGAACCAGCACGTGGAGACTGCAGCACATTATAGCTCACGGTAGCTGTATAATACTCGACGCGAAGTATATCAAAGTAAGAGCTTTCCAATTATTATCAATTCAACTACATTTTAAAACATGGAAGGTCTTATTACTACCCAATATCAGATTTTGGAGGGCATGCAACAACTCCTCCGAAATTTTAAAAAGGACGGTCCTGAGCGCAAAACTCCGGACTATATCAAAAGGAGGTTGGATACGCTAGAATCATACTGGCAGGAGTTCCAATCTAACCACGAGCAACTGTGTACATTAGATGATCAGTCTCACGAATATTTTGTTAAAAACTACTATCAGCAGGCTACAAATTTTTATGATGAGACCCGAACTTATATAAGAAAATTTTCATATTTAGTCGAAGGTGAAAGACCTAAGACTCCGGTGGTATTAAAAACAGCAACTCCCTTACATACAAGGACACCATCACCCAGTGGTCAGCAGTTATATATACCAGGGGTAGAAAAACAACCACGAGATTTTAGTATGCCATCAACGTCATTTAGCAATGTAGATAACGGTACCAGCAGTAAATTAGACGAAATGCTTCGTCGTCAAAAAAGTAACTTTAAGGCATTTTCGCGTACAATTCAAAATATTGATTTAGATGCAATGTCAGAGAAGTGGGAATTTAAAGATATGCTCCAAAGTGTCCAAGCTAGATGGTCTGCAATCGATGCCCTACATTGGGAAATCGATAGCGAAATGATAGGAGAAAATTTAGACTACGAGCACACCTTCGCTTCGTACGAAGAAAAATTCTATTCAATCAAAAAATCACTTAATAGCAGAATGTGGTCGGTACAACATAGGGACCAATCAACACCACAAATGGATATCCCTATTTTTAATGGAAACTTTCACCATTGGCTTACCTTCAAAGATTTATTCTCCGAGACTATACATAATAACCCCTCAATGTCGAGCGCCCAAAAAATGCAATTTTTGAAGGGCAAACTTAGGGGTGAAGCAGAAAAATTGGTGCAACATTTACGCATCAGCTCAGAGAATTATCAAGTTTGTTGGGATATACTTAACCATCGATTTAATAACATCAAATTAATTTTTGCATCTCATATTAACCTTCTCCTAAATCTGCCAGCAATAAGTCAGTCGTCATACTTTCATATTAAAAATATCCATGATACCGCAAAAGAAAGTCTATATGCTGTGAAAAACCTCGGCGTAGACATTTCTACGTGGGATCCGTTAGTGGTACATATTTTGGATCAAAAACTCGATGCGGACACCCACAACGAATACATTCAATCATTGTCTAATTCACGAGAGCTGCCTACATTAAAAGATTTCTTGGATTTTCTAGAAAACAAATTTACTTCGCTAGAAACAAGTCGTAAAAAACAGGATTCTTCTAAAGTATCTCAACAGGCGACAGACGCCAAATCTAACAAGAAAACACATTTATTTAAGCCGTCTCATAATATTTGGAATACATCAAAATTTTCCAATGCAAAAGTATTTAATTCAACTACGCAACCAATATGTCCACTATGCAAAAATGCGCATAAAATATTCCATTGCGATAGCTTCCTCAAATTACAAAGTAATGAAAAACGAAACGCAGTGGCGAAGTTGAATTTATGTATAAATTGTTTATACGATCATAAAGGCAAACAATGCATATCAGAAAAACGATGTCAGGAGTGCAATGGCCGTCATAATACTTTGCTGCACGAGGCCTTCGTTAAGCTAACTAACATGGGGACGGAGCAACGAAATCGCACCTCGCATGTAAGCTCTGCGAACGATCCTTATGTACTTTTGGCAACAGCTTTAATCAAAATACAGGCCGGGGATGGTACTTATCATGTCATGCGTGCTTTGGTGGACCCAGGAGCACAAATGTCCTTAATTACTGAAAATGCTGCACAAATATTAAAATTACCACGTCAACGTTGTAAAGGTGTTCTGTTTGGAGTCGGTGGAAATGAAAATAACTGCAAAGGAGTGCTTCATATTGCATGTTCATCAAATCTCAAAGACTATCAATTCACGGCTGAAGTTTTCATAATTAATAACATTACCAAAAATATACCGTTCCAGTCTTTTCATAGGCCATCATGGCCATGTATAGAAAACATCCCGCTAGCTGACCCAAAATTTAATATCAGCGGCGCTATAGATGTTTTATTGGGATCAGACGTGTATCCTTTTATCATTTTAGAAGGCATCATAAAGCCCGAGTCTTCTCAATATGTTGCCCAACAAACACACCTTGGGTGGATTTTGAGTGGCAATGTTGTCTATCAAACTTTGCAATGTAACGTTATCATTAACGACATAGATCAGATCAAACGTTTTTGGGAAATCGAAGATATTTCCAGCACCAATAATTCAAATATGTCGGAAGAAGATAATCGATGCATGCAATATTATCAAGCCACAACTGTTCGTGAAGAGGACGGTAGATACCGAGTAAGATTACCCTTAGTGGAAAACGCACGTGAAAAACTAGGGGACTCTAAAGGCAAGGCTATAGCTCAGTTTTTACAGTTAGAAAAAAGATTCACTAAAAAATCTGACATTCACAAGGACTACAAGTCATTCATAAAAGAATATGAAGAGCTAGGGCACATGTGCCAATCAACCGACATATCGCATATTAATTATTATATGCCACATCATTGTGTACTACGCTCTGATTCCGCGACCACGGCATTAAGAGTAGTATTCGACGCATCATCCAAAACATCCACAGGATATAGCTTAAATGAGGTAATGAGTCGTGGGCCCAATCTGCAGCAGGACTTGCTATCTTTGATCCTTAGATGGAGACAATATCAGTTTGCCTATACCGCAGACATTGAAAAAATGTTCCGACAAATTTTGCTTCACGAAGACGATCAGCAATTACAGAAAATTATTTGGCGTAATTCATCAAATGAATCATTACGCGAATATAAGTTGACAACAGTCACTTATGGCACCAAGGCTGCGCCTTTCTTAGCCATGATGACTTTAAGGCAGTTGGCTATAGACGAGAGTAGCAAATATCAAAAAAGCCAAGCTGCGAAGGTCATACAGGAACAGTTTTACATGGATGATCTACTCAGTGGACACCATGATTATCAATCCGCAAAACAATTGCAAACAGGCCTAATACAGTTATTAAAATCAGGCGGAATGAATCTAAGAAAATGGTCGTCGAACTGTCCGAATTTGTTGAAAGACGTAGACTCATGTAACAATTTAGACGAAATCTTTAATTTCAAATATCAGGAATCCACGAAAACATTAGGCTTACACTGGCAACCCAGCACGGATCATTTTACATTTCAATCAAAGTTATGTACGTCATCAAAGAAACAAACTAAACGTACGCTTTTATCCGAAATATCGAAGTTATTTGATCCATTAGGTTGGCTTACACCTATATCGACTAAATTAAAGATTTTATTTCAAAAAGTTTGGTTGAGAGATCTACAGTGGGATGATCAGTTACCAGCTGACTTGAACAAGGAATGGGATACAATTAAAAAGGATTTAATGAATATCAATCAATTTAATATTCCAAGGTGGTTGCATTGTCATAAAAACGATACATTAGAATTACACGGTTTTTGTGGCGCATCAATGAAGGCGTATGCAGCGGTCATTTATTGTAAAATTAGCGGGACAGACCAACATGGACATCCCTCCGTATCAATCATATTAGTGGCAGCGAAATCAAGACTCGTGCCACCAAACAAGACCGTAACATTACCACGCTTGGAGCTTAGTGCAGCCCATTTATTGGCAAAATTAATGCAAACGGTAACAAACTGTTTATGTGATTACAACACCATTTTATACGGATGGTCAGACTCAACCGCAGTACTAGGCTGGCTCCAAGGGGATGCCACTAAATGGAAACCCTTTGTCGCTAACCGAGTAAGAGAAGTTGTAAAAATATTGCCAGCGAATTGTTGGAGATACGTCAAATCGAATGAAAACCCAGCAGATTGTGCAAGCCGAGGTCTGTCAGCTGAGCAACTTCTCCAGCAGTCCAGTTGGTGGCATGGACCGAAATGGCTGGCTGCTTACAATGACAGCGGCTTTAAAAATCAACCTGTCTTCAATACAAATGAAGAAACTAAACACATAAAACAAATAAATGTTTCGACGTATCCATACAAAGATTTCCTTAGTAATTTTATTCGCAAGTACAGCAGTTTTACGCGCGCAACTCGAGTTCTTGCATGGATACTACGAGTAAAATATAACACCGAACAGATGTTTTTATCAGCTGATGAATTAAAAAGATCGCAAATGATTATCATTAAACATATACAGTGGAGTGAATTTGCGGAGGAAATAGAAGTTTTACAAAAAGGAGAAAGGGTTCACAATAAAAGCAAATTACTTAACTTGAGTCCATTTTTGGACCCGCAAGGATTACTTCGAGTTGGCGGTAGACTGAAAAATGCACACATAGACAAAGATACGATCCATCCTCTTATAATACCTCATGATTGTCACCTGACGGACCTACTTGTGGACCATGCCCATAAAATGGTATTTCATGGGGGCGCTAGAATCACTTTAGCATGGTTGCGGAAACATTATTGGATCATCGGAGGCAACCGAGCTATCAATAAGAGGTTGAGAAAGTGCGTTAAATGTCGTAAACATTCACCAGAAAATCAATTACAATTAATGGGTGACTTGCCGGAATCGAGAGTTAATCCTACCAGACCTTTTTATAACACGGGAGTGGACTTTACGGGCTATGTAGAAATAAGAGCCAGCAAAGGCCGTAATATTAGATCAACAAAGGGCTACATCGCCGTATTTATCTGTATGGTCACTAAAGCCATACACCTTGAATTAGTGTCCGACTTATCATCATCATCATTTTTAGCTGCCTTAAGGAGGATGGCGGCGCGACGAGGTACTCCACGCCACATGTATAGCGATAATGGAACGAACTTCGTAGGCGCTAATAAGTTATTACAGCATGAGATCATAGAATTGAAGCACATCATCAACAATGAATTTCTGTCAGATGTAAGCGAGATGGAGATAATATGGCACTTCAACGCTCCTTCTTGGCCTAGTGCGGGAGGACTCTGGGAGGCTGCCGTAAAGAGCCTCAAGTACCATCTACGTAGAGTGATAGGGGAACAGAAGCTTACGTTTGAGGAATATGGTACACTTTTATCACAACTAGAAGCGTGTCTGAACTCACGTCCACTTTGTGCTTTAACGGAAGATTCCGAAGATCTTGATTGCCTTACACCGTCCCATTTTCTAGCAAGTGGCCCAATATTGACAATCATTGAGACTGAGCGGGACGAGCGCAAGAGGTGGCAACTAGTGCAAAAATTGTATCAAGACATATGGAAACGATGGCAAGCAGAGTACCTGTGTCAGCTAACATCAAGAAGCAAATGGTTAAGACCAAAGATTAACCTCAACCTAGGCGATATTGTTACCATCCATGATGCAAACTTGCCCGCCGGAAAATGGGCATTAGGCCGAGTCATCGAACTTCACCCCGGGAAAGATGGTTTCGTGAGAGTGGTCACTGTTAAAACAAAAAATGGTGTCATCAAAAGACCAATCACAAAATTATCTCTCCTGCCTACTAGCACCAATAAACCAGACGAAGCTCAAGCAGAAATACACAGCAATGCACAACCAAAAGACTCATCCTCGACAAAGGTTAAGTCATCGGGGGTAACTAAGAGCAACTGGAGCCATCTATTAACTTTTATATTGTTACTTTTTACTATGCTGACAGCGACAACGGAAGGTGCTTATAATATATCAAAATTCAGAACTAATCAAAGTCTATATTTCGACCGTCTATCTAATATGCAACTTATACGAGATAATTGGAAACTTATTGTATATTACGACATGGAACCTTATTGGAAAGCCACAAAATTATTTAACAAATACTTGAATCATCTGGAAGACACGTGTTTAAAACAACGTCATCATACACAATGTGACATGATTCTATTGCAGTTACGTCACAGCGCCGTAGAACTCACATACTATGACAGTTTGTTACTCGGCAAGCAACCTGACGCACACCGCAGACGACGTCGAGGACTCATCAATGGCGTAGGAAACCTGGCACACAGTCTCTTCGGCATACTAGACGATAACTTTGCCGATCAATATCAAAAGGACATAGACGCGGTTCGAGCAAATCAGCAATACCTCTTACACTTGTGGAAGAACCAAACTTCAGTTGTAGAGGCTCAATACAATTTTCTAAAAAGAATGGACGGCGTTATGGATAAGCAACATAAATTATTCAATAAACATTTAAATACCTTGGAGCAAAATGTAAGCGATCTCAAAGCTGAAACACAAAACTTGGATACTATCACTGACTTTACTATGTCGATGTTCATCACAAACAGCATTTTAATGAATGTGAGAAATATATAAACTACCCTGCTAGATACCATCACAGACATTTATCATGGAAAATTTGACATTCACCTGATGTCCCCAGATCAACTGAGAAATGAATTAAGCATAGTTTCCAGTCACCTATCAAAGGCCTTATCTCTACCGATCCAAAATATCCACACCGATATATCCGAAGTATATAACTTACTTAAGGTTAAAGCAAAAATAACCGATCAATATCTTATTCTAGAAATAAAAATTCCCTTAATAACCAGGGAAAGTTACGAGATTCATCAAATAATCCCCATACCTAATCATATACATAACCATACAGTGAGTATACTACCGATATCTGATTACATTGCAATAAATATTGAGAAGGATACATACTTGACAATGACCCACGCAGATTTATTAAAATGCCTTGAATTTAATCCTAGTACCAAATTATGTGAGTTGCATCATCCAGTCTACCACATGAGACATGATGAAAATTTTTGCCTCAAAAATCAAGCTGATAGTTGTGAGACTGTTGTTCACCCATGCAAGGATATATGGAAAGAGCTATCAATGACTAATAATTATTTATTCAGTTGCTGTGGTCAATGTACACTGCGCTTTATATGCGGTTATCAGATTACAACCGAACAAGTGAAGGAATCGGGTATTATGTCCATTGGACCTAATTGCGTCATCAAAGGTGACTCATTTATGATACTTCCTCAAAATCAACCATCAAATGATATGAACCTGAAAGCGCCTATTCTTAACTTAGATATTCCACCTATGAACAATATAATAAATTGGACCATAGCTAACTCCAGTGCGTATCCAAACCTGTCTATGGAAGACAACATTCAAAAGCAACAATTGAAGGAGATCGGCGAGCAAATCGATCAACTTAAGACAAATGATCTTCAATTGCAACAAATATCAGCACACGATGTTCATCACTATTCTGTAATTTATGTGATAATCTGTGCGGGCTGTGTGGCGTGCGCCGTGTACGCGTGGCGGTGCGTGCGGCGCGCGCACTTCGCGGTTGGCGCGGCTGCCCCGCCGGCTGCGGCACCAGCGCCAGCGGCTCCGGTGGCGGCTTCAACCCCAGCGCCGGCTCCGACGCCCCGAGTATCGTGTATCGACAGTGTTCAATGTATAAGTGAAAGTGTTCCACAGTGTAGTGTGTGTCGGTGCGCGAGTGAGCAATTTAATCCTTTGTACAAAACACATGTGCTGGACAAAGAGACTTCGCCTAGTTATACGACAATCAAATTTAGTGATAGCGCACATTTATAACAAAATCATTCTTAAGTATAAGTTAAAATTGTTCAATCATGTTGTACCTCATCTTCATGGCTACTAACATTCACCACTCATAAGCCTCATCCCCTGCCCGGGAGCATGTACGGGCCAACCATCATTATATTTTTGCAGCGTTAGCACGGCGCGTCGCATTGCTTTTACAACTTTATAAAAATTATATTCAGTGCGTCGATTGTTCCGACCGACGGCAAACGCGTACTCATATATCATTATCATAAAGCATTCATCATAGACTTAGCAATTTTTTATATTAAACGAGTGAAATTAAAAGACAGTCGTATCAATCAAACATATCAAAATAGATGTCCCGTACACTGACATTAGTTGAGCAGTATCTGAGATAATTAGAAATAAATAGAATAAAGCACATGAAATTTTTGATGCTTGCGTCAACCGTCATATTATGTATTATAACGACCGTATTAAGGTCATTTAGTTTTAGCTATTTACATAATTAAGGCACTTTGACAACAAAAACTACGTTAAACATAATTTTGCGTTGTCATTGCCATTCTTACTTTTCAAACCAGCCACAGACTAATAAACTTTCGAAGTTATATTTACCTCCGCCACCAACGAAGAAAAGTAAAGGCGCATAGTAATTTACCTGAAACAGTGTAACGCGTTGAAATAGTAAACGGTGTACAAGCTACAACAACGTTGCGTCTATTTTAGTTTCGGGATCACCGACCCACTGTCTAACACACTTCATTCACAGCTGTGGGTGATTCACCGTATTGTGTGCGCCCACTCTCAGCTCTCTAGTCTGCAGGCCATGTGCTGCCCGACTGGTAATGTTACAACTATAGACTCTTTGTTATTCATATTTTGGGATATTCGTATTGAGATTTTTAATTAACACTAGGCTCCATAGAGTTTTTACATAGTATTGTGAATTGATTCTATAATTGGACACTGTTAAGCAAAAAGATCCAACTGACGTTTTCATACTTTTGAGTAAATGTAGTCTAAAGTTTGACAGCTAATTTAATAATTAAAAAAATCCAAAACCCGACTGCGCTTGACTTTTTGCAGTCGGATTTTTGTTTTTTTAATTATTTATTTTATTTTAGAATTTTTAGTGGGTCGGCACACTCTTATGATACTATATTGATGAATATAATGCGTTACTGAGTTTAAGCGAAAACCGATATTCAAATAAAAAAACCGATACCGAAATGAAAATTTATTTCAACATATAACTTATATACATTTTTGTAATCTCCTTTATTTTTATACCCTACTCGATAGGTTTGGTAAATTTTTTTTTATTAATGTATTACTATTTCGCGCCAAAAATTCACAATTTTGATCTTTTTGGTCCAACACTTATCTAAGGACACTTGGGATTTTAAGACGAATATAACGTTACCTTAACAGTCGAAATCTATCCAGGCGTTCGGAAGATACCCTTCCTAACTTAACCCTTCCTTGGCAGTTGGGTAAAAATAAGTACCTACTATGCGGTTACTAATTCAAAATTAGTTGGGTAATAAAACATGACAAGTTTTTTTAGTCATCAAACTGGATGGATCTTTTGTGCACTTATAAAAATTTATTAGGAGATTATGATTATGTATTTAACTCAATTTCATAAAGAATGTTGGTTGGATAATTTCTGCTTAACAGGGTCAAATTTAGGCTCGTATATGTTGCTCATGTATGTTGTTTTCTGCAACGCCGGTGCCGACTTGTATACAGGACCAGTGTGACACAAATAGCTGACGGAAAAGGCTTCGAGTTGCGAGCCACCGGCCGCTATCCGTTGTCATGTCGGAGCCGGACTCATTAGTTCCGTTAAGGGGACATTAAGCGTGTCACTGTGCTATACTTGGTGTTTAGTCACTCAAACTGGCAATTAAACGTCCGCATTACTGTGTTTTCATAGCGAATACAATATGGCAGAGGATCCGTCCTTCAATACGCACCGGATGTATCACGCGAGCTACTGATGTCTTTATACAGAATTATAGTTATCTCACGTACGCAACCTTATAAAGTGGTATTAATCAACTTAAACCCCTTTATCTTCATTGAAAGGCGTCAACGTTCGGCCGCAGTCCAGACGCTTAAACCATTAAAGAATCTTAAGTAGCTCATATGATTCACGCGAGTGGGGTCGAGCGCCGCTGTTTCCACTCGAGTCGCTTTTATGCTGGCATTTACCGCTCGTGCACTGACATCTCTGGTTTTGATTATTTGGACCCTTTTAAGCAGAAAAGATCCAAACCATTTTTGAAGTGATAACTTCTTTAGGCACGTTGGGCACTTTTGGGATGGGGAAAAAGAACTGAACTCGCGTGACCATCACGCTCAGATAATTTACTTTGACATAAGCACGCCTATGAAGTTCTATAATTATTGACAAGCATATCATAAAAATAAGTAAAGTTAAAAAACATTCATAAAAATTACACCGACTTCAAAAACAAATTATGCGTCACTATAAAATTTGAAATTTGCCCTCGATTTTTCTGAGATCCCATCATCAGACCCTGACTTGGTGCCAATGGGACCACCTGGAAAGTATAACCTTTTAAACAGAAAAAGAATTTCTCGAATCGGTGCAGAGGCGTCTTCGAGTAATCGTGGAACATACATAAAAAAACAAATATTCCGACGAATTGAGAACCTCTTTTTTTGAAGTCGGTTAAAAAGTTACTACTTCATGGACGCTGTTCCAAAAAAGAACACAGTAATTCCAAAGTTTTAAGTTTTCACTTCTGTCGGTTGTCCCCATGACTGCCTGTGTTTTTTTTTATGAAATCGAGATAAATACATAGCCATAATCTTCTAATCAAGTTTCATATATTACAAAAGATAGGCAGTTTGATGACATTAACCTAAAAAAACTTGTCATGTTTTATTCAACCCAACTAGTTTTTAGCGAGAGACAATCTATCCCTCGCTAATTATGCCGGCCTGCTGTGTAGCTTCTTCACACTACGCCTAAAGGACCCAGGATCATAGGAAGGCAAACTGTTCCACAGTTTGATGGTGCGGCAAAAATACAAATTTGCGAACCTCTTGGTTCGGGCCGGGGTAGTAGACACCACGAAGCTGTGGCTCCGCAAGCTAGTACGCGTAGTTCAGAGATGAGATAAGATCGAACAATTCTACACAGTTACTGCATTGTACTATTTTTAAATTCGCTGTTAAACTTTAAACTGTATTTACTCAAAAGTATGAAAAATTCAGTTGGATCTTTTCTGCATAACAGGGTCCATTTCATCTCTCTTTATCAGTGTTGAGTGGTATTTCGTTAGAGCAATGTATCACACTAGATGCTGTGTTACTCTGCACTCTGCTCGCAGCGCGGCCATGCAGTATAGCAGATACTATCTGCTTATTGAGTAACGCATTACGTTGCCGCTTTTGTTTCCTTAATGTGTACTTTCTTTACTTAGTCCAAGTCATTGTTGATTCCTCCTGATACAAAAGTATCTTTAAAACACAATGAAAGTTCTAGATTAATGACTTTTCATAGTTCGTGTTATTTAATAATAGCATTCTTTTACACATTCAAAGAATTCAAATTAGATGTTTTTATTTTAATGCAAATATGTATATTGAGAGCAGCTTGTCTTTCCGCGTATTATGTGATTTAGCGCGATTCGATAAAGAACGTCTATACTTTTACATTGACTAGGAAATTTCTAAGCGGACAATGGTTAACTAATACTTCCTTGATATTTAGTAAATTTGTTCCGTGATTTTCTCTTCTCGTGGTAGCTTTTATATAGATACATTATTACATAATGTTGGCATTATATTATTATTTATAATATGTTTATATTTATAGGTACAAATACTACACAAATAGGAGACATAAGAGAAATATTCCAATTAATACAAGATGTCACAAACAAAATGTCCGCGGCAGCATACTAAGGCTGAAAAACGGATATTGTCCAGTGTTCCAATCCGAGCTTAGCTAATCACAATTAGTGTTTAAATCTTCTATGATTTAAAAATGACATATGCCTGAGACTGTTTTAGATTTGTGCCATCGGACGACAAAAGACACAGCGAAATGTCATCGATACGGTGTTGATATTCCACCAGTGCGCACGAAGCGTTATGCTTTTACATTTATTATGCGCACCGCTAGAGAGTGGAACTGTTTGCCGGAGTATATATTTCCCGAAAAATATTACCTGTCGCGTTTCGTATGGTAAGTGAGATATCCAGAGGCCATCCGGAGGCCCAGATTCCCCCTTCCCTTCCCTAATCCCTATTCCTGTCCTTCAAGGCCGACAGCTCATACATGATACTTTCGTTACTGTGTATGTTCATGGGCGGTGGAGATCACTTAACATCAGGTGACCCACTGGCTCGTTTGTCGGACTATACTATAAAAAAAAACCTGGGTATGTTTAGGACTGGTACCTTCTAGGCAAGCGTGCTCCATCGTAGACCTCATCATCACTTACCATCAGTCGAGATAGTGATTAGACGCAAGCCTAATTATGGTAAAAAACATCGTTATGATATAAGGAGCTCATCACTCAGTGAACTCACAGCTTATGGGGAACACAGCTCTGAAGCGACGAGGATTCAGAACCACGTAGATATCGACATCGATACCGGTTGCTCTCTGAGAGTAGCATAAATAACTATTATGAATAATGTAGCATAAATAATGTAGTCGATTGTTGCAAATGCCATAAATTATTAAATTTATACAGAAATGTTCGGTACATTTCTAATAGAGTCATAAGGTACCTACCAAATGAGAGCATCAGAGCTCTAAATCTTTTCATTTGTAGTAACACGACGTCATTGACTTCTTCAGCATGACGTTGACAGAGGACGGTAACGCGTGACGCAACTGTCGAAAGTTTGCCATTGCCGAAGAAATATAAGGTAAACTAGCCACTCAATACAAATCTATACTAATATTATAAAGCTAAAGACCTTCGCCTAGGGCAACAACTACCTCTATTATACTCAAAGGATATGTACATCATCATAAAAATACATAGCTTCAAACATTCATGAGGTCCATATAATGTAGTTGTTCGTGTTCCGTCGCACAAATGTTAAAACATTACCATAAACGCAAGCTCACGCGTGTTTCCACATATCCGTTTCACTCGAACGCGGATCGTTAGCGGGTATTTTGAAACTCACTAGAGCAAGATTATTGGAAGTAATTGCACAGTGTCTCAATGCGTGTCATATACTGCTTATACATACATAATATACGAGATGATTCGCATTTTTAACAGACTTCAAAAAAGGTAGATTTCAATTACTGTGTATTTTACGTAATAATTTCGCCAACAGTGGGCCGATTTAATGTTTTTTTTTGTATTTAATAGTTATTTTTTTTGTGCCTGGATAGGCAGACGAGCAGACGGGCCACCTGATGGTATTACGATCAGGTATACTTAAAGTAGTCACCGCCTCCCATAGACTTCTGCAACGCCAGAGCATAGCAGATCCGCTGCCTACCGTTATCTTCGAGTGTAGACCTATATAAACTTGATTGAAACTCGATAACAAAATTTGGGAGGAAATATCCTCAACGGATTACTACAAACGCACTGCGATTCGGATTCTTCTTCTTCCTCGTTCCCTCAATGCTGAGGATCGCGACCACATGTCTTCAGTCTCCACTGTGTCCGGTCTTGAGCCGTGTGGACCGCCCGTTGCATGCTGCCGCCCACCGCTTTCCTCACTGTATGCGACCACCTTGTAGGTGCCCTGCCTCGAGCACGTCTGCCTTCCATTTGCCCTACAATTATTTGCGATTCGGATTATGGAGAGTTTTTAAATTTAATTGAATCATGCATATTAAACATCAATTATGAAAAATACCGACTTTTGCTAATATTTACTCGCACTCGCAGTAATAATTTACTACTAACTTGCTGCTTATTAAAGTTATATAAGAAGAATTGGATTTAATGTTTAGCTCTGTAATTTCAATTTACTTCCCTGTAAGTTATATATTTCCTCATGTTTTCACATATATATTTGAAGTTAATCGAGCTATTTTATATAAGATTAATAGTGTAATTACAAATTATCACAGAGACGAATTACTATCTGACTGGCTATTGAATAATACTTACTTTGCATACATAATTACTAGGAAACTGAGAAAGCCATCAATTCTGAACAATGTAATTGCTGCTCACTATGCCGGCATCCTATGATTTTTGAAATTTTCTCATTGTGAAAGATAATTTATATTTAGGAAAACAGTCAGGATTACGTACCTACCTGATACCTCAACAATAATAATTGTGTATGCTTGATAGTAAAAGTTGTTAATGCTTTATTAAAAATAGTGTGTATTAAATTTATATTATTCCATTTTACGTTGCTGGTTCTGAATACATATTTTCAGTAAGTGGTATTTTGTGTGGCATGACTTGTATGAGATGCTGCTTCTGTTACACTACTTTAGATACAAGGTCTTTGTGGTCAATAAATTTTCAAATGTATAACATATCTGTATATATAAAAGAAGAAACTGACCGACTGACTGACTGACTGACTGACTGATCGATCAACGTACAGCCAAAACGGCTGGGGTTAGAGACTTGAAATTTTGACAGTAGATACCTTTTATGACGTAGGCATCCACTAAGGAAGGGTTTTTGGAAATACCACCCCTAAGGCGGTAAAATAGGGGATGATAGTTTGTATGAAAATCCTTCATTTTTGAAGTTAAATGCATGAAAATTTGTATTTTGTAGTGTATACTTTTTGTCTCAAACATGCCTCCACGCGGGCGGAGCCGCGAGCAACAGCTAGTAGAATATATTCACCATAACATATATAATTATTTGTATGCAAGTTTTGGTCTTTAAAGAACCCAGTTGGTTATCTGATGAATGCCACCATCCATGATCACCCACAAAAATATATACTTTTATGTATAGTATGTAATAGAAATGTGATTGTTGTGCAAATAACCTTACCCAGTATCTTTACTTGCTTCTTATTATTGTAGACTTGCTGTTGAAGATATTTCTATTATTGTAGTAGACTCAATAATTCAATACGCCAAAATACTATTCGTTTACCTGATGATACTGCGTATGTATACGTAGATACCAGTTATATGTTACCAATAACTGTAACTTAACCATGAGTTTTCTCAACTATGTTTGCTAGCTTATACATATACATACATATACACTCACGCCCGTATCCCATGGGGGTAGGCAGAGACTATTGAGTGCCACAAGCTACGATCCTGACACACTTCTTTCGCCTCTTCCACATTCATACATCTTCTCATACATTTACGACGGTTGGAGGTACTTCTGATTTGCCCTTTTAGGAGAAGATCGTTTATCTGATTCGTAAACGTTCTCCTTGGGCGCCCTTTACCCACACTTCCAGTCACATTCGCACGAAATGAAAAATAGCTTTCGTAAATCGCCTTTCATCCATCCTCTCCATGTGGCCAAACCATCTCAGCATACCTCTTTCTATCTTAGTCACCACATCATTCTTCAACTCACAACGATCTCTACGATGTTTGCTAGCTACAACGTAAAATATTTATATGATAAAATAAAGAGCGCGTGTAGCGGTTATGTGAAAACCTAAATTTGGGACTAAAAGAACGAAATATTCCATATACATATACACTCACGCATGTAATCCTCGAAGGGGTAGGCAAAGGTGAAACCAGTACACCCACTTTTCGCCGAATTTCGGACCCATAATGTGATAGGGGCGTGCCTATCGCCATTACGGGTACAGGTTTCAGAATCCGGGCTAATACTGAGAACTTCTAGATAGAAAAACCCAGTATCACTTTACCCGACTCGGAGATCGAACCCGACCGAGACCGAGACCTCACCACAGCAAAAAACGCATGCGCAATTGCGCAACAACTGCACCACCGAGGCAGAGAATTCTTCAGGTAGAGAGTACGAAACATTCCATAAAGAAAGAATAACGCTGCAATAGTTTACCTATCGTAACTTTTTCAAATAAACTCCTTGTCGAGCTACACATTATTATAGTGGTCTCGTCATGCTTCTAGGTAATTACATAGGTAAATGATCATTTTACATAGTTCGTTCTTCAATTATTTTCGTTATCAAAGATAAATTTCAAGAAGAATTAAAACTATAATAGTTAAAAAATCGTTATTCTTTTAATGTAATGCCAATGACCCTCAACCGCATTTCATAATCTACCACTGTTTTATGGGCTTTCATAGATTCACAGTTAATTTAAGAAGAGGTGGTCTACGTGCGATGATGTCTAATCATCTAATGTTTTATTAAGTCTCTCATTTGTATGCATTGCATAATGTTACGGATCAAACACCTCTGGTGAATCAGTGGCTGTTACTGGCGCAATAAAATCTGGGCCATTCACGACACGTAATATTGGGGAAACGGTAGTTGAAATCAACGGGTTTTCACACCAGTAAACAGGAGATCAGTTTCCATTGAATTATTGTTATCTTCATTGTGCCAAGAATCAAAACAGATATTTCGACAATTGATTTTCAAAATTATACATTGCATCTGTATATATAAAAGAAGAAGCTGACTGACTGACTGACTGACTGACTGACTGATCGATCAACGCACAGCCTAAACGGCTGGGGTTAGAGACATGAAATTTTGACAGTAGGTACCTTTTATGACGTAGGCATCCACTAAGGAAGGGTTTTTGGATATACCACCCCTAAGGGGGTAAAAGAGAGGATGAAAGTTTGTATGAAAATCCGTCATTTTTGAAGTTAAATTATGAAAATTAGTATTTGGCCTTTTAGTTAAAATAAAAAATATATGTTTCTGGATTTTTGGAAATTCCGCCTCTAAGGGGGTAAAATAGGGGATGAAAGATTGTATGAAAATCCGTCATTTTTTAAGTTAAACGCATGAGTATTTTGTATTGTATACTTTTTCTCCCAAACATGACCTCCACGCGGGCGGAGCCGCGAGCAACAGCTAGTGTATTATATGAAAGAATCGGTAGTCGAACTACGTTTTTTAGCTAGCCTGTTTTATGCCCCACTGCTGGGCAAAGACCTCCCTTTATTCTTCTACCTCATTCGGTTTTCCGTCATCTTCCGCCATTCCCTCTCGAATGCTTCCAGGTGTAGTACCTGGTGTAGTACTGCATCGAACTACGTTATCTTACTTAAATATTAATCTAGTTATATAACTAATGAGTTGCAGAAATATGGTACTAATCATAAAGGAAGATAAAGGGAGAATGAAAATGATTATAAAAGCTTTACCTTTGCAATATAAAAAATATATAACCATTTAGAAATGTTTTATCAACATATTTATTACAGCCATTACGGTTTTAAAATCATAATGCGATCGTAATGTCACCTAAATATGTGTCAACAGATTGTGTATGCATTATTGAATACTTATGAGGGTCATCAATCATCATCATCACATAAATTTTATTTACTTAGTTAATATTTTTATTACGTGACATTGGCAAAATTGTGGAGTTGTTCCTCCGCAGAGGCCATTAAAGCAAGAAGAAGAAGAAGAATACTTATGAGCCATGTCTCATGAAACAAGTATGGATAAAATTATAAATTGTTAGTATAAAGAAACTATAAAAGCTTTTTTATTTGACCGATGAATTACTAATCCCTTAAAATATATTATTGATACTACTCTTTTACAATACAACAGATTGACTTCATTAAACCGGCAATAATATAATGAATATAAATATTTATTCATATTTGGAAACTATTTCCAATTAACGCTATCTGTTGTTGCGCATTTATTCTATGTATTTGAATGCACTTGTAATAACCATATAAGTAATGAATATAATGTTTTGTAATTTTTCTTCCTAGAACGCGAAGTAACGATTATATGCGGTTATTATTTTTACAACGAAATGGATTGTATTAGAACGCTTGAAGGTCAAAACAAAGATTGCTTTCCTGAAATCTGTGGGAATGGATACCGAGTTTAAGTTAATGATTATGATTAATATCATCGTAACATTAGTTGCAGTTGCAATATTGATGGCAAAATCATTAAGTTTATAATTCCACTCGATGGTATCCACCATCCACCTTGCTTTGTGGCATTTCCGTTTAATTGTTCGGGCTCAATTGAGTTTAATTTGTTTCGCACGCAGTACATCAGTTAGCACAAAATGTTCTTGTGGGTGCAACAATCGTTCACCCACGCCGAGCGTTTGAAACAATGAACCATGAATGGGCTGTAAACGTTTACCATGTTTGGTGTACCATCCTACGTAGTCGTAGGTACCTAGTCGATCCTACTAATTTACTGTCCGTATATTTAAAAAAAAAATACTTTTGTACCATACATATGTGTAGGTGTCATATTGTACCGTAAAATGCAAATTAATTAAGAATAAAAAACTAAGTAAAAGTATTAATCCTACTTCCTACTAATATTAATTTTGAATAATTATTTTTGAAGTGGTAGAGCCACGCTGTAGACATATTTGTCTACAGCATGAATGGGCCGGCTCGACCGGGGTGGTACCACGGTCTCACAGAAAACCAACGTAAAGTGACAGTTTACTGTCGCGTTTCGTATGGTAAGTGAGATATCCGGAGGCCCAAATTCCCCCTTCCCTTCCCTAATCCCTATTCCTGTCCTTTAAGGCCGACAGCGCATACATGATACTTTCGGTATTGTGGATGTTCATGGGCGGTGGAGATCACTTAACATCAGGTGACCCATTGGCTCGTTTGTCGGACTATGATATAAAAAAAATATATATTATAAATACGAATGTTTAGATTGTTGTTATTCAATCACGCTACAACGGTTGTACGGATCTGGTTGAAGTTTAGCACAAAGAAAGATTATAGTCTGGAATAGCACATAGACTACTTTTTATCCCGGAAAAATGTACATCCCGTGGTATAGTTTAGTTTTTCCCAGAGCAAAGGATCGACATGATTTTCTGCATAGTGGCAGTTTAGGAATCAGAAAATGACAAAGCCACTTTTTATCCCGAAAAAATGCACGCTTCCTATGGGATAGCAAAAAATAGAACGGTGTAAAAGCTTAAGATGCCTCCGTGGATTGTATACCTTTTCTTTCAATAAGTAAAAGTTTTTTATTCATAAAAAGTACACCGACTTCAAAGAAAAACAAATTATGCGTCACTATAAAATTTCAGGGTTGCCCTTGATTTGTCTGAGATCCCATCATCAGATCCTGACTTGGTGCCAATGGGACCACCTGGGAAGTATACCCTTATAAACAAAAAAAGAATTTCTCGAATCGGTCCAGGCGTCTTCGAGTTATCAGGTAACATACATAAAAAAAAAAGATTCCGACGAATTGTTAACCTCCTCCTTTTTTGAAGTCGGTTAAAATAACCTCCACGCGGTCGGAGCCGCGGGCAACATCTAGTTAAGAATAAAATAAGTGAAGTAAAAACTAAAGCATGTAAAGGTTTCTCTCGTATGTTAAAACGTGAATATGTCCTCGGTTTGTTGTTTCATCTACATGTGTTTGGTATAATGCTACAAACATAAAGTTAAAAAAAACAATGCGGGCCACGATACACGACGCTTATGTTAGCTTCAATCTCATTACAAAATGATCACGTACCATTTTTGAATAAAAAAAATATAGATATTATTTATTCAAGGTAGCTTTTTGAATATCGTTGGTAATTAACGCTCAAGAGAAAATCATTACAATAAATACTTACTTTTTATTACAACCGTTTGTAGATAACAATTAAAAGAAAAATTTTTTTTTTGTATAATCATGACTGAATTTTTATAGTTTTACTATGTTGCATTTTATCATTTCAGCTCTACGTTCTTCTAAAAGATTTGTATTTGATTCAACATTTGAATTATGTATCAATTCTTCTAAACAGGTACTTGTTATCTGTACAACAAAAACAAAAACATGAATGAAAGTCAAACTAACAACAGTCGTACAATAAATCTGTAATGAGGACTATCTGGCTTACGTGTCTAACGTGTTAATTAGACAGGTTCGTATTATTTTGAATAAACGTGGGCGTTTTTTTTTGTGGGGCGCTATGCCCCACTCTCGTTCCCCTATCGATATATATGACAGAGACCTTATGCATCCCCGGGATCCTAATCTTTCTTTATTATTTCATGTCTAATCTCCTATACCTCCTCTTTTCGATCCTATTCCTTTGTTTATTTCCAATTCACTCGCTTATCCACTAAACATGTTTTCTTAATGCTATTTTATTTATACCTTATTATTCGCCCTTCATGGGTTGCATACTGTAGTCTAAAGTCTGAAGTCTGTTCTAAACAAGTACTTTTAATATTTACGATAAAAAAATCATGAATTAAAGTCAAACTAACAGTCGTACAATAAATCTGTAATGAGGATTATCTGGCTTACGTGTCTATTGTGTTAATTAGGCAGGTTCGTATTATATATTGAATACACGTGGGTGTTTACATACGTCCATTTGCGGCTCGCAACGTGAACACGTGAGGGATCGACCCCTTCAAATGCATCCAATTAGCTCACCAGCAGTTTACAATGATCATGTCAAGCTATTTGGAAACATTGTTATAATATTAATACTAGCCCTGTATTAAACATTGTCCCACTGCTGGGCGCGGGTCTCCTCTATTAATGAGAGGGGTTAGGCCTTAGTCCACCACGCTGACCTAATGCGGGTTGGTAGACTTCACATAACTTCGAAATTCTTATAATCTTATATTTTCTCAAGATGTTTTCCTTCATATTTAAAGCAAGCCATAATTAACATTTAATACACACATAACTTTAGAAAAGTCAGAGGTGTATGCCACTTGGGTTTCGAACATACGTCTTTCGTCTTGGCAGGCCGTACCGCAACCAACTAGGCTATCGCTGCTACTAGTGGAAACATTGTTTTTCGTCTTCATTATTATTGGTCTTATACATACATATACACTCACGCCTGTAATCCCCGAAGAGGAAGGCGTGGTGTAACAAGTACACCCACTTTTCCCTGAATTTATTACAGTTCCATAATGTGATAAGGAGCGAGCTATACCGGGCACAATTCCTAACTCCGGGCTGATACAGAGTATTTCTAGATAGAAAAACCCAATATCAGTTTACCCGACCCGGGGATCGAACCCGAGACCTCGGCACAGCAGTCGATACGCATGCGTAATGACAATTGCACCACCGAGGCTGTCAGTTATTGGTCTTATGAATGATATCGTCACCTCAAATCATTGACAAAACATTTCAATTACCTGTGCGTTAATGACATTTAATACTAATCAAATTTTAATCGCATTTTAATTATTATATGTCCAAATATTGACAACCGGTGTTCGAAAAGAGCTATAGTTTCGTGCCCGTTCTCTATCGAACTGCATTCCGAAGTGGCGGTAGAGTAAAAAAGATTTTCGGAATCTAAATAATGTAGGTATATATATATCATTTCTTGGATTCAATAAGTATTTGATATGATTTGAGTGAGTTGCTCTGTTTTTGCACTTTTGGAAACATTTTATTGCAAAAATGTTATTGTGTGTGCCAATAGCATTGTTCTTGATGAAACCATGCATTATACGGTTTGTGACAGCAAAAACATGTTCAAACCACTTGTCGACAAAACAATAAGATTTCTGGTTCCACAGTGAGTATTGTTTTAATTTATGTAATTGCTGTCTTTTAGGATACCGTTCTTCAAACGTGGAACTCCTTTAGAATTGTTGTGTTCCTGTATATTTATGGTGTGTTATGTAATTTTGATATTGGACTTTTATTGTAGCTAACATACAGTTTTTTTATAAGATTTTTTGTAATATTTATGTTAAGCCTGCTGAAAACCCTAAATAAATAAATATTACTATGATATTAACACTAACAAATGATACCTCATACAACAGTAAAAAACAAAGATATTGTATTACAGTATAAATAACTTGATTATATTTCCTTGATTTGAAAGGTCAATAATAAATTTACTGTTTATTAGCAAAATTTAATGGGCACTTCTCGGTAACTTAAAATCTTGGAATTACAAAGGGTGGCTTGTGGCACAAGTGAAAAATATCCGAAAACTCCGTGCAAAATATAACCTTGTGGATTTATTACCCCTGGCCAACAGTATTCACCAGTAGCACCCAATCTATAAACAATATGTAACATATGATCACAAAAAATATGTATTGAAGCAAAACTACTGAATGTGAAATAAACAATATAATTAATAAATAGTCATTTCCGCCACTACCCCTATAGATCAATTCAATAAACGTGTTTAATAATGAACCCCTTTCATTAGTAGAGGAGGCCCGTGCCCAGCAGTATGACAATGTTTAGTACAGGGCTAGTATTATTATTATTATAATGAACCTTAGTAGATATTAGGTCCACAATGCTATTTTATATTCATGAATGAAACATAAGTTTATATTTAAAATTATAGCAAAATAACGATTTTTTATATATGTATATACATTATGAATTTATATTCTTCAGACTTATATTATAAATTTATTTATGAATGGATATGGTGCAGTGATGTGTAAATTGATTTATAGGCAAGGAATTCATGGAAAAGACCTCAGAAACAAGATTGGCGTGACCTTTTTACGTATTCTAGAAAAAGCAGTGGTTCTTATAAGGCGCAAGGAGTACTACCAGTTTAACCCACCGAATTTATTTCTTCAACATAGAATCGGTGGCTCCATTGGTATTTATTCAACCTTCACATTTTTGACGTCCCACGTATTGTAGAGTTTTTGCTGCAATATGAACAATGCTTATTGCCGAAATGTGGAATTCCTTGCCAGCTTTTGTTTCATTAGGTAGGTACTGCAGCACTGCAGCTATTTTGAACACTTGATTTTATATCTTTGTAAAAGAAACTGTAATGCTGTCTGTACTCTCATTACGGTCTATCAAATTCAATAAAAACTTGGTGTAAAAACTTTGATGTTATGTTCAACCATTTTTAGTTGTAAATACTAGACTGATGTTTTATAATAAATAAATACAAACTATTTATTTGAAAATAATTCATCATTATTGGGATTGTAAAGTATTTGTGTGTTATGTATTTGTAGCTAAAATAGAATTGCCAACCGTCCTGTTTTCCCGGTCCGTCCGGTTTGTGTCCTGGGGTGTCCTGGATAGTTTTTAAGCAGCGTCCTGGGCTTTTGAGGGGCCCTGATAAGGTCCTGTATTTTAAAATTCGCACACCACTAATGCAATCCTTACTTTAAGGGGGCGTCTCGGCTCGCAAGTGTTTACGCTATTTTAAAACAAAGATGCGTCCTGTTTTTAAACTGAATTGTCCTGGTTTTTCTAACTTCAAATCCTAGTATTTGAATTCCGGGGTTGGTAACCCTAAGCTAAATGGATAGGGACCACCGAAAATGTAGTGAAAATCCGTCATAGAGGCTTGTTCCGACAAATCGCGTTTCAGCGTGAGTATATCCAGTTACTTCAGACCGGCATAATTCTTGCCGACTGAGCTACGCAATGTCTTCCGACGGTCAACATTATATATGGACTATCAGGTCAAGTTTAGGCTTTTATTGCGCACTTTGCCGTGCCATAATAATAAAAACCGGAATCGTATGAGCCCACTTCATTCCAAAACAGTAAATTCATCGCACAAGTGTTGTATAACTTTTTTGCAACTGCGATAACTAATTAACCCGATTAATAGTATATTACACACTAAGGGAGAATAGAAGGGCACTCTCGCCCGCGAAACTTTTTGTAACTTTATAATTGTTTTTTTTTACTTATGAAATTTAAACTTTGAGTAATCAGAAAAATATTTTATAAATGACTAGCTGTTTCTCGCGGCTCCGCCCGCGTGGAGGTCATATTTGAGACAAAAAGTATACACAACAAAATACCAATTTTCATGCATTTAACTTCAAAAACGAAGGATTTTCATACAAATTTTCTTACCCTATTTAACCCCCTTAGGGATGGAATTTCCAAAAACCCTGATATATGTGTTTTTAATTTTTAACTGTAAGGCCAAATACCAAATTGCATGCGTTTAACTGCAAAAATGACAGATTTTCATACAAACTCTCTTCCCCTATTTTACCCCCTTCAGGGTGGAATTTCCAAAAATCCTGAAATACATATTTTTTATTTTTGACTAAAAGGCCAAATGCAAATGTTCATAAACTTAACTTCAAAAATGACGGATTTTCATACAAAATATCATCCCCTATTTTACCCCCTTAGGGGTGGTATTTCCAAAAACCCTTCCTTAGTGGATGCCTACGTCATAAAAGGTACCTACTGTCAAAATTTCAAGTCTCTAAACCCAGCCGTTTTGGCTGTGCGTTGATCGATCAGTCAGTCAGTCAGTCAGTCAGTCAGTCAGTCAGTCAGTCAGTCAGTCAGTCAGTCAGGCAGTTTCTTCTTTTATATATACAGATATTGCATCATATTAAAGAATCTACGATTACATATTTTACTAATCTTTTTTACTTAATTATTTTGTGATATATTTGAAGAACATTTTTAACTCTGTTGAAATACATAAAACAACGTAATACAAAATATAATTTTATTTCGATACTTCGATAAACAAGTCGTTGCTAGGTTACCGCGAGGAAAAGTGAGTTATACGCATGCGCGCCAGTGGAATCTAACCGGGAGAGAACGAGACACTTTTGTTCCTCATATAGGGGACGAAAGGCGAACTTTTCATCCCGCAATGAGAAAAGAGATTTTCAGAAAAAACCTGTAATGAATAATACAATATATTATCTTACGGCATTTTCTGCCTCGCGTAAGCACTCTGTGGAACTATCTGTCGACGGCGGTCTTTCCGAACCGTGACGACCTGGGAACCTCCAAGAAGAGACCATATTCTTTCCTGAAAGGCTGGCAACGCATTTGCAAGCTCTCTGGTATTGCAGATGTTCATGGTTGGCGGTGATCACTTTACATCAGGTGAGCGGCCTGTCCGTTTGCCCACTTTTTCATTAAAAAAAATGTATATTATGTTTTAACAAAGAGATTTTTCCGATCCATACTGAATATACAATTGGTTTTGAAGCGCATCTGTTTGGGCGGAGCCACCACGCTCCGTAGTTCGCTGGCATGCGGGTGTTTTCCGTATGCGTGTGCCAGTTTCCAACCAAAGTGTAAATGTGTTTGTGTATTGAATGTACGGCTTATTTATGTTGGCTTATAGTGTTAGATATACAATTCAGTGCACAAGTTATACTTATTTGAGAATTCAAAGGCATACATAACTAGCACTAAGACGTCTAGCGTTTTACTTAAATTGTTGTATAATATCATACACAATGACAGCCTCCGTGGTACAGCAGGCGAGTAGCCGGCTGTTAATCCAGAGGCCGTGGTTTCGATTCCCGCACCGAGTGAAATGTTTTTATGACAGACAGATATTGTTTCGGGACCGTAGTCCTTCCTGGTCATTGATACCTACAGTATAGGTATTACCTAATGTGGGGTCAGAACTATATGTGTGACTGTTGGGTGTATTAATATATCATTGTCTGTGGCGTATTTTTTTTAATATTGTTTTCCTATGATAGTCGGCAGATAAATACACTATGCAATCTCCATCAATCGCATGCAATTTTTACAATGTCTATCCAAGATTGGAATTAAGTATGATCCTTAATGATGTATGAATTTTCTTTAAGATTTCAAATTCCTATTTATGTTGAAGTGTATGTATTCTGTAACATAAATTTCGAAACGTTATTTCATAATATGACCTTAGTTAAAACTTATGTTTGTATTTTCTTTGGTTAGATTGCGTAAAATTGTATTTATTGAGAACGAGTTTTTTCCGGGGCAAAGTCGAGGTCAGATTTCTTAATTATCAAGCTACAAATAAAAATATGCTCTGATCTTATTTCGTGAAGGTTTTCATAATATTAAAGGGCTATCTTATGAGTAAACATAATTTTGGGCAATTCGTGTGTAATATTACAATTAAAAAACATGTAGTCCTCTCGAATTACTATATAGCCAGTTTTGTATTGATTAACTTTCTTAACGAGGTCACGTGATTTAATTTGTTTATTATTGCAAATTTAAATTTCGCGAATGCCATTTAGTGGAACATTTCGTAACATTGGAGATTATTTTCCCTCGTACCGAATCACGTTTCCTCGATGAAAGTCCATGATACTTGATGATACACACATTTTTGCATGCACACTAGTCAATTAGGCTACATGCAACATTGCTTTCCAGCCTGTTTGGGTGTTGTAAACTTGTTTTTTAATTCACAGATAGTGACGCAATCAATTCTAGCTGTCAAATTAATGTCAAAGGAAATTAATCGTGTATCGTTTTGTTAGATCAGTATCGATATCACACGAAACTCTGATGTAAGTAAACATGTCATATGTTTTGTACTTGAGTCGTGTTGTTTCAACTGTATTCGATTTATGACTGTCTTTTTTTCATAAATTATCACGTTATCGCATAGTTCTAACTATAGACACATTTTAGTGTTACTATTTGATATAAACAGAGAATCATCAAGTGTGACTTCTTTAAATAACTCTATGATCTTATATTTGACTATGGATTTAAACGTTAGTTAATATTGGTCACAACTGAAACAATAAGGCCTTAATAGTAAAGATAGTATTAAAAAACAAGAAATTTTTAGTGCCAAATATTTATTGCATACAAAGGATAACATTGTTAAGAACTTAACGCTCCCAATAGCAGTAGTTAAAATGGCATCTATGTTACAAGTCTAAACAAGTTTTCGTGATTTTGACATTGCTCAGGATTTCTAATATATAAAAAATACTTTAAAAACAGTGAAAACAGATATCAGTTGGATCATACTACTCTGAGTCTCTTTTCTTTATTGATTAGTATCAACAATTCACCAATATCTCGTTCGGTTGGGCTTGCACGTCATTCCTACTGCCCAGAGGTGTTTCAAAAAATAATCACCCATATTACAAAACTGCTTAGCTTAGTAGAGGGTGGTACTGCCTCCAGTTTGAATAAAGGAGATCCGCAGGTTTCCTATGTAAACTGGGCTAGGTGGTGAACACAAATGGGGTATGGTTTTTAACAATAAGGATATGCCACAATTTAACTACGATAAATTATTTTTGAGCCAGGTCATAGGGTTTCAAAGTTTTATCAACTTAAAGGTATACATAATCTACTATTTTCTACCATCTTCAATGACTATGATTTTCATCAGATATGATCTCCTTAATGATTATAATTATAAATAACGATGTACCTTACCTTACCGTACCACTAATCACCTTTCAAGATGGGAATACATTGTATGAAGTATATCCGCCAATAGAAATAATTAATCCGTTATAATAGCCAAGGGTCGTCGTAAAATATAAACACAAAATAATTGGCACCACAAATCGAAAACACATTGCTCTCGCGACAAATTACATACCACAGATTAAGTATTAGTAGCAAGCTAGAGATTGAAAATGGACAGCTGTTAAAAACTTGAAGTGTCAATTATCATTCGATCAATATTGCAATAATAAAATCGATTAACCACCCGAGACATTTTATTTTAGTGTATTTTCTTTTGATTAATAAATGTTTGAACAAATGCCTTTCTTATGTACTTGCAATGTTTATGCTTCTATAGTTTTTGCCAACATTCAACGTCGTTTAACAAAAATGCAAAGAATATAGATTATCGATATTAGTTTAATTTGCAAATCGATACAATATTTACAAAAGCTTTATTAGCAACCGCACGATCATTTACAATAAAAATAGTAGAAATATTTTGTGTTATCGTTATATTTCTTCTAAATCGTATTGCATCGGTGTAGGATGAAATAAAAATGAGAAATAAAGTCTAAAAAATACAAGTGATTTTTTGGTTACTAAGAATATCCTGTTCATGCTGTTCCAAATCTGCCGATCTCCTTTGGGGTGTATGCAGTCGGAAGTGTATGCCATTTGACATACTCTCGAAATTATTTGTTCATTATTGCTTGCTTTAACGATGAAACATCAGTGAAACCTGCATACGCATTAAGAATTTCTAAGCTGCATGAAGTCTACCAACCTGCATTTGACAAGCGTGGTAGACTAAGATATTTTATTAGTAGAGGTCCTTGCCCAGCAGTAGGGCCGTGTGTACAACTGGACCAGTATACAAGCTATATTAATCGAGCAACCTTTATTCCCATTTTTCTTATAGGTACAAATATGGGAAAAATTACGAATAATTTAATTATCCATACTAATACTATAAATGCGAAAGTGACTGTTTGTTTCTTACCTTTTCACGACTAAACGGTTGACCAGATTGTGATGAAATTTATTTATTATGCTGGAATATATCCTTGAGAATGACATAGGCTATCTTTTTTCTCAAAAAATAACCTTGATAGGGGTCAAATAGGAGTTCAACATTTGTATGGGAAATCCATAATTCCTTGACCTAGGACCTAGGATCTGGAAATTCATATTTAGGCTTTTGGTAGGAAATTAAGAAATATGTGTTTCACATTTTCTTCAAAATCATTCCTAAGGGGGTAAAATAGGGGATGAAAGTTTGTATGAAATTCCTTTATTTTTTAGATTAACGCATGAAAATTCGTATTTTGTATCATATACTTTTTCCCCTAAACATGACCTCCACGCGGGCGGAGCCGCGAGCAACAGCTAGTATGATATATTTCTCACTTTATACATATATTTTTACACAACGAAACATGGGCACTCGTATGTTAATTGGCTGATCTCTACGTAGGCAACATTTAATTCAGCGCGTGCACATTTATCAATCCGATTGAGCCATGTATACGCCTTACCGTATAATATGCCGTTTGGTCATTATTTTATTATTATATTATTTATTTTAAAATAACCTTTTTTACAGTGAGGCATTAAGTTTTTGCTCCTATTCAGATAGCCGAAGTTATTCGTTATTCGAGTCCTATTTAAACTTCACAATCCGATGCCTATGCTTATTATTTATCGCGTGTTGCAGAGTTGTTACTTATTCAACGTTTCGCCACGCACAAACTAAGCTGATATTATTATTAATATAAAACTGTGTGTCAAATTCTGTCTTATGAATTCATACAATACTGTCTACGTCCACATGATTGCCTCTGTAAGGTTAGGAGTAATACAAGAGCGTGCGCAAAACTAAAAAAATATACTTAATACTGCAGGATATTTTTAAAACGATTAACTTATGTTAATACAGAGCAAGTATAGATTTCTCTTGATCAAAAGTTTGATTGACGCTGTCATGCTTCCGACAGATGATGTAAAATCACAATGTGTTGCGAAATAATGACAAAACACATTCTTCGGTAAATGTTGTGTCAGTAGAAGTCGTTACTTCACGCTTTATGTATTTTACATTTGCATTTACAGTATCTGCAACATTGACAATTGCCGATTCAAGCTGGGTGTTTCGCAAAATAAATAATTGTGATGAAATCACTGTGGACATGAAGACACCGTGGCCTAGAGTTGCCAACCGTCCTGGTTTCTAGAGATGTCCTGGTTTTTAGAGTGTCCTGGGGTGTCCTGGATAGATTTTAAGCAGCGTCCTGGGTTTTTAAAGCGCCTTGATAAGGTCCTGTGTTTTAAAATTTGCACAGCACTTTTGCAAACCTTACTTTAGGGGAGGCGTCTCGGCTCGCAAGTGTTTACGCTATTATAAAACAAAGATGCGTCCTGTTTTTAAACTAAATTGTCCTAGCTTTTCTAAGTCCAAATCCTAGTATTTGATTTCCGGGGTTGGTAACTCTACCGTGGCCCGATAAGGTGACGAATTTCCGTTATTATTACTTGAAAGTATTCCGGTGCATAGGCCACAGATGACTGGTTTTACTAGGACTTCACTTAGATTCACTTGTTAAAGTGGAAACTTGTGCTCCGAGAAAAAAATTGTTATTTGATTACCTTGATGGAATCCTTTCTTGACATACTTGCACTATTACCGTTATTTCATTAGCGCACTAGCGCGTTGGCACGTTTGTAACCACTCCATGACTCCCATTAAGCTATCAGCTTGCATAAAAAATCTAGCTGATTCGAGACAGACTTTCTCCTGTTTAAATGTCCTGTTAACATGAAACAAAAAAACATTGACATTTTATTCATTATATTTATTTAAATTTTCTGAGACCGTTTTTCTATTTATCTAGTAACCTAGTTTAAACAGACATCTCCAGTATTTTGTATAACTACGCCTGTCTTCGTAATCTACAAAAAGATTCGACAAGTTTTTTTTAATATTTTTTGCTGATGACTAGCTAGTTTTTGTGATATAAAAAAAATGTCCCATGCGCTTATATAAAATGATAATCTTATTACGTGTATAATAATTTTTGCACGTTCCAATTCACCGTAATTTAGTTGGTACTAGAATCTGGAATCACATAAAAAATATTGATGTTCTACTATTGCATTCTAAACTTATTTTTTTCGTAAATCTCAGCTTTATTTAATGTAATGTGAGATGTAACTGTTTGCGGTTTTGGTTTCGAGGTGTAATCTCAAAACGTTGAGCAAATCCATTATCTAAGCTGTGGCTACAAAGAATTACTTTGTAACTGTATGAAATAATAATGACCATTGTGTTATGAAATCGTTTTGCCAATGTGTTGCATCTGAATATTTAATTGTCCATAGATAGTTCGTACCTACATTTGTATTTGAACTGACTATTGATCCCTGTCGATGGAATAATGAATTTTGATGATTATAAGTTCCCATTTGGGATTTATACATATAGTAGTCCTTAAACGGTAGGCAGCGGCTCTGCTGTGCCCTGGCATTGCAGAAGTCTATGGGCGGCGGTGACTACTTACAATCAGGTGGGTGGCCCGTCTGCCTATTCAGGTATAAAAAAAGTCATACTTCAATTATACATATATTTTTAATTAAGTGTATATCAATAATTCATTTATGCGTTTTTGGTGAAAGTTAACTTTATATATTCGCATATATTTTTAATTTCAGAACATCTCATGCATTATGGAAAAAAGGCTTAAGCATGTATTCTATTATATTTTTTCTAAATAATAGACAGTGCATGCGAAGTTACTACTACTTCACGTTTCGCTACGCAAGTATAACAGCTATGTTATTTTAATAAAAAGATTTTTTAACTAAATAAATACATTCACAATGACCGCGATATCGTTATGCACAAAACATTTTATAAAGTGAGCGTATGTATTAATAATATGACTAACGCTAGCGGTATTCAATCATTAAAAAACTATTAACATATCAAATTGTAGCTTTGATCACTGAAAGTAATTACATCCGCGTGTCATCACACTATTAAAGTGGTAAAGTGTGCAAATAACATATTACCGAGTTTCTTCAAGTAACAAAAATAGGACATTGTGTAGATATTAGTATTTAAACACTTCATTTTTTATCAATAATCTTTTTGTTCTTCAAGTTTTAATAGAACTAAAGACCTATTGTAAAATTGCAAATATAAATTGTAGTGCATTAAAGAATTGTGATATTTTAAGCTTATTTTGACATAATAACACATAATCAAAAGTTAACAGTATCTTGAAATTTGGCACAAAAAAAGTATTACGGTTGTGCCGACCATTAAATGAAAAAATCTAATGAACAATAATTTTAAATACCGCATGGGATTTTTAGAAGATAAATGCACAAACGAGTAAATAGAATGTAAGGAACCCTCTTCGGACGTGAGTCTAATGCCCGCTGTACACATTGGTCCAACATGTTGGCCCAACACCTTGGCCCAATGTGTACAGCGGGCATAACTCAAACTTGACCGGTCATTTTTATATTTACCAATATATAAAAAGACTTGGTAGTAAGTGCCCGAACAACTTGTTGCGAATTGAGCCCCGAGGCAATGTCTCTTTCCTGCACAATTACACAGCAAATATTATTTTATTTTCGTTTATTTATTTAATTTAAGTTAATTTATTTATTTATTTTTATGACTTTTATTATAGCTTCACTTTCCAATTTCCATTCTCTGAGAAATTTGCCTATTTCTTTTTGTTTCCGTTTGCTTGGGAATAAATGGTTTTAACTTTTCATTTGTAACTTAATAAATAAATATAATTTTTTTGATGAAGTATAGTGTATATATTAAACTTAGGAAAACGTCCCAGTTTCACACAGGTTCAATATAATCAATATTTTACACCAACATGTAAACATTTAAGAAACCATCTAAATGATCGTGAAAACCAGAAAATATCAACAAATATAACATTACTATGAGCTATCTTCAATGAATGCCAAGATAAAAATATATATGTATATATATATATATAATTCAGATATTATATATACTAGTTATTGACCAATTCAAGTCTGTGTTTACAAACAAGACTGGGAACAGATTGCTGCCATAGGTAAACGTTTTCATTTACAATAGACTTTACAAAAACTGTGTGAAATCTCGAACCAAAATACATAGCTATAATACTCTAATCACACGTGAAATAGGAAACAACTAGCAGTCTCGACTACCTGTTGAGCAAGTGACCGGATCTATTATAATATCTTTCCGTTGTATTGTTTGGTTTAAATATCCTTGTCCTTGTTCACATCACATGTAAGTTGTAACCGCGTTGCAATTTATTTAAAAAAATCTAACTGACTAGCTAATTAGACACTTTAATTGAAGTCACTTATTCATTTTCTGCGTTCTCAAACTATTAATATAAATTGTAGGTACACTAGAATTCGTAGTTGTTTTACAAGCCACTATCACGTCGAATACAAATAATAAATATATGAATCAAGTACCCTCCCTTCCTCCAACTTTTTACCTAGACATTGTAATTATTCCGATAAAGCACAATTCAAGGACAAGATAAATTACATTACGTGGGCTGGGCCTTGTGCAATTCTAGTTCTGTATGCACGAATTATTTTCCTTTATAGGAAGTTGACATTCATAGGTCATAGGTAATGGAAGTAGATACATAACTGTTGAGCTATATTTTTTTTATTTATTTATTACAAGCTAGATTAAAAAGACACAGAATTTTTAAAAATAAAAGACTGCTTACCTTGTTTCGCAATTAAGTGGTTGATTTTAAATTAAAACAATATCTTGCCCCATTGTCCTGGCTTATTTAGGATGCTGACTGCTCTGATAGCTATTTCAGTGTTGCTTGCTCATCCTTACAATTCCTTTCACCGTTTGATCACGAACTTAAATGTATAAACGTAATAAACATGTTTCTGTTTCGAAACTTGCATCTTCGTGATGTTTGTTTGTCTTGGTTTATACTTCCACTTCAATTGACGCAATAGCAATTTAAGCTTATCATCTCGCATATTTATCTTTTTACTCCTGAAACTCGTTCTATAGGGGTAAATTTCATTAAGCAATCTCAATCCACATTTCCAGATCGAACCACAAAATAAATCAATCAAACTATGTCATTCGTAGGCGTGGTTCAAACTTAATTCTCACTGGCTCATTTATCGGAACAATCTGTAGTTTCGAATTAAGATCGTTTATTGAAATTGGTCGTTAGGCTGATCACTTTGTCTGTCTCTGTTTGTATTCTCTGAGGCATCGTACTTAGTCAAACGATTGCACCTATTTGGACGTTTTTTTTATTTGAAAATATATCCGGAGATAGGTACATATATTAGTACTATAATAATATTTTAACTATTATTATCAACAAACACACACACCCATTTTTAATGTTCCAGCGTTTATAATATGTAAAAAAGCGACTTGCATTACTCTTCCACGACTTTTTATTTAGCTCACCAAACCTTTGCCTTATCTTAGCAATATTTTAGTCATACATCATTAATTCTACCGGAGATACTAGAAATAATATACGACCGAGGCGGACGCTCAAACCGGCAAATATCATTAGTAACCACCAAGAAAGTTGAGAAAGGTGTTTACAAATAAATGGTCCCATCTCGTTAAAGGTATGATAATGTAATTCGAGCGTTGCTGAGCTACATACTCGTAATGTTGGCTACGTAGACTCATTGTAAAGCGTCAATGTAAATGAACAAGTGCGGAACGCGCGTGGAATTAATATTACAGCATTTTGAGTGAGCGTCGAGAAATTGGACTACGGACTGACTTTACGTGACAATCATGTTCGAGTTTTGTGTTTATCCCACGAAGTGTTAGACGTGAAAGGATTATGTTATTAAGTCACACACATAGTTCTTAGTTAGTCACTTCATTATAAAGTTTAAGGCAAGGTACTTAATATGTACATAAAATATAATACTGTTATATCATTGTTTAGGTACCAGTCATATTATATCCGTAGACGAAGCATGTTATTATCAGTTTAAAACAGTCATGCAGCAGTCTATGTGATTTATCAATCATTGTCAAAATTTGTTCAACATATTGTCAGAAGGTTATCCATGAACAAAACAGTTTTAAATTTGATAGTAATCTCAGAATACAGAAAAAACCAGAAACCGCCAGCGCGCTTAAAACTGAAGCAACAAAAACCACTCTAAAACAGAGTGGTTTGACGATTTTGCGATTAGTAACTTCTTTGCAGTAAGCGCGTCGTGACGTATTGTACAAGTGTCAATTTTAATTAAAAAATGCCGATTTGTGTTGTCCTTACATGTAAAAATGCTGCTGGGATTACAAAAAACCAGGATGGGATCACATTTCATCTGTAAGTAGCGCATTCATAGGTATATTTATTTAATTATTGAATTTCTTTTACTTATTGTCATCGTCTTAGAACATGACGAGTCCATTTTTTGAGTGTTGCCATTTTATTTTGATCGCAAATTTTACCCACTTCTTTTTTTAATACTTTTATAGAATATTCACTATTTTTTATATATAGTTCTATTGTATATCGTTCTTGTAATTTTAGTTTCCCTAATGATGAAATGAGAAATTCGGTATGGATGCAAATCATACAAAGAACTCGGCTAGATGAGTTTTGGAAACCATCAAGCCGGAGCGTAATTTGCTCAATTCATTTTGAAGAGCAATATTTTTATGACACAAAAAATGGTTTGAAAAGATTTAGGAAAGCAGTTATTCCAACTAGGGTAGGTAAAGTCATAATAATTACTTTATTTTTATTGTATCCCTCCTGTTCAGAATGTTTGTCATGTATTTTGAAGTAGTTGTGTACAACGTTAGTTTACCACCCTACTTACAAATATCAGTTAATGTTTTTTTATTAATATACTTTCTTTAGTGTTATAAGATTACCCCAAAAAGTGGGAAACCGCTCCGAGCTAGCAACATTACGCGGGTTGGAGGTGGGGCAGGCGCGGGACGTTACGTATTGTATTTGGACACACCGCGGGGTATGTAATTCTTATTGAGCGCGGTTTCTGGTTTTTTCTGTATTCTGAGATAGTAATAATAATAATACTAGCCCTGTATTCAACATTGCTGCCCACTGCTGGGCACGGGCCTCATCTCGTATAAGAGAGGAATAGGCCTTAGTCCACCACGCTGGCCTAATTGCGGGTTGGTAAACTACGCATACCTTAGAAATACTTATAAGAATTCTCAGGTATGCAGGTTTCCTCACGATGTTTTCCTTCACCGTTAAAGCAAGCGATAATTAACAATGAATACACACCTAACTTTAGAAAACTCTGAGGTATTATGCCATTTGGGTTTCGAACATACGACTTTCGTCTTGACAGTCCGTAACGCAACCAACTAGGCTATTGCTGCTTGCTAAATTTGATAGCACTGATAGTTTATTCTATTACACACATATTGGATGAGTGCCTAGCCGATGAAGTAATCCAAACGTTCTTGTTCTCTGCAAGTCTATAAACTCGACTTATTAAGTGGTGTTTATGGACCTATAGTTGTCTAAAAAGACTTGAATTCTTAGACAGTGATTTTCGTAGCAAATTTTTAAATAAATCTGATTTGCAAAGTCGACATAAAAATGTTCGATTCATGCATTTTATGTTTGGAAAAGCGACATCATTTGATCCTTAATATTTTGAAACTAATGTCTTTGTAAATAAATCTTACTGGGCGGGACCGAGTAACTGTATTTTGAATTCAGACTGCAATGACATTTCGCTCAAAATGATTTGACTAAGTCAAAGTTTGCTTGCTCGGCTTGAGACTATTTCTAGTTCTAGTCTATATCCAACACGAATGTTATTTCATTATAATGCCTCAACATAAACAAATAAAAGTTTAGTAGAAAGCCGGAAAGGATCAGCTGCGACACAACAGTCTTAAAATACTAGTGACATTAGCTACATTGCATGATGTAAAATTTTAATTAGCAAAAAAATCAAGACTATCTCAAACTAACAGTCGAATAAAACACTGCGGAAATGTTAGAATCAAAGATGCGCATCGGCTTTGCATAAGGAATGCCATTGAATCAAAGCAAATGATCTCGTTTTTATAACATAACACTTTAGAATTCTTATAAGAATAAAATGCACAATTATAAATAAAAAAGTAAAGAAAGTAATTAGTTCTCAATCATCGGGCTATATCTGTCTCAAGGAAAGCAAACAAACTGTTTTTTTTTCTCTCCTAAGAATAGCTTCCTCAGCATTAATTATACTTCACATGTATTTTCTTCGATAAAAAATAAGTAAAATCAAAGTGACAGCCAAGTAAAGCAAATCTCCTATAGTTGGTGTATGATGTTTTGCCGTTTGGCGTCCTTCTGAGTACTCTGTCACTAGATCCTCGACCGCTTCTTGCCCATGGCGTAGTGCGAGGAAGCAGACCGGCATGATTGTGTTGAGTAGCGAGGGATAGATTGTCTCTCGCTACTCGATACTCCAATTAGATGGCACTGCGCTTATCACCAGATGTAATGTGGTAACTTTGCCGTGCCAGGATATAAAAAACTACCGTCATAATCGCTCATATTTATGAAACTGACATTATACGACGCACGTGTGTACCACTACGTAATTTGCGCATAATGTGCAGCATGATTGGTGCGTTTCGCCAGGTGAAAATGAACAATCACCAGATCCGGCAGATTTATGATATGGTGCGAACGCCGTGCTGGCAGCGGCGCGGCGGCGCAACCGTTCAGTGTCATTAGGCATTAGTGGATTGCTTGTTTAACAACTCTGTGTTTAACGAGATGTAGACACGGCCTTGTGACGCAACATCGAAGAAAGTGAAACTAAGAAATCGCCACCAAAACGTGGTGTCATTTAATGAAAATCAGCGTCGTCGGTCGCAGCCGTGGCGGCCATTTGTCAACTGGTTGTGGGCTTGTGGGCGCCACCACCGCCACAGCACGCTTTCACGTGGCCATTGTAAACACCATCGGCTTCCGTTAATTGCTTACGAATTATTTTGGATTAACTTTCCATTTCAAATGTTTTGATACATGTCTATAAAACACTCATAAATCATGATGAATCAATATTCATCGATGGGATAGCTAATTATCTTAAAATCAAATATCTCATTAATTTCAATTTGCTGGTGGTAGAATATTCATATCCGCCCGGATAGCGACCACCGTACACAGGGTGTAAAACCCGCCATAGTGGCACACGCAAGTGTGTCGCGTTCCGGGATCAGCCAGTGTACATCCGGTTTTTCTCGGGGTCTAGAGTTGGGGTACAACGTTTGGCCATTTTGCGGCCTTCTGAGTATTCTGATAATAGACCCTCGACCGCTTCTTCACCTTCTTGCCCATGGCAACGTTTGGCCATTTTGCGGCCTTCTGAGTACTCTGATAATAGACCCTCGACCGCTTCTTCACCTTCTTGCCCATGGCGTAGTGTGAAGGAGCAGGCCGGCATGATTGTGTTGAGTAGCGGGGGATAGATCGTCTCTCGCTACTCGATACTCTAATTGGACCGCACTGCGCTTACCATCAGGTGCAGTGCGGTCACTTTGCCGTGCTAGGATAACAAAAAACGCTCTTTAGATTTCTTGTAATTATTTTTGTATGATCCAAGATTCTAAGAATATATTAAATGATCCACCAAAAATTATTATACACTATCAAACTGACATGTCAGCTCAAGTGACTGTTAATTCCATCGAAGCACTAAAGACATCCATCATCCTCGTGTTTGAATCCCCTCACTTCGTCAAAACAATTTGTTTACGTGGCCTAGTGAGTCATTATGGTTTTTTCTTATAATATATTGTGCGAAAAAGTACCGAGATTGATAACTTAGCAGTCAGCAATTAGTGCTATACTTAAAGTTGGTATTGTCATTGATATAAATTTGAAAACATTGCCTCTAAACTGATACGAATCATTGACAACATTTAGAATTGCTAGTTTAGTCTACACAAAAACCTCGCTCAGAATAGCAAGCTCTTACAACAGCTCACACAAATGCAAGACAATGATAGACCTTAATTTGATATTACTTAAGATATTGAAAGTAATGACGAGGTGTTTCACTTTACTGCAAACGTAAACATTAACTTGATCGTGCCGATAATAACAGTAAAGTTTCCAATTTGCGATTCAAATGAACAATAATAATAATTGTAAACTGCAGCCCAATAACCATTAGACGAGCATCAATTTAGTTTTATATTAACGAAATTAGCTTCAAATGGTTGTTTCTACTCTACAATTCGTCAAAAACGGTTGCATATTTCAACTGTTTCGTTTTGAACATAATAAATATATTTACTATAAACAGTTTTGTAATACACACAATGAAAAGAAATGATGTAATTCAACAAACACAATAGACATAATATATGTAGTTTTGGTAAATAGAGGCCGAATTAAACAATTTAAAATCTACTTAATTTTGTTATGCCATTTGGATGGCAATTCTTAAATAAGCACATCAAACCATCCAGTATCCGCTGCACTCGGTTGTGTCACAGCTGACTGGTGACTGACCGATATAACTAAATGTTTCTCTTCCTTTCCTTAATTTAACACCATACGGCGTACACTTTTATTCTCACTGCAGTTTATTAACTTAATTTAAATGTTGACGGGCAGTATTGTGAAAATTCCGCAAATAGTTGATTCTGATCACTTTTGTATGGGATATTAAGAAATATTTATATCATTTTTCAGACGGGCGGCGGAGACAGCGCCAGCGGTGGCTCAGGCGGTTCGGGTATGGAGTGTCTCCAACTGCGGTCTCAACCTGGACCATTCCACTACCTCATCTCGGAGCAGGCTAAGTCCCTTGTTGCCCTACAGGTAATTGTTGTGTTTAACCCTTTTTTTAGTCACGAAAGATATGCAAGATAGATACAAGAAGGTATCATTACTAAATGACGACCGTTTCTGTCGGCAGGAACTTCAGAATGAGGTCGGAGCCCTGCTCGAGTTTCGCGACCTCGTCATCGAGACATTCCCGAATTTACGCTCGAAAATGGCGCCGTCGACGCCCGCGAGCGGTACGCGTCGCGACTGGGAGCCCGGCGTGCGCGTTCGACGCAAGCTCGCCGGCGCTGGGCAGGATAGCGCGCGCACCAAGCCGCAGCCTTCAGTACAGGACTCCGGGTTCAGCACAGAGACCTCCTGCGGCAAGGACGCGCACTCCTCCGCCTCCGCCACCGCCTCCGCGACACGCCCACGCCCGCTCGAGGACGAACTGTGGGCGCTACTCGACGTCATCCAGCGCAAGGGCGGCCGGCTGCGCGATGAGGCCGAGTTGCTGCGTGGCGAGCTCGACGAGCACACCGACACACATACCGCCGAGGAGGAGTTCGCACGCGCGCTGTCTGCCTCCACGTGCGACGCGTGCGGTGACGTGCAGCGGCTGCGACACGAGCGCGACCTACTGCTGGAACGCGCCGCTCAGCTGGAGGCGGCGGCGCTGGCGGCGAGTACAGCAGGCGCGGTGACCCCGGCGCGGTCGCCCCTCGGTCGGCTGGACGCTCCGCTTGCGACGCCGGCGAGACCCCCGCGCGTGCCCACGCCGGACTCCAGGAAGTTCGCGGCGATTCTTCTCGAGAGTAATCCCGTCGAACTTCAGAGACAGCTTCTCACCTCCACCGTGCAGAACCAGGTAACGTAGAGCTCCAGCGCCGCGTACCATGAGAGAGCGAATGGACGATGATTGAATCGAACTTACTTCGACCTTACGAAACAAAACTGCCCGATAGTATGTGGGTATGCAAAACTGTAGTTCGCTAATTGCAGAACAGGTGTGGTAACAGGGTACGTGACGATTAAAGTTGTCGTTACTTGTTGCATTAACCGTCTGTCACGGTGACGTAAGCCCCGAGATTTCGGCAAAATTACGCGGAACAGAACTAATGGAGTGTGGCGACCCGGGCACCGACCATTAAACAAAAAGACGTCTAACCGGGTACCTCTATTGTAGACCATCTGTGTATGTTCCGTAATGATGCTTTACGTCATGATTTTGCTGGCGTCTTTACCGCCTCTATTGTAGCACGATTTTGTTGCGCATTCTTATTCTACTTATACATACTTTTTAAACATACAGTCGTGGATAACTTATTAAGGACAGTAAATATATTTACATTGTATTCGTAGGTGAAGACACAAAGTAGCAATGGGCAACTAAAAAAACATAAAATAAATATAAATATTAATCATTCGAGTCCATTGTTACAGCGATCCTGTGGTCACCTGATTAAGGATTTGATATGGATATTTTAGCTTTGTAATGACGGACACACGTAATGTTCGTTAAATAATTCTTCAAAGAAATTAGCATTGCCTTCCAAAAAGCTAAAAATGTTATCCAATACAGTTCCATTAGTTCCTGACGATAAAGGAAACTCCAACTAAAGGAGAAGATATTATAGACCCGTCTTGTGCCACTAAGGAACTTAGAACAAAGGTTCTCTTCATATGTCAAAAACTTATGTAGTCTATGCCGCGCCGTGTCATGTAGTATGACCACCCGAATAAAATCTATCTCAATGATTTAAATTAAGTGTCAAATAAAAAAAATGGTAATGATATATGTCAATCTCTTGATTATCCAAAAATTTATCTTACTCATTATGAAACGTATCCTTAATAATTTGTCTACGACTCTGTATAAAAATGCTGTGTCTATAAAACAAAATGTAGTTGAATATGAGTCATGAACCTTGGCCTAATCGAGCTGATTGAACACAATTTGTGTCAGTGAGCGGTACGTTTAAACTCCCAATTCATAAATTGACAGCTCTTTGGTTGCTAAATTTCATCGCCAGATGGTTCCTTTTATTTGAATTATTTATTTATTTTACATTGTAACATAATAACTGCTAATTTGGATGCATACATAGAGTCGCAAGCGTTTTATTTTTATTATATTTGTAATATATGTACATAGATGCATTGTGTATAGCAATTTATTTACTTATTAACCATATACATAATATGGTTTGTAGTACCTACTGTGTAATGCATGTCGTAATTTTTTTATAAGTTACTCCATTACATCCCAATACAATCCTAAACTGACTAAGCAAAGGAATTCTTAGATACAGCCAACACATTGTAAAATATATTTCAAATTTAAGCTTGTAAAGATAAAAATATTTAAACATCGTCATTTATATCTTTTTTCTATTGGGTTCACGTTCATTCACCTTATTTAAATGTATAAAATTCAATATTTATTTTATTTGTAAGCCAAAGTTGATGACCATAATTTTGCTTGGTTTTAATGTTTTAGTTATTTTATTAATATCTATGTGTATATACTTGCACTTGATATTAAGACGCGATTTGTTCTGTTTTCCAGGTGTTGAGTGAGCGTATGAAACGTGTTCTCGAACAACGCACACTACTGCTGGAGAGAATGGATAGAGCGCGCGATGTCAACGAGGACCTAAAATTCAGGGTACGTTTGATACGCAATAATATAATTGTATAATATTTAATACTTATAATAAACTAGCGGACCGTGCAGACGTCGTCTTGCCCGTAAAAGAAGCGCCACCTGCCGGGCTGATTTGTGAATCTAAGCCATCCAGGGCGCCACCCAAACGCATACAAAAAAATTCATTCAAATCGGTCCAGCCGTTTAGGAGGAGTTCAGTGACATGTGACATTAGATATATAAAGATTAAGCATACGCAAGTGCTATGAATACTAACCAACCAACCTACCAAGTGCTACCAACCCGCATTAGGCCAGCGTGATGGACTTAGGCCTAACTCCCCTCTCATTCGTAGAGGAGGCCCGTGCCCAGCAGTGGGACAATGTTTAATACAGGGCTAGTATTATTTATTATTATAAGTGCTGCGAATTACGTTAATTCGTTGACTATGGCACAATTCACATGACACCTATTTAAAATGCATATCGTATAGGCCGGCACACGCCAGGCTTGTTTTAACACAAATTAATATAACATGGTTGCCACACGTCAGGTTTTTTTTTTACCATATGTATTAGTTGGTATGTTCGGAGCGCTTATTTATACGCGTCCGTGTGTCGAAGTACAAAACACGTAGCGTATAGCGAGTCGCAATGGTTGATAATATAATCTAATATCCCCCTTGTTGTAGATATTTAACCACTCTCGAATCACAAGTTCACCGCAGTTCGAAAAAGTAATAACTAGCCTGTCCAAAATCAATTTTATTTCCATAATGTTAAAGTTAAAAATAGCATGTAAAAACGGCGTGTGTTGCCAGTATTTTGTGCATGCCGGCATGCAATTGACTGACTGGTTAAATATGCTTTTCGAATGAAGACATTGCCTGTGGTGTGTCACGTGTGCTGGAGGTTATTATTATTGTTTTTTTTCTGTTGCAGCTCGAGGAGAAGAGCATAGAACTGGAAGGCGCACGCGCTCGTGTCCGACAGCTGGAGGGAGCGCGCAGTGACGAGCGACGCGACGCACACAGCAGCATGCGGGACATGGAGCCGCTGCAGCTGCCTGACGAGCGGCTCGAGCGCTCCGAGCGGCACGAGCGATCCGAGCGATCTGAGCGAAGCGAGCGGTTCGACCGCAGCCACCGCAGTGCCGCTAGCGAGCGCAACGACGACGATGAAGACGCACGCATCAGCGAGACGCCGCGGCGCAGCCGACCCTCGCGCATCCCCCTGCACACCGCGCACAAGGGCGCCGCGCCGCGCCCCCCGCCCGGCCCCTCCGCCCCGCCGCGGCCCCCCTCCGCACACTCGGCGCACTCGGCACGCTCCGGTCAGTCGGCGCACTCGTCGCGCTCGGTGCGGACGCGCGCGTGCGAGCCGCGCCGCCGGGACGCGCCGACGGCGGCGGCGGATGCCAAGGTGCGCGCGCGCTCCATATGGAACATGTGGTTCTTTAAGGACTCGTAGGGGCCGGCCCCGTGCTAACCCACCGTGTGTCCGTGTGAGAGTGCACGCTGTCCGCGTCTCGGTGGCGGTGTGGTGTCGAGCGGTGCCATTATGTCGACCGTGAGTTCTGTTCAGTTCTGGTTTGTTTCTGCTTCAGCCAGCAGTCTCGCCACTTGTTTTGCCGTTCTGATTCCAAGATCCCGAGGAGTTGTACTTTGGATCCGTAGTGTAGACGAGCGCACCCCCGAGACCGGTCACGCCCGTGACTAACTGCCGATATGTACTAGCATAAAAGTCAAACTTGCCAATTCGACACCTTATTTTGTATGTTCTTCAATTGAATGGTCTCCTAATTTGGAAATAACACCCGCACAATTTATTTTGTTTGATTTTTATGCCGCACTCAAATCCATTATTCATGTTTACACTATTTTTAAAACCTCACATTCCATGTAAAAGTCGCCGTTTCTTAGATGATGCGTTAAAAATGCTAAATGTTACTTTTAAAAATAAATTTGAAACTACTTTAACGTACTCTTGAACGGCAACTTTAAATAACGATATTGGCGTGGGATTATAACTGTATTTGTTCACATAAATTATTATTTTTTCGTAATTCACTGTAACTTAACCAATGTGTTTAAAACTTCTACAGCGTTTAAACATTTTGATATCGATATGGAAAATGTGGTAAGTGCGAAGTGAATTTGCCTTTATTTTTATTTTGCTACTACTGCAGTTTATATTAGAATTACAAACAATATCCTTTGTGTTTTCATTTGATGATCCAAGTTTTATTATAATTTTATTTTTACTGACATAGTGGCATAATGGCAAACCTATGGAAATAGCACCGACACGCAACGACCAATGCTCTCACATGGCCGTAGACAATACTGAAGGCGATCACCAGTAGATTACATTAGAGTAATGTTTGATGAAAGATTGTTCAATCAAGCTTGATATTGGAGATACGGTTCTATGTAGACCACTTCGCACCGTATGCATCTGTACGCATCAGTGTCGACGCTGCGTGGCCGTTCTGCAGCCTTCTGAATACTCTGACACTAGACCCTCGACTCCTTCGCCTTCTTGCCCTTGGCGTAGTGTGAAGAAGCAGGCTGGCATGCTAGTGTTGAGTAGCGGGGGTTAAATCGTCTCTCGCTACTCAATACTCTAATTGGACGCTGCGCTTACCATCAGGTGCAGTGTGGTCACTTTCCGTGCAAGGATAAAAACACCCGCAAGTGTCGCACAGTCTCGCTAGAAAAAAAAAAGTGTCTCACAGCACGAGAACAGTCATGTCGAGCGTATTGTCGGCACCGATGCGTGCGGATGGTCCGGAGCGTCCTTCCGCGCAGTAACCGCCGGGACTTTCGACAGAACGACCACCCGGAGGAACACAGTTCAGATTGGGAGCGGTACCGCCCGTCGTCGCTGGCCGCGGAGTATGTGACTCGAGTGTCGCGCCTGGCACCGCTCGTTCCGCACGTGCGCTCGCGACCGCTCCCGACGGCGCCGCGTGCGTACTCCCCGCCCCCGCCACTACCTCTCGCCGCTGAACTAGCACGCTCGCTGCTCTATGACAACTCTCTCGAAGACACACCGACGCAGTCACACGACCAGCTGTGGAACGGCAAGCCGCAGCAGTACTTCGAGAGCATCAATGGCGATGACGACTACGATAGCGACTCGCTCGCAATATAAACAACATCGTGTTCTATTAAGTGGTCGTTGGTATACCAACTTTTTTAATATCAGTGATCTGTGATATATATGTCACCGATTCTATGCATCTAGTTGAGTGAGATCACGCAAGACTGCACTCGAACATTTGTCCTACGTTTATTTGTCCTGTGTATAGTATAGTCGTACGTATGTACAGTTGCGTACTAATGTATCATTGAGTAAGTAACGATGTTAATCAAATATTTAATGTAAATGTAATACAAAGAATTTATAATTTTATTAAATTTAGTCATGTGAAAGGTAAAATATTCGTGTGAAGTTGATCGCGATGTTCCATAATTTATGTGTAAACGATGGTAGCTATTTATCTTAAATAATAAATTTTGTCATTCCTGAGCCTGCACGGGCAGGCGGCAGACTGTAAGTAAATGTTAATAGATAGAGTGAGAGCTTGGGACGACTGTAGTAAGGCTGTGAAATGTTGATGAGTGCTCGAAAGTTCTTCTGCTGTAAATGTAGCGCGAAATAAAATTTGTATAACATTATAAGTTGACACGGTGAATCTATCGACGTGGCATAACTATGTAGTATATATTAGTTAAACATTCAATCGTCCAGAGCTGAACCGTGCACGTCCGGATGCCACAACGCACGACTGCCTTTCTGTTGTAAGATTATTGAGAATTAGTTTATTTAATTAGTATTAAACATTTCATACGGCAGAGCTCGGTAACAAATAGTAGGAGACTGATTTTGAATAAATACGAAAGATAGTGATATTTCAAGGTAGGGTCACTCCATACAAAACCCTTATTTGTAATTCTTTTTTATATTAATTAATGTGTAAAACTTAAGGCTACTAAGTTAACTACTAGATAACAGTTATTCCAATTTTATTCTTAAATGTATTATGACTGTAATGTATGTAAAGTTAGATAAACTAGTAACTAAGTATTTAAGTCAACTATTTATTGTACAGCTCTCATCCACACACAGACACACACTACTAGACATGACATGTTAGCCACAACCTACCTAATGTTAAGATACTCAAAATGATCTAGTTGACTTGAATCTAGTTAATGACTTGTGTAAAGTTGTACAGAAATCATATCATTATTATATACAAATTATTGAAATAAATTGTTCAATTCATGTGTTGTTTATTATTCAAAACAACTATGTAGGCACTACTATAAAACATTATGCATTAACATTTTTACAGTAATAAAATAAAATATAAAAACATTAACATTAGTAACATATTGCTAAAGCATATCTTACGGTAAATAATGAACATCAGGATAGCTGGTCACCCATGAAAATAACTAATAAGTTAATTATTAAATAAAGGCAGTGCTTTCTGTAAGTAATTGCTCATGTGTATTATAAAACTAAAACAACTAACGTCATAATGGCTGGTCAATTCAAAAAGTTGTTTAAATTTTTGTAATACATTTGCACTAATTATTTAAAAATCTGTAGCAAATAGGAGTAAATAGTTACGGTCTTATTCATAATGAGTTATGTTAAAAAATGATATTCATAATGGCTCAATAGAGATATAACGCTTAATTTTTTTTAACAAGCTCCTATTAACGGCCATATAAAGCTCCGATAACTCATTACGAATAAGACCGTTAGTATTTAAGTATTAGTGGTGACCTGCCAACCTAATGATCAAAAATTATATAACTAAATAAAAACTAATGAGATCAAAATGGTAAACAAATGTTTAAGATCTAATCGAACTTTGGTCCAAGCATAACATCCTCTATTTCTAGTGTTTGTGAATGTTTTATAACCTTTATAAAACCGTGCTGCTTCAGTTCTGAAAAAAAATACATGCAAACCTATAATTTATCAACATTTCGGTTTGTTTTTATCCTGGCACAGCAAAGGGACCACACTGCACCTGATAGTAAGCGCAGTGCCGTCCAATTAGAGTATGGATTAGCGAGACACAACACAATCATTCAACACAATCAACACAATCATGTTGGCCTACTTCATCACACTACGCCATGGGCAAGGAAGTAAAGAAGCAATCGAGGGTCTAGTGTCAGAGTAGTCAGATGGCCGCAAAACGGACAAACATCGCACCCCAACTCTAGACCCCGACAAATACCGGATGTACACTGGATGATCCCGGAACGCGACACACTTGCGTGTGCCACTATGGCGGGTATTACACCCGGTGTACGGTGCGAGGTATCCGGGCGGATATGAATATCCTACCACCAGGCATGTAAATGAACTACTACTTATTACGATCACACAAGTGCGATTCCATCATTGCTAGAAAGGAGGTACAAAATGATTATACATACATACATATACACTCACGCCTGTAATCCCCGAATGGGTAGGCAGAGGTGTAACCAGTACACCCACTTTTCGCCAAATTTCGGTCCCATAATGTGATAGGGGGCGAGCCTATCGTCATACCAGGCACAGGTTCCAGACTCAGGGCTAATACTGAGATTTTCTAGATAGAAAAACTCAATATCACTTTACCCGACACGGGAATCGAACAAGAGACCTCAGCACAGCAGTCGTAACGCATGCGCAATTACAACTGCGCCACCGAGGACTGACTATTTACACTTTTTTCTAGAAAGTTTCAACATTAATCAATTAAATAAATAAAAAACACCCAACAGTCACACAACTAGATATGACTCCAGACTCTGTAAAACCTGTATCGTGGGTATCTGTCTGTCACACAAACATTTGTCTCTGTACGCAAATCGAACCCACGGCCTCTCGTTTCACAATCGGCTATTCCCCGCTGCGCCACGGAGGCTGTCAAAATTATACATTATAATTTTAATGCTACTACGAAGGTCCGTTTAAAATGGGAGTGAGGCGATTTTTATTATTCTATTATGGCAAATTAGGGCTATTAGTTCAGCGACCCCTTCCCTAACACATAGATTGTCATAGGGGGCTAAAAATCCCTTGGGAGCTGGACGCCAAACTTCTCTCGTCAGCGTTCCTCTGGCGGGAGGAGGCGTCCAGCCGCCGTCAGGAGAGACTGGCCCCGAGGGAGATTGCGGCCCGGTCTCGCAGAACCGTTGTGGAGGAGTGGCATTCCAGGCTGGAGAGCCCGACTGCGGGCTTGAAGACTGTCGCAGCAGTGCGACCTGTCCTAAAGAGATGGCTAAGAACGTAGGCGCCCCGTGGCGCCTTACGTTCCGACTGACGCATGTATTAACGGACCATGGGTGTTTCGGTTCGTTCCTGTGTCGGATCGGAAAGGAGGTGTCCGCCGTGTGCCACCACTGTGGCAACTGCCGCGAGGACACGCCCCAACATACGTTGGAGGAGTGCCCAGCCTGGGATGAAGAGCGCAGCGCTCTCAGAGCAGTCGTTGGAAGAGACCTCTCGCTGGCGGCCGTGGTGTCGTCCATGGTCGCCAGCCGGAGGTCCTGGCGTGCGGTGGCACACTTCTGCGAGAACGTCATCTCGCTGAAGGAGAGTGCTGAGAGGGATCGGGAACGATATGATCCCTCCCGCCGCCAGAGAAGACGTAGGAGGCGCCGGGTTGACGACTGACCGACGTCTCCCGCCCTGTGGAATGGGGGCGTTTGAATTCCACCACGGTAACCCCTGCCTGTCGTACGAGGCGACTTATTGTGGCCATCGGGGGTCGCGGGCGGCGCAGCGGAGGGCTGTCAGCCCGTATCGATGCACTCCGAAATTCGGAGCATCGTGCGACCCCGAGATGGACGGCAGCGCGGGTGGTAAGGCCTCGTTAGCTGTCGTTGTTAGGTGCGCGGGGGCTCCTAAGCCCCTCCATGAAGATGGGCTGCTACGCAGGACCGCGCAGGGGCGATGCCGGCTGCAATTCTAGCACTCCTTAGAATACCCCGGGATCGCTCCGCAAGCGCCGAAGAAGGCCACCGCGGGGTTTTAGCTGGTAGTGTCGGGTGGGGTGTACATAGGGGTTAGGGACTTGGCCCAGCGGCAGCACGGATAGCCATCATCCGTGCGAGGGGGTGCTTGGTCGTAAGACCGGCTAGTCCAGCATACCCGTTTTATTCTTATTCCGCTTCCCCCCGGAGCGGGCGGCAGTAATAAAACGCTTTCCCCGCAACAAAAAAAAAGGGGGGGGCTAAACATAAAAAAATGGGTTACATGTGAAATGTACTGAAATTACTAGTGGATTTATTATATCCAGGTGTTTTCTAGTTAAATAATGTGAATTTTACAAAATTGTAAGTAGTAAAGTCTTACTCAGCATTGAAGTGAAGCACCTCGCTGCGATAATTTTTTCATATCTACATATGATCGGACCCTTCGCAATCAGGCTCCTTACTGTCACCGGCACTAAATTAGCTTTTATGCATTTCAAAATCTTTATCATTGTGCCTTCTGTTCCCCATTGATCACTGTAAAAAAATAAATTAACGAAATCAAAATCAAATATTTATTGAATCCATGAAATGTTATACATCATTTAGATTCAGTCAATTTTTTACTCTACCGCCAGTTCGGAATGCAGTCTCGCTAGAGAAGAACGGGCAAGAAACTCTAAAAAACTTAAGAAATTAATAATAATGTATGTCCGTTGTCAGACTGCCTCGATGCCGCAGTTATAATTGCGCATGCATTATGACTGTTCGATCCCCGGCCCCGGGTCGAGTAAAGTGATATTGGGTTTTAATATGTAGAAATACTCAGTATCAGTATGAACAAATGTGTCATGGAGGGTAAAGGTAAAGAGAGCCTTCTCGTATAGGGGACAAGTTGAAAAAGTGTCCAGTTGTAAATTGTAAACAGTTCAAAAACTGGAAAGGAAGAAACTCGTTTAGAAACAGAATAGAATGAATTAACGTTGGTATGAATTAATAACATAAATTCCTTGTCTATTTTTCGATCAAAAGTTATTACAGGAATAACTTTTGGCGCTTTCTTTAAAATGTACCCTCTTGCTATTGTAGCGCCACTTTTTCACGCACAGAGACAATTTTCCTTTACACCTACCCTCTTGTCATGCTACTTAGCACTTCCATAGATTAAGTATATATAAGCACTTCTATAACCATAAATACATACATCTACACTGACTCCTGTAATCCTCGAAGGGGTAGTCAGAGGTATACCTTTGGTGTACTGGTTACAACCAGTGCAACTATTTTTCGCCGAATTTATAACGGTTAATGTAATAGGTGGCGAGCCTATCGCCATACCGGGCACAATTCCAGACTCCGAGCTAATACTGAGTATTTCCAAATAGAAAAACCCAATATTACTCGACCCGAGAATCGAACCCGAGACCTTAGCATAGCAGTCTTAACGCATATACTGCGCTACCAAGCAGTCATCGGTGGTTCATTGGTAGAATGCTCGCCTGCCATAAATACTTACCGTATAAATCTCTTGGAGTCAGTTGTCTGTTCGGAATCTCCGAGGGACACTTTGGTTCTATCCAAACTGCCGAGTGGCGTTTCAGAACTCTCGCTCCTATGCCTTCGAGATTGTCGGGTGACTATCGGCTGTTCAACCTCGCCCGGTGTGTGTGTCTGTATGTCCGCCAGTCCGGCTTGTTGTAGCATCACTGTGATGCTTTTTTCAGTTTCTTTGGCACTGGGCACTTGGTCGATTTGTGAAATATCTGTTAGTACTGTGCTCCCTCGCGGACGCTTGGGTGTCGATGGATGTTCAATGCCTATGTTTTCTTTATCGGCTTCTAAAACAGGTATTAATATGAAATAAAAATAAAATGAATATTTGTCAATATGTAAAATCACATTGCTCAGGAAAATAATACATACATATACCTACACTCACGCCTGTAATCCCCGAAGGGGTAGGCAGTACACCCACCTTTCGCCGAATTGTTAATTGAAATAATGTTATAGAGGGCGAGTCTGTCGCCATACCGGGCACAAGTTCCAGACTCCGGGCTAATACTGAGAATTCTTAGATAGAAAAACCCAATATCACTTTACCCGACCAGGGGATCGAACCCGGGACCTCAGCACAGCAGTCGTAACGCATGCGCAATTATAACTGCCCCACCGAGGCAGTCAGGAAAATAATAGAACAAATACAATCAAAACAAAAATGTTGTTATTAATATATATTATAATGCCCGCGGCCCCGCCCGCGTGGAAGTTATTTTTGCAAGAAATTGTATACAATCCATGGAGGCATCAAAAGCTATTACACGTGGATTGTGGATATAGGAAGCGTGCATTGTTCCGGGATAACAAGTGGCCTATTTTCATTTTCTGATCCCTAAACTGCCACTATGGAAAAATCATGTCGATCCCTTGCTCTGTGAAAAACTATACTATCCCACGAGAACTGTACATTTCTCCGGGATAAAAGCTTTTGTGCTATTCCAGACTATATATCTATCTCGTATCTACTATAGATCTATCTCTGTGCCAAATTTCAACCAGATCCGTGCAGCCGTTGTAGCGTGATTGAGTAACAAACATCCATCCATCCAAACATTCGCATTTATTATTAGTAGGATTAAGTTTATTTTACCTAACATTGGAGCGGTGGATTCTGCTGCTAGTTGCTGACTCAGTCTAAACGAAATGTAACCAGATCTTTGTCTTTTCGGCTGCAAAAGAACATAATTAAGATCGATACAAACATAAAAGTAAACCTTATCTAATAGTAGACACTTACAGTCATCCCGATATCTGGTTCGGCTGCTCGCTTTCGTGCCTCCGAGAAAGCTTCTAGTTTCTGCGTCGGCAGTTCAGAGATGTCGATTTCTGGCACAGTGATACTTACTCTAGGGACAGTCACATCTACAGATCTGTTTGAGATGTCTATTTCAGTTGATTGTTCTGGTCGCGGAGGTCTAGTCCCCTCGTATATAGGTTCCTCGACTTCATCTATTCTCTCTAGTACGGACCTTGTTTGAATTCGATGCATACGTTCTCTTATTTCCTAAAATTGTGTAGTATAATGCTAATCATATTCATTTTTGCTTTGCAAGTTGCATAGTATAATTTATTAACAATAAATTAATTCATAAAAAGTACACCGACTTCAATGAAAAACAAATTATGCGTCTCTATAAAATTTGAAGGTTTCCCTCGATTTTTCTGAGATCCCATCATCAGATCCTGACTTGGTGCCAATGGGACCACCTGGGAAGTATACCCTTTTAAACAAAAAAAGAAGTTCTCGAATCGGTCCAGGCGTCTTCGAGTAATCGGGTAACATACATAAAAAAAAAAGATTCCGACGAATTGTTAACCTTCTCCTTTTTTGAAGTCGGTTAATAAAAAGCAACGATGGCCTATTTCATAGGCGAGTAGCCGGCTGTGAAACGAGAGGCCGTGGGTTCGATTCCCACAGCGGGGCAAATGTTTGTGTGCCAGACAGATATTTGTGTCCGGGGTCTGGGTGTTGTGAGACCGTGCGTCTCTGGTAGTCCCTGTTACCCACGACACAAGACTCGTATCTTAGTGTGGGGTCGGGGCTATGTGTGTGACTGTTGCGTGTTATTTATTTTATTTAATTGTGGTATGGGCTACCGCAGCAGCAATAGCAATAGCAGCGATAGCCTAGTTGGTTGCGGTACGGACTGTCAAGACGAAAGTCGTAAGTTCGAAACCCAAGTGGCACACACCTCTGACTTTTCTAAAGTTATGTGTGTATTAAAATGTTAATTATCGCTTGCTTTAACGGTGAAGGAAAACATCGTGAGGAAACCTGCATATCTGAGAGTTTTTCGAAGGTATGAGAAGTCTGCCAACCCGCATTAGGCCAGCGTGGTGGACTAAGGCCTAACCCCTCCCATTAGTAGAGGAGGCCCGAGCCCAGCAGTGGGACAATGTTTAATACAGGGCTAGTATTATTATTATATATTATTATTATGGGCTACCGAGGCGAAAGTCGTAGGTGTCAGACCAGCTCAAATTACTTTTCTAAAGTTACGTGTGTTATGTGTATTAATTGTTAATTATCGCTTTAACGATGAAAGAAACCTCGTGAGGAAACTTGCATACCTGAGAATTATCTAGTAAAGTAAATAATAATAAATGCGCCCAAAATCACACACATAGTTCTGACCCCTCACTCGGTCAAGTCTGTATCATGGGTCAAGAACTACGAGGGACTACGGTCCCACAACACCCAGACCCGAAACAAATATCTATCTGTCACACAAATGTTGTCTCGGTGCGGGAATCAAACCCACGGTCTTTCGTTTCACCACCACCACGAAGGCTGTCAAAAGTATGTGAAGTCTACCAACCCGCATTAGGCCACCGTGTGGACTAAGGCCTAACCCCGCTCATCTCAAAGGCCGTGCCCAGCAGTGGGTCAATGTTACAGGCCTGGAATTATTTGAAATCAGGCAATCTTTAGACCTTTTTTTGACTCAGATTAGAATTCAAGCTTCACGTATACCGAATAACACGAAATTTACTTTATCTTTGATCGTAATGAAATCGGGCATTTTTTGACGATACATCTATTGACGTAATAATGTTCACTTCTTTGGGCCTTTATGCTTCGACTAATAACTATAGTACGGACCATGGTTTTACTCGAACCTCATACGATAGCACGAAACTTTGCGATGCAACATTATTTACTGAAATAGTACTAACAATTGCAACAATAAAGACACATAAATCAGATATTTTTTCTTACCTCCATTTCTCTTTCTGGTAACGAACGTGTTCCAACAACTCCGAGGTTCCGTATAAAAAGCCTGGTTATGTCTAAACCCAGGTTAGAACTAACTCTAGGCCCAGAGTGACACGGCCGTCCGAAATACGCGTCCCACGTCGGGTGCAAACCCGCGATGTCGTCTCTACTTGTCTGTTGAGGGTAGTTAGAGATAACTGAAGGGTGCGCATGAATAAGGTATCGGAGGTAAATTACGTGATTATTTCATCAATAGTAGGTATATTTAAATAAATTATTACTTGTAACTGTCTGAAAAAATAAAGCGCAATGGGTATTAATGACGTGATTATTTTATCGATAGTATATTTAAATAAATTATTGTTAATTTTGTTAATGACTGAAAAATTTACGCGTGATCGGTATTAATGACGTGATTATTTTATCGATAGTATATTTGAATAAGTTACTACGCGTTAATATAATTGTTAAATGTATCAATTGCATTATTATTTAACAAATCGATGGCGCCCAAAAATTTGGTATGTAACAAATAGTGATTATTATATTTTTTTATTTATTACATAGTATGTCCGCATTTCGCAAAGTATGAATATTGGGTGGACCCTGAAAAATGGGACGACACACTGACCGGCCAAAAGCAAAAACAGCAACCCTTTTATTTAAGAACTTATAAATTTTATCGATTGGAATTGAATGTACTTAATCTAATGTAATGAAAGTTTTCATACTTGAAAAGTCCTTAATTAAAATAGTTATACCCCCTTTTTAATAGCAAGACGTGAGTCCCGAATTTGGTTTTTGTTAAGCGGGTCCCAATCTAGTCAAACCATTGGAAACCACTCATGATAATGAGTGGCAGAGACTATCCCGCCCACACACCCGCCATTGTAATTCCTGTTTAGGATCAACAATGGCACGCATTTTTCGATACTGAGTAATTCGGCGAGTCTCTGGGAAAGCTTAACTGTCTTTTATCTCGCAACGAAATTAATCAAATAGAAATATAGGGAGTAGTTGAAAATATAAGTTGTCCACTTACCTCCTTAGCATAGCGGGAGACAAATAATGAACTAAAGTGGTATTAACCTCCAATAAAGGGCATTTACGTCTGGAGATGCCAGATGTAAAACACCACGGAAATTACTTAATGGGTCCTATCATGCGAGCTGATGATGATGAGTGTCAGGTAGATGTACCTGCTCTTATCCCACACTAAGTGGGGTCGGCACAAATGGTTTCAACTCTCCACGCAGCCCTATCATCCGTCAAATCTGCATTCACTCCTTTCATGCGCATGTGCATTCACGCAATCCATCCATCTTTTTTGGTCTCACACGACTCTTTCTTCCATTCACATTCATACAACCAGTCTTTTCCCATGCCTTTCATCCCTCCTATCACATGCCCATACAAAGCTAATCTAGCACGCCTCTCTTCTACGATTGGTGCTACTTCCAGGTTTCCCCTTACACACTCCTTCCTTATCCTATTTAAGTTTGGTACTCTAACATTGGGAACCCCTGTCGTGTGCAATTCAAGTAAACGTTTTAAAATTCCGTTGAGTTCTAATAAATGCCTGAGAAGTCTCCTGAATCAATCGGTATATCAAAAATATGTAAAATATCGCTTCAAAATACAGTTTCGTAGACTTTTTGTCTCAATTTATTGTCTATGTGTTATTTTATTCACGTGTATTTTATATTAAAAGCAGTTTTATGACACACTTAAAAGGGTTCTCGCTACATTATCAACTTTCGTAACAAAAAATGTAATCTATATTAACACGTTGACTGCGGCGCACACACACGGTGTGTTTTTGATTTTGCTACGCGCATGCGGCCGGCACACGCTAGGTGCGTTGTAAATAAATATATACAAAGATTGTGGCTTCACCCACGTATTTTTATTTAATATTTTATTACTTGTCTTAGATAGCCATGGTTTGGTTTATATTTATAGGAATGATTATCCTAAATGTTAAAGCTAACTTGAGCGAGTTATTTCGATAAATCTTACGAATATAAGTATATACTCAAATTTCATACATAAAATTTATTTCAAACACGTAAATATCTACCTTTTTATTACATCTAAACAAGGACACAAATTTTAACAAAATACAATAACAGCTTTGGTAGCTGTTGCTCTAAATAAAGAATGGTAATAATATCTAAAGTTTTATTTTAAGTTTTAAATTAAAACGATGCGCAATTACTGTATTGCAAGTAATTCAACAGTACCATAAATACGAGGGGAAAAGTGGCTTATAAATTTGCACGGCCAGACATGGTTTTTAGCTTAGCGATATATACAACACGCGAGGCGCACTGGCGTTCGGGATTGTTACGCGAGTGCGGGAAACGCACCTAGCGTGTGCCAGCCGCATGGGCGTATCGTCGCAATATTTGGCGCCGCAGTCAACGTGTTAATATGAATAGATTATGAGTGTATGTAAATTCTCTATGGACTCCAAAACGGCTAGAGCGATTTTGATGAAATTTTCAGGCAATCTTCAGATTAGCGAGTGATCCTGTGAAGTTTGGCAGGATGTCTTTCCAGGGCTACCAGTTTTTATAGCTTAGGAGTAACTTTGTTTTGGAATCCAACGTATTTTTTATTATTTAGCGAAATAAATCAAACAATAAATTATGTATATAAATAACACCTAAAATATTTTACGGTGTATACCTCGCATCGAAGCTCCAGTGCTATATTGGAAATTCTCTCTCGAAGGAAATTGCTACTTAATTCAATTTTCTTATCCACGATCAGTCTGTTTTTAAATCTTCGTCTCCTTGGTTGTGGTGCGGCTTCTTCAAGTTCCTATGGATTTTTCTTTTTTTTTATTGTGGCACGGTAAAGTGACCACACTGCACCTGATGGTAAGTGCAGTGTCGTCCAATTAGAGTATCGAGTAGCGAGAGACAATCTATACCCCACTACTCAACACAATATACTCAACGAAATATTTGCTAATTCCGAATATGTATAATAAATAACACCCAACAGTCACACACATAGCTCCGCCCCACACTAAGTAACGAGTCTTGTGTTGTGGGTATCAGGGACCTAGAGAGACGCACGCTCTCACAACACCCAGACCCCGGACACAAATATCTGTCTGTCACACAAACATTTGTCCCGGTGTGGGAATCGAACCCACGGCCTCTCGTTTCACAGCCGGCTACACTTGCTAATTGCACTACAGAGGCTGTCAAATACGCCAACCGTTGACATACATTCTAATATTAATGAAATTACAAGAGATTCCAAATGCCAAAGACAACTGTACTTCGAAATTGAAAAAAGCTATACTGTCTATAGAATTTACTACAATTTCTCTGAAGTATTGAAGTGTGTACCTCTAATTCAATGTCCATGGGTTCCGCACGTATTTCGACTACTTTTGATAGGTCAGGTTGGGGAATAGTCTCTTGTTGGTCCGTTACTTGCCTGGTTTAGAAAATCATTATTTTATATATACACTAACGCCTGTAATTCCGAAGGCGTAGGCAGAGGTGTAACGTGTACACCCACATTTACAGCTATTACCCATATATATATATAAATTACCCATGATGTGGTAGGGGGCGAGTCTATCGCCATACCGGACACAGGTTCCAAACTCCGGATTAATCCTGAGAATTTCTAGATAGAAAACCCAATGTCACTCTATCCGACCGGGGATCGAACCCGAAACGTCAACAGTCGTAACGCATGTGGAATTACAACTGCGACACTGAGGCAGTCCAAGTCCAGTATTTATCAATTCTGGTACGATTTTATCGCATTAAAAGAATAATCAATCATGAGCCAAGCAGTTCCATTTTGAGGTAAATCTGTTCAAGATAATGGAACTTCTAAGCAGCAGGATTCTATGCAAGTCTGGCAAATGTTGAATAAAATATTTATTAAAACTGCATTAACAAACTCTATAAATTTAATGTTCTGTTTATACGCGGTGTTATAAATACATGGTGTCCCTGGAAGTATGGATCAAATCGAATAGGGGTATGGGCAAGGTAATTTCCAAATCGTAAAAAATTACACCAACATTCTAAGGGTTAAAAATTAGAAAATGACCTTGCCCATGTCCCTATTCGATTTGATCCATACTTCCAGGGACACCCTGTATATCGTTCATTGTGAATTGGTACAAAAATGGATTTGTAAGGATTTGGGCTGAATAAGGAACCACACAACTAAAATACCTCAATACATTTACTAACATTTCCGATTGCTGGATAGGAGCATGCAGTTCAGGGTGCGGGATTTCAGGAATATCAGGGACTTCTGTGGAATACAGCTATTGTATATCAAAGAGTAAAAGTTCCTATAGGAAGGTTGAAATTCAAGCTACAGTAAGGAAAGTTTTCAGACCGCCCTGGGCTTACTCCGCCACTGAACAGTGCATAAAAACATAGCCTAAGTAAACTTTCACACTTGTCTCCCCAGAAGGGTTAACAGAATAACACTGTCGGATAAAATTGTAATGTTTCTTAGAGATTTTTAGACTAAGTTAATTTTTTTTTATGTAACACCTCTAGTCGATTTTATTAGCGTTTTCTTTTATTGAATTCTAAATAGGTCCGTCACAAAATAATATCAGAGGGAGCAGAAGGGGTGCCCCCCCCCCCTTAAAAAAACAGAGTTGCAACCATACCGAATATTCCCCGAGCTACAATATTACTGTACAGAACAACAAATATTTAAAGATTGTAGTTTATATATCTCCTTAAACCATATAGGATACTGACAACTTACATTATCTAATTTCCAAAATCAAACTTCGCAAGGCAAATATAGAGATCGTTTCATAATGTTATTTCGAAAAGGTCATCGTTTCATGATTTCAGAATCATTTGATGATCAACGTAAGTATGATAATAAAACTGAGTACCCTAAAATTACTTAAAATACTTATATAATATCCACTATTACATAGGTAGGTTAAGCATTTCTGAATGAAACTTGAATGGCCTAGTAATGTTCGGTACTAACCTACTGTCAAATTAAATGTGAACTCAACAAAATTATTATCTACTAGCTGTTGCCTGCGGCTCCGCTCGCGTGGAAGTTGTCTTATACTATTTATAAAATCATTTCATCTCTCACAACCACTCTTCGCTTAATACAGATATTCGTTCAAGCAGGTATAACTTTTAATTGAATGCACCGATTTAAATAAAATAAACACTAAATGTTACCTCGAGATACACTATGATTTTATTGTCGATTCTTTTGACGAAATACAGTATTTTGGACGTGATGCCTTGACAGGCAGACAATAATTCCAAAAATAATTGTTTTGGGTTTTATATCGATAATATAATACGTTACAATAAAAATTTTGCAAAATATTTAATGTATAGAAATGCCTCTTTAGCTTTATTAAAGTATAGATTGCTCAGAATGTTAGCACAGGCATGTGAGATTAAAATTAAATACCTTTATCAAAGTCAGGTACTGGCAAAACCCCTTCACCAGTAACTGCAACAAAAATACGTAGGTACTGAAAATAGTTTTTCAAAATGTAACCCCTAACAAGGTGAATTAGAGGTTCAAAGTTATATGGGAAGTTGGTCGCTTTCGAAGTATGAAATTCAATATTAAAGCTTTTTACATGTAGTTTAGAAAAAAACATTGACATTAAGTTTACATCTAAGCTCGATAGATGGCGTAGTGCACTGATTCTGAATCGCACAATAGTTTCATTACGCGACTCAGTATATAATTATATGATGAGTGTCTCCTGCGGTGCCGATAAATGTAATCAAGCATGCGAAGCTGTGGGTAAAACGTGGTATAATAATATTTGCTCTAACATTACTCTATCTTAGAAAAATAGACGCGGCCGTATCGTAAGCATGTTTTTTCATTCCTGGCACGGCAGTGACCACACTGCACCTGATGGTAAGCGTAGTACCGTCCAGTTGGAGTAGCGAGAGACAATCTATCCCTCGCTATACTCTGTGCCCTGTGTAGCTTCTTCACGTTACGCCTAAAGGACCCAGGATCATAGGAGGGAGGGAACACGGTAGCTGGCAAACTGTTCCACAGCTGGATGGTGCGGCAGAGATACGAATTTGCTCTGCTCTTGGTTCGTGCCGGGGTAGTAGACACCACGAAGCTGTGGCTCCGCAAGCCAGTACTCGTGATTCTGGTGTGGATGGAAGAGGATTTTTTTTTCTCTTTATTGGTCTACCACAATTGTTACACTATAAAAGAGGTTACAATTGTAAAACTATCTAGAACTAAGTGCACAATTTTGCAGGCAAACACTGCATGCTTAAAATATGAAAAACATATATCGTAAACAAAACCAAACAATAGAAAATATAAATACCGGTCAGTTAAGAGTAAACATTAACATTAAAAGTGATTGTTGTACAGTAGCTTCATAGATTTCATAAATTAAGTAAACTTCCTTTGCGTCTTAAAAATATCTAAATGTGATTTGTGTGCATCGTGAAGCTTACATAGTCTAGCAATCGGCGAATTTGAGCCAGAAACGGTTTTTCGAAATGGAGAACGAAAAAGGCTTATATGATGCCTCGGATGGGATAAGATCAAACAATTCTTCAGAGCATTCGCCATGTTTTTTTTTAGTGCCTTGATAGGCAGACGAGCAGACGGGCCACCTGATGGTAAGTAGTCACCGCCGCTCATAGACTTCTGTAATGCCAGGGCACAGCAAAGCCGCTGCCTACCGTAAATACAGACGAACAGATAATGATACAGACGGTAGAGCACGCTAAGCGAGGAAATATCCCTACGCAGCAACACAATCATACCGGCATGTTGTGTAGCTTCTTCACACTATGTCTAAAGGACCCAGGATCATAGGAAGGAGGGAACACGGTAGTTGGCAGTATTCCACAGCTTAATGGTGCGGCAAAAATACGAATTTGTGAAACTCTTGATTCGGTCCGGGTGTCAAGTGTCGTATGTCGGGTGTCGAATGTCTGAAATCACATGTCTAGTGTCGAATGCTTGATGTCGAGTTCCGAGAGTCTGGAGTCGAGGAGTTATAGTCGAGTTTCGGGTGTCGAGTGCCTGGTGTCAAGTGTCGAGTGTCTGGAGTCGAGGAGCTATTGTCGAGTGTCTGGAGACGAGGAGCTATTGTCGAGTGTCTGGAGTCGAGGAGCTATTGTCAAGTGTCGAGTGTCGGGGTAGTACTGTGGTATCCACCACGAAGCTGTGGCTCCGCAAGCCAGTACGCGTGGTCCTGGTATGCAAGGGAGAGGATTACGCTAAAGTTTTCAAACCTCACCTCTGCCCAACATAGAGACATCCTGTTCAGGAATCCTCTCCATCTGTGGATCGAGTGCCATTCTGGATCTGTCGTAAGTCTTGTCGTGTGATTTGTCGTGCGACTTGTCTGCCAACTCGAGTCCGCTGTGTTGTATGGCAGACCCGTCCCCTTGCAACATGAACTCTAGAGTGCGTTCAGCTAATAACACAGCTTGCTCTGGGTTTTCTTCACCAAAACCATCCTAAGTTATTTAAATATTTCTGTTAATATTTGCATGATGTTCTGTGTAAAGACAACAACTGTGGCCATGGTGTATAAAATGACAGAAAGGAATTAAAACTATTTATAAGCTCACACACACATATCAAAATATATCAATTTAAAAATATGAATAGTATTAGATAAGTAATCATTTATACCTACACCACGCCTCGCCTTATTTCCATATAATATAAATGTAATACTTTGAATATTTCGGGGGGTCTGGACTCCAAAACCCCCCGCCATGGCTACGCCCGTGAGTACATGTTTAACAATCTATAGTTTGTTTTGTATATAAGGTGGCTGTTGAGTAAAGACAAAGGCCTAAGGTAACTTTTACTCACATGTTTTCTATTTAATTCATCACGCCTGTAATCCTCGAAGGGGTAGGCAGAGGTGTAGCCAGTACACCCACTTTACGCCGAATTTATTTCGGTTCCATAATGTGATAGGGGGTGAGCCATACCGGGCATAATTCCAAACTCCGGGCTAATACTCAATATCACTTTACCCGACCCGAGGATCGAACCCGAAACCTCAACACAGCAGTCGTAACGCATGCGCAATTACTACTGCGCCACCGAGGCAGTCAAAATATTTCATAATAATTTTAAAAACTTACATTAATTGGTTGAGTATGTTCAGGAATTGTGGTTTCCTTTAAAGTTATCTCTTGGATATTTGAGACCACATTGCCACTGTTCTAAAATGGAAACCAAATAGAACATGCAAACAAAAATATTACAATCAGAACTATTATAAAATGTTATTGCAACATATACTTTTAAAAAATTATATCTTCTACACACTGCCATACATTTTATGTTTTTTGATTTTTATTGGCTAAGTTACAGCAAGTTTCCAATTTTATTTTTTAATATTATAAAATATTTATAGGTACAACCTCCAATAAATACAATTGAATTTTAAGAAAATATATTTTTTTCTCAGGATCCTGATTATGCACACATTACCAACACTCAAATACATAATTAAAACATTTTAGTCTGTTTGCTTGTCTGGGATAATCTCTGGAACGGCTAAGCCTATTTTGAAGAGACTTTCATTAGCTAGATGACTTTTCAGAGAATAATTATGGTTGTTTGAATCTCGGATATATTATTAATTATTGAGTGAAAATTTAAATTGTAGAACTTAAGAAAAAAGTAAGAAGCAAGCAACAGTAGTGATAAAATAAAATCAATAATTATATTATCTTATAAGATTGCATTAAATATCTTTGAATGTATACACAATCATTTACACTAATCCAATATGTTATTATTACTTTTATAAAAATATTGTATGTGTTCTTTGACTTAGTTAAAATTTAAAATTTGAACCCTAACTAAATAAATATTAATTATTTAATATTATAGACAATTTATGAGTTACATTGACTATAATATTAAATAATTATATATATCTTACTGTGTTTGTACAAAATATGTGTTCCTTTTAATAACTATAGAACTACCACTGATGCATTCATCATATGAACCAAAACTATATATTAACAAGTTATTGTAGACAGCAAGATGTGTACAAGCTCATCTGTCTATACTAAAAGTAATAGTAGTATTAAACTGACGCCTGTTATCCTCGAAGGGGTAGTCAGAGGTGTAACCAGTACACTTACTTTTAGAAAAACTTATAACAGTCCCATAATGTGATAGGTCGTGAGCCTAAGCCATACCGGGCACAATTCCAGGCTCTGGTCTGATACTGAGTATTTCTAAATAGGAAAGCCCAACATCAATTTACCGGAGACCGGGATCGAACCCAAGATCTCAGCACATCAATCTTAACATATGCAAAATTACAGCTATGCCACCAAGGCAGTTATAGTATTCAATAACAATGAAAATAAGTTATACTTGTATCATTTCTTCAATTCTCCGTTCATTTTCTGTCTCTTCTTGGAACACAACTGGTGGTACATTTTCTATCTGCAGTCGCCTGGGTGCTATACTAGGCGAAGCTGGTTCATGTATGTTCCATCTGATATTGTAATATGTATTACAAAATTATTTAGTTTATTATCTGAGAGGTGATGGAAATAGAATGTTTAAGTAAATGATTTTTTCTTTTTAGACTTAAATGCAATTAATTCATTTAATATGCAGGACTTAGTTTTGAAATCAAATATAGAAGTTGTTTCATTAATTAATATAAAGACGTAAGTAAATTTACTCACCTTTTATTCGTATTTTTAATAACATGGGCGTTGATCATGCAAAGATCGCCTAAAAATAAATAATTAATCAATATTAAACAATCTTTGAGTCTGAGAAAATTTAAGACAAAATAGTTACCCAAAAATACTGTGACTTTTTTCTGATATAGCCGTACAAGTCCACGCATCAGTTGAGAGCTAAGACGTAAAGAAAAACGATTCGTGGGACGACCAGATTCATTCGTCATAACGTGCAACAAATCGTCACTGTAACAACAGAGTTACGCCATATAACTATTGTTTCAATCTACTTTTTATTGAAAATATTATGTGGAGCTTTAATACCATATTTTACGAATATCCTGAGACCAAAGTTGCCTATGAGTTATTGTAGCAAAACGAAGAGGCCACGAGTCTGCAACCCAACACAAGTAAAATCTTCCACCCCTCTTCAATGACTCCACTGGATAAAACATTTTAGCAGAGCGAATAAGTATTACAATAAGTTAATAAAAAAATAGTCCGCAATAATTATATGAGTCTCAAAATATCAAATAGCACTTCATGAAATAAAATGTGTACAGTAAAACTTGAAAAAGACGCTTATTTTCCCGCCTTAAAAATGTTACGTCATATCCAGTATTGCCATATTAGTGATAAATATTTCATAATTTATTATGAGATTTAAGTAAGGTTTCTATAGCATGTTTATTTTATATTTAATCATTTAGTAGGTTTCTTTCGTCATTAGTTAATTATTGAACCTTTTAATTAATGATGAAATGATTTTATGAGAAAACTAGGGTCTGTGGTCAGTGTCAGGCAAGCCTGTATGGCTGGTCCTTTTGCCTGTTTGAAGTAAAAAAGGGATATCTTGAAATGATTTCTAAATCGATATCGGAGTAATCGTTTCATAAAAGAATTTATGTAGATCGATTTTCTAAAAATCGACTTGAGTTTCGAGTTTGTATTTGTAATCCTTTATCCTACTAATATTATAAATGCGAATGTTTGGATGTTTGTTACTCAATTACGCCAGAACGGCTGAGCGGATTTTATTGAAACTTGGCAGAGATGATTAAAGTCCGACTATGGGGTACTATATATCCCGGAAAATGTACGGTTTCCTTGGGATAGTTTTTGTTTTTCGCTAAGGGATCGACATGATTTTTTGGATATTGCTTTTTTATCCCGAAAAAAATGCACGGTTCCTACGGGACATCAAAATATAGGAAGCTTAAGATGAAACATGATGAAATACCTTTTCTTTTAAAAGTAACTACCAAGCGGGCGGAGCCGCGGGCAAGTATAAAAATAAATCATTAAATTATTTTTATTTTATTTTAGAACTTTGGAATGTATCTCCTATAATCCAAATTCCCATTCCATATTTACAGATTATGTATTGGCGGTATATTTACGGAATACATCCCTGTGTATAAAGAACTTTGACTTTGTTATAATAACACAACTAAATCAATAACTCATAATTTATTAAAAACTAAAATTACAAACTACTGTGTAAATTCAATATTTTGGGTATGTGCAGCAATATTATGAAATTAATACAAAGTTCCTGATTAATTTCATAATATTGCTGCAACGCCTTAAATACAGAATAAGTGGGTAACTAAATTTAGGAGAATAATTTCTTCGAAGTTTATAAAGCTTGATTTTGTATTTGATAGGTGAAATGTCCATCAATTATTTTATGCCATATTTACATTCACATTGGAATCACTAACTCAATCATCATACAAATGCTCATAAAAATGCTCCTACTGTTTGTCTAAAACGAGTATTTGAACTCTTTTCCCGCCGATTCTGCAGCCAACTTCAATCTTTCTAAAGTTGTCTTGTTGATAACTGATAATTGCACTCCAGACCCGATTGCCTTCTCCAAAACTTTCAGACTATCATCTACTTGATTTTCAACTATATAGTAATTTATTAATCTTGAATAAGCATTGCCGATGGACGCTGGTGGTATAATTTTGTTAGTTTCTAATGCATTTATAAGTTTCTCAATGAGTTGTGGCTCTTTACGTGTATGGCTTTCTTGTAATAATCTTCTGAATACGACGACCGGTGCGCTAATAAGGTATTTGTCCCAAATTGATTGGGCTTCTTCGTTTCTCCCAGCTAGGAGATACTCCATCCATACCAAGTTGATTGGCATCATTTCACCTCTTGCTGCGGCAATTTCGGCTGCTGTTTGGCCTAAAATAGGAGATTGAGCTGTTGTTATAATTACAAAATTTAGTTTTTGTATTTTAATAATTATAATAGTTTGTAGAAACTAATATATTGAATGATATGTATCTGGTACCTTAATTAATACACTAACCTAAACCTAATCTGACCTATCCTAGCAAAAAGTGGTTGTCGTTTAAATTATTGTAGTACTTGATACCCTAACTGGACAGCACTGCGCTTACCACCGGGTGCAGTGTGGTCACTTTGGGTTTCAGAATAAAAAAAATATATAGCATATATTATTATCACAGAAGACCAAACTTTCATTAAAATAAAAATAATGTTAGTTAAATATTGTAAAATATTTGAAGCAGGCATTATGGCTTTAAAATAACTATAGTGGAACTACTTACATTTGTTGAAGTCTTCAGTGTTGTCAATAAGTGAGGCTAAGGCATTGCTTCTTGGAAATTTCACAAGAGCCGTCTTTAGTTCTTCTGTTGATTTGGCGGTCTCAACTGCCTGAAGCAAGCCATTGACATGTTGTGAGGCCGCACCTCGTTTGAATATCGCCAGAGTCAACTTGTCGTCATACGTCACTCGCCGTTTTAGGGTTTCATTAAAGTATTTGCCCAACTGTTGAATTTTTTCCACATCACCCTCTTCACCCAGTCTTTTAAGTAAATACTTCAACACATTCTGTTTTGGAACAGTTCCAACTTCCATAGATTTGACTATGGCGTCTATGGCCTCATTGAATTTTCCTTCATTAACCAGTGATTCAATATTTGATGAAATTTCGTTTTTAGTTACACTAGTTTTGGTCTGGGTGGGTTGGGCATTTACTGGTTTTGCTTTTTTAGTTGTCATCTTTTGTTGAGCTTGCTGTGGTTCTTCTGGTACAACAAATGGTATTTCTCTATTCTTCAATTTTAAGTGCGTCCCAAGGTATCGAAGGAACTGATCGCTTGGCACTTCTCCATCCTCTTGGAGCATGGTCCAGAGTCCTAGGGCTTTGTCAGTTTCCCCCGCTTTACAATAAGTGACTAGTAGGTGGTAGAAAATGTTGGATCGGTCGATATGGGATAGTTCACGTGTCGCCTCGAGTAAGCCTTCAAGGTGTTCCGATTTGCCTTCCTGTAATGCAGACATCATTTTGTTTAAGTGATAGTTTACTTTTTCATAGCTTATGAGAAATGATTTAGATTTTTTTTATAATTGATAGGGTGTATATAAAGAGGAAATAATTGTTAATTTCTCAACTAATAATGTGATGTCAGTTTTTGTTATGCATTTGTCCACAGTTTTACTTGCATGGTAAGATGAATCAGTACCCTAGGGGACTGAAACTTCATAGAAAAAAACCCCATTCAGTTTGTCCCGAATTTTCTTGATAACATATTTTTTTTACCGTAATAACCTTGCGTTTGCCCACTATCTCGCCAGATGGTAAGTGATGATGTGGTCTACGGAGGAGCACGCTTGCCTAGAAGATACCTCACTCACTCTTGACTTAATACCCATTTCGTTCACAAAACTATCAGGAATGTTTAAAAAAAATAGCTAAATCCGGTCGACTGTAGTGATGCGCTTACCGAACACTTAATTTTTATATATAGATAGATTGTTACCTCTACATATCTTTGGCAGGCATCTTCTAACCGACGGTGACGGGTCTGCAAGCCAGGCGTCTCTAGGATACGACGCGCTTGACGAAGTCGCCCACACTCTACGAATGCCAGGACCAAATCGTGCAGTATATTAACTTCACCATGGATCTGTAAATAAGGTTTTTTTTCAGAGGCTATATAACACGCAAATGACTCATGGATAAGATAAACATAAACATAGCTTATATAAACGGCAGAACAAAATTTTGTAAGGGTTGCAACCTTAAAAAAATGGGTAATTTAAGGAGGAATTTAAGCCGTATAAAACGAAATGCCAATCGCCAAACATGTTATCAAAACTGTCTACACCTTAGCTCTACCACTTATTATTTTTATATATAAATATCAGTGTACTTTTAGCATAAATCATAATACGAGATTCAGTTCTCAAGTTGAACAATTTTGTAATATTTAGGGAGGTTTCGGTTGGAAGACCACACGTCATTTACATAAGACTAGCGGGCCCGGCAGACGTCGTCCTTCCCGAAAAAGCAGCGGCACACCGACTGCAGCGCCATCTGCCGGGCTGATTTGTGAATCTAAACCATCCAGGGCGCCACCCAAACGCATACAAGAAAATCATTCAAATCGGTACAGCCGTTACGGAGGAGTTCAGTGATATACACACGTATAGTAGAATTATATATAAAAAGATTAGAATGACTAGTTAACAGATGTTTTACTATTGATAATATAATAAAAGTTACAAATTAATTGACTTGAGCATAATCTATCACTTGCATTCGCTAAATACTAACTATATTGATACTGTTATTTTATTATTTACTTATTGAAAGCACTATCAGTCATCACATCTTACATAGCAATAAAAAGTTTTTTAATTCATAAAAAGTTCACCGACGTCAATAAAAAACAAATTACGCATTGCCCTCGATTTTTCTGAGATCCCATCATTTGATCCTGACTTGGTGACAATGGGACCAACTGCGAAGTATATATACCCTTATAACCAAAAAAGAATTTCTCGAATCGGTCCAGGCGTCTTCGAGTAATCAGGGAACATACATAAAAAAAACCGACGAATTGAGAACCGCCTCCTTTTTTTGAAGTCGGTTAAAAACACTGTTACATAACATTAAATATCATACCTGAGTGCTAATATCTGCCAACCACTGCAGTTTGGTGGCATCTTCTCGCATGATAAGTGCTTTCATCAATTCTCCTTTCCATGGAGTGCATCTATATTGATTGCAACAATGTTCAAACTCCTTGAGTGCACTGTCCACATCGTCTTTTAACATATGGACTTTAATCGATGGCCCCAGTATTACATTTGATGGCTCTATATAATTGTTTTCAATCAGAATACTTGTCAATTCCTTTACCTGAATAAAATCAAAATTAATATTCCTTAAAATGAGAGCAGTTTCAAATAATCAAAAAGGCCTTGCAACCAAGAAATTATGACAAACATGTTTCTTAAAATACAAATAAAACTCAAAACATAACAATAATGAGCAGTCATATCCTCCTTAACCTCTCAAGCTGACGAATGAGCCGGCTACCGCAACAAAACAAGCGATAAACATCTTTATTAATATGCGTTAAAGGCGTATTTAAGGTAATGGCGGCAGATGGTTTGTTTACCGGCATATGTTTCTTTGTATATTTTTAAGTCTTGAGCAGAAAGAATTGCATGCAGTATGCCTGCACTTATACCAACATGAAATAAAATGCTTAATGTAAATGCTAATGCTGATTTTGTGTTAACAATATGTGGCTGAAGCAAAGTTTCAGCCTTTCCATATGCAGAGTTTTATATGGTTTGACTTTGTTTTTTAATTTTTATAGGGAACTTTGGAAATATATGTAGCTAGCCTTGTTTTTAGGATTTCACAGCACTTATTTTAGTATAGCTCAGTTTTAAGACCATATTTGTACTAAATAGTGGTATATTCTGCTCATTGAAGATGTATGATCATATTATTTGTGAACACTTAAAAATCTATTCAGAGTGAGCACTTCGTAATGAAGTCATATTTACTTGCTTTATTTGCTTTAGCTGGATAAAGATTACATATTTGGAGATTCAGAATTCTAAAATGTTACTTATTTCGAATGTATTTTTCTGCCATAATAAAATTTAAAATATTAAAGCTATAGAAATGTTTAATAAAGTTAGAGTAATTTATTAAACTTTATTAATTAAATGAAACTGAATTATCTGACTTTAGATAATCAATCTAATTTTGTGTCACGCTTGTCAATTTTTCATCACTATTAGCAAAAAATAAATTATGCATACCTTAATATTGTCCTTCTTCTCAGCCAACGTATTCAGTAATTGCCAACATTTAGAATTCAATCTAAAGCTAGATGCTTCAACCTCATTAGGTTTATTATCTTTTAAACATTTAACTGCTTCGTCATATTTGTCAGCTTTGACTAAAGCATACGCCAGTAGGATGTTTTTAAATTTACTGAACACAAAATCTGGGGTCTTTCCTAATATTTGTTCTTTGCATTTATTAGCACTGTCGATATCGTCATTTTCACAATAAAACTCAAAGAGTTGAGAAAGCAATACATTTGAGGGTACAAAGTCTGTCGTTTTCAGTTCTTCTAAGAACGAATTTACTTTTTCCACATTACCGGTTTCAATGTAGGCGACAAGAAGCTGTTTACGGAAACGATTAATGTTATTATCGTCCTTATCCTTTAACCTATCAATCAGTGCTTCTAGTTGTTCGGGAGAGCGGGCGACTGTTCCAATTTTACGTACATTTTCTAACGGAACAGGCTCCAGATCGGATGATGTCAGTTTAGTTAACAAATCTGATAGTCTTGTGGTCATTTGTTCACCGAGATATAGTTCGATAGACTCAGCAGTTTCTGACGATATTCTAATACCTTTATCGAGTGTCGCTTCTAGAAGCTTTTCGCGCAATTCTGGAGTAGGAGCATATTTAATACCAGATTTAATGATCCGACCAACTTCATTGTTATCGTCAGCTTGCACATCGTCGTTAGCTAAGTCTTGTTCTGATTGTATTGTTGGTTTGCTGCTAATTACATGTACTATGGTCACAAAAGAGTCAACATCTTTAGTTTTATTGAATGCGGAAATAAGAGACCTGGCAATTATAGCAAATTGGCCTCTTGGACGATATTGTAGCGCGATCTCTGCAGCCTGTTTAATGTTATTGGATTCCAGTAGTTCAACAATTACATTCCTAGCAGCGAGTATAAGAGGCACATTCGCTAATTGGAGCTTTACTATAACATTTTGAGGACTGTCCTTAGCCATTAGATAGGGTATAACATAATCCCTCAGTGCTTCACCAGACGGTAGCAGCCCTTTGTTGACCATATTTTTGATAATGTGCATGAGCCCTTCCTCATCATTTTCCTTGCCTCGTCGAGCAAGCAGTGGCCAGTAATAATGTTGTCTGATTTCTATGCCATCTTTCTGCAGTTCAGTAAATAATTTTTCAGCCAGTTCAATATTGCCTTGTTGAAGTGCTCCTTCGGTTGCAATATACAGTGCATTCGGTATTAGGTCTTCTGCTACTAACTCCCTGCATGACTGAACTATATTATCTGTAGGCCTGTTTAACCGTAGAAGCTGTTTGATATAAAACGCACCCTTGAAAATGGTATCACTAGTTGTTTTTGGCATAGTACTCATTACTTTTTTAGCTACATCATCCTGTCCTTTACTGAGCATTCTCAGAATAAGGTTACAGACATCTTGGTTGTAACCAATACCTTTCTGAAGGTGCTGGAATAACTGATCAGCTTTATCTCCATGACCTCCAAGAGTTAAGTGTTCAATGATGTCCAAAATATCCTGGAAATATAATGTTAGTTCACTCTTAACATATTTTTTTACAAACTATGCAGTTTCCAAAGTTAATAATCAAACAAACATAAAAAAATCATGATGATCCAAGTATATATTTATCTTATCAGAATGAAATCAATGTTGTTTGAACCCCTCACCTTATCAGTCATGTAAGCATCTTTGTCTTGCGCCATTTTGATTACATTTTGAACACCATCAATATTTCCTTCTTTTGCATGACCACAGGCCAACAGTGTGTATGTCTTATTTGAAGGTTGTAAACCTGCTCCAGCCATTGTTTCCAAGACTGCTTTAGCGCCATCTGTGTCTCCATGGAAAGCGTGGCCCATTACTAGAGCATTCAATACAGGCTCTGAGACAGGCATATGCAGCTCCCGCATTCTTTCTAAAACCTTTGTTGCACCCTCAACATCCCCTTCTTGGCAGTACCTCCACATAAGCCTTTGGTATGTGACTCTGATAAAAATTTAGGTATGTATGAATATAAAAGCATTTCCAACTAGAATTATAAACATAGACTTTTACAAATTATAAATGACCAGAATTTAAATAACAAAGTGTACAAAAAAATAGATTAAAATACTTAATTTCTCATTAGAAAGAGACGCTCCTGGCACCCTGTATTATAATACAGGGCTGATATCTAAAATTATAAAATGTTTACTGATTGTTTAACAAGCTACAATAGTAAATATAAATTAGAACTTTGTGCATGTGAAATAGCAATTTTACTCTTGGATTTTTATGGTATACAATCTAGGAATATACATAGTTATAATATTTGTGTTATTAAAACATTCAATATTTAACGTTAATCTTGTGTTTGTAAATTAATACTGTCTTAAAAATGACTTAACGCACCTATTGGGCTGCAAGCCTTTCCTCTCTAGTTCTTCCAAAAACTGAGCAGGTGAAAACGGATGTTCATTTTCAACATACACCCTTAGCAATGCATTGTAGTGGGATATATCCATTGGGATGCCTCTTTCTGTTAAAACACCCCATATTTTCTGCACAAGCAATGTTCTCTGCTCTGGTAATTCTTCTGGAACTAACTCACCTATAATACAATAAAAAATACAATTTTATGACACCAAGTAAGAAACTTTAAGGTTAACTTAAGTATTGTTTTCTGTATATTGTTATAATGTAATGTATAATAAACAATTAATATTTTATTTGTATTTCCATCCTTTTAGTTCGTTTTGAATATATAATAGTAGCTGACCTGTCCAAATAGTTTGCACCAATAGTGAACAGTTATGTTATACAATAGAATAGAAATATGTACATGTAATTTTATCAATTTTATACAAAAAATTATCAATTTGAATGTACAAAATAGTAAGCAGATTATTCTTAACCAAAAAAAACAATAAATAAAACCAAATACTGTCTATATGTGTAATCCTAAAACAATACCACAAATTAGTTAATTATACTGTCAATAGATGGCACTGTTCATTTTTTATCTTTTTGTCAAAATGTATAATTGTAAAACATTTGGCCATTTTTGATGTATAGCGGCAAACATAAGCTTTAAAAGGGTGTTTGAAGCATTAAGATTTATAAAGAATCATGATATTTATGACATACCCACAAGAAAACAACTTTGAGAAATAATATAGGGACACATCCTGTAAAGTAGTACTAATAAAGCATACTCATAATGCTGCAATTAAATAAATAAAAAGTATATCATACCACAACATCTAATAACAAGTAGAGATTGTGAACTGGTGATGTCATTTTTGGACTGCAGCTCATCAAATACATCATCAATGTCTTTTTTTGTGATGCGGCCAAATCGTCTCACTTCAGAGTCTAACTTTTGGAGAAGTGGTTCCAAATTTTCTGTTTTCTTTGCTGTGGCGTAATCTCTCAGGTGAATGCTGAAAATACCAATAATTATTGTATTGTATAGAGTTGTAAAATACTTAGTTATTTATTCATTCTTTGTCTTTGTTTATAAGTAAATAACACCCAGCAGTCATACACATAGTCCTGTCCTCACAATAAAATACAATTATCTTGTTTCATGAAACCAAATGGTCACACAACATCCTGGTCCAAGAAAAATAAATTGTTGCAGTTCAGCAATTGAACCTACATCCTCTTATTTGTTTAATTTTCTAACTACACAAACATCTATAGAAATAATGTAGTGTCGTAGAACAACATAGTGGTACATTTTATAACATCAATGTTTATTGAATCATGGTATTTAGTATATTATTCTGCTATGACCCAATTGGTAATGTATAATAGCATTGACTTATATACTATAGACACAAACTGTTGAAGAAAAAAGATTTATTTATTTCCTCATACTTACTACTATTTACAGGTTACACCCAATACAGTAGTGTAGGACATAATACTACTTACATTCTATCTATAAACTAACTAAGTCATAAGCGGCGATTGCGAACTCCGTCAATGAGCACGAGAACAGATCAACCTGGTTCAACACCGCATTGAGCACACCCAGCGTGTATAAGTTGGTGCGGGCTCGTGGCACAGAAAGCAATGGCAGGCGCCGCCTTCGCCCCACACACCCATCCGGGACACACAACTCAACTGTTTGTAGGAGGCTGGGATTGTGTATTTTACCATGAATCACTTTGAACAAATATTTTGCAAAAGCTACATCCCTTCATACCTCCAATTTGTAGTGACCTGTCATTCCAAGAATAAATAACGTAGGGAATAGCAATGGGTAACCCGGGTATACACCATACTGTTTTAAATATAAAAACCTAATAAATTTATTTTGAATACGCTCCATCATTAATTTATACTTGTTTTCATGTGGAGACTAAACAACTGCGATTAGAAATGGCTTCTGACGAGGACGTCGTACAATGCTCTCAGAGCCCCAACATTCGAAAATTGGTTTGCCTGACGCAGTAGCAAACCCAGATTACAATATGCTTTTTTGACAACATTAGTGATATGTTGCCTAAAATTCAAAACCTTCCAAAAACCTTGTCCGCCCACTAATGCCATCTATTCATTTTACTAAGGACTATTTGGAAGTTATAACTCGCGTCACTTTCTCACGAAAGAGACTCGCGCGCCAAAAACGGGACAAACTATATAATGCATTTTGTTATGAAATACACACTTCCCATATTCAGAATTGAAATTAATTCATATTGATTGATATTACGTTCTAAACGTTATGAAATTGTTATTTACCTGATATACTATTAACAGTTTCACTGTAAATCAATTTAAGGCAGATTGTTCGGGAATGTCGCTACAAATAACTAAAATTAACTGGTGTGCATTCGTAGGTGGCATGAAGCATACTAACATCGGTGCAGTGTATACACCGCGACTCGGTGGAACATAATGTTTGTTCTAGTCGCCGCATCTAGTACGTAGTACATATAGATCGCTGTATAATAGTCATATAATTCAGTTTATATATAGAGAAGGCTTCCTAAATCTATTAATGAATTATTCTTTATCATATCAAGTCGGTGTATACTTACTTATTAGCTGCACACAAAGCCTTCGGATTAGCAAAAGCATTAGCTTCTGCAGTCTTAGCCGAGTTAAGGATTAGCGTCCTCGCCGCACCAGTAAAGTAACGAATGAATTTCGTTGATCTCAGAAGCGATGACATCGTAGTGAATTATCTTAACACATTAAAATTCACACCTGTATTTTCAGAAAATTTGTCAGAACTTATAAATTAAATGAGTACTGCTGAAGGTTTCTTGAAGAAGGACTTTTAGGTTATATGTTATGTCACTTGAAAAGGCAGTTCTACAGACTTTTTTTTATTTATTTACTCTATTAAAGAGAAGGCAAAGGTTCTCCACCATTGACGTATATTATATGGACAGGATATTTGATCCGCGAAAGTGTGCCTATTTGATTTTCGCCATATTGGCGCTGATAGCAGTGCAGTCGAGCAGTCAGCGTCCGCGGAACTAACGATAGAGTTGAGACACGAAGGATGATATATCGACAATGATACACAACAGTCGATGGTTTACAAATCTTAAAAATAATAAAAACATCGCCTTAGCAAAACATATTTTCATTTTAGATCGTATTTTTTAATGGGGTCTTAATTTACAATCGAATATATTATTATAACTAGGTTTGATGCTGTTTTGGGACTATAAATTATATTTAAAATGCACGCTTTAATAGCTAGCCGAACTAAAAAGTAGAAAATAATATTAAGTTCATGGCAAAAAATTATAATTTAATAAAACTAAAAAATATCACGTTTTAAGGTGTCGTCAAATATGATTCCAAGATCTTTGAATCTAATAAATTCATTGGCGCCCCGATTCACGAAGAAAGGATGTATGGCGTCAGGACCAGACCCTTAGACGAGTCAAAAATTTTAATAAAAATATCGATATTTTTTTCGGATATATCAAACTCCGATATTGATACATTTAAAAATATCGATATATCGGAAATCCGATATTAAAAAAATATCTACATCCCTATTATATGTCAAATTTAGTTTCAAATACACTCGAGAGGGGCGCTTCAAATGGGTCAAGAAAATAGCTGTCATTTTGTATTAGATATCCTGTCCATATAATATACGTCAGTGTTCTCCACCATGCAGCCATATCTGTCGTTATTTTTTCCAAATCTGGGCTAGAATTAAAGTCTTCTTCTTCTTAAAAAGGCCGAAGCCATGTCTGCAGTCTTCATCCATTCAAAAGGGGGAAGCCATGTCCGATATTTTCTCATTTTAAAGGCCGGAGCCATGTCTGAAATAAACACAATTCAAGAGGCCTAAGCCATGTCTGTAATAGTCACAATTTAAAGGCCGAAGCCATGTCTGTAATAGTCAACATCACATCACATTCCCGCCATTTTTTTTTCTCTCTACAGACTATATTATACTGCTGTAGTCATCTGTCATGGTGGTAGTACAAGCACAGGAAATAATTCCGTGTGCTCTCCAAAATTTTACTACTCTGTACTACACTACACAAATAAAGCACTTATCCCTTATATATATCAATGACTTATCCCAACATTTCAAAGGCTGCAGGTGTAGCCTTCTTAATCAATGGACGGACTAAGTTGTATGTCGTCACGAAAGTATAGTGCAACTTTTCTACGCTCCGTATAGATGATTTAGGTTTTATTTGTTGTACAGTTGTGGTTGTTTTATATGTCACTAGTCCGGTCTTGAGGTCTGGCAGTTAAAATGATTTGAAAAATAACGATAGATAAGGCTGCATGGTGGAGAACTATTGCCTTCTCTTTTGTTTTAAAAAGAGAGAATGAAACAAAAAAACAAGTCAATAGTCACAAAACCACAGCACTGGCTTTCTGGAAGAAGTCTTTCAGTTATAAAGCCCAGTGGCTGCAGTCTTGACATACAAAACGCTCGCATAACAATCGTGATTGGTCGGTATGACATAACGAACTCATCATAACAATTTTTGGTAGTCTCGACATTTTAAAATATAGATTATTGACGATATCATAACGCATTGACTGTCAGTATATTAATTACGGTCGATGTCTTAGCGGCGGAATTTAACAGACGCTGTTAATGCTAACGCTGATGTGAAAAAATAACGACAGACAAGGCTGCATGGTGGAGAACCTTTGCCTTGTCTGTTTTATAAAAAAGAGAATGAAATCAAAAAAAAGTCATCTGTCAATTCCAATTTTTCAGCGTCTGTCGCATAGCTAAATTTTTTACTGATTCGAATAATTAGTGTAAGTTTTTAAGGAACTTAACGAATCAAAACAGTAAAGCAGAACTGCTTTAAGAGAAAAATCTATTTGTCTCTAAAAGTCTACTGGATATCCAGAAATGGTAAGTTATGCTTCCAGTGACTTTCACATGACCTTTCACGTTCCTGTAACAAAAAACATTAGAAATGTACTTCAATAAAAATATGAAAAATAATCGTTGTAATTTTCATTTTACTCATAGCACTATTACTAAAGAGGTTATTTTGATGTCAAGGAGGTAGGTATGATTCATTTATCAGTTACAAAAAAAGTTTAGATAAAGTTTATCATTATGTATCGTTCAAATTGCTTATTATTAGTGGTTACATTATTAACAGCGAGTATACCTAATATTATAAAATGTCATCTTTTTGTTGCTGTACATCAAGTGTAGCTGATACGGATTTTATTGTTAATAAACCTGTTGCTATGGTAACATTTTTTCTATTACGTAACTCTCGCGGTATTTGTATTTGGAATGTAATTTATTATCATATCAGTGTATAAAACTTTAAAGTGTATCCTCCATATGGTTTGATTTGTTGCTTGTAGATTTTCCGTTTTTATGCTTTATATATTTACCTCAACAACTTGAAATAAACATCAATTGTGAACTATTTAACATTTTCTGTGTCATTTTGTATGAAAATCCCCAATTTTTCAAGTTGAAAATGAGTATTTTGTATTGTATACAAAAAGTATAAACAAGACCTCCACACCTCCATACAGACATAATTTACCTCCATTTGTTAATAATTTACATTAAAAAAATTGAGTTTATAAGTTTGTATTTAAGAGACAAAAACAAAGCATTTCTTTTAGGACTGTTGGGTAAAACAGGTGATGTTTGGCAATAATATTTAACAAAAATAAAACGAGCAGTCACCTGTGCCACGGTCCTCTCTCATTTGCATTATATGACTTTTTTCTAAATTTGGTTAATAAATTAATCAATCAAATTATATCATGTATTTGAATCATTTCTAAGATTAATTTCACTATAAATTTATCAATATTTATTTTCTATTGTATTGTAAGGGCTGTTGAAGTTTGTAATAAGGCTTTGAAACATTTAAACTCCACCGATTATTATAAATTGAATCCTTTATTCGCAGTAAACAGTAACATGCCTTAAATGCATTGAAATCTATATCTCTGCAAGGATGTATAATATTATAGTTATATACTCGGTATTAGTTTAATTACTTTTGCTAAAGGTACTTTTGTCACAAAGTTCTCTTAGCTAGACAAAAAATTACTAAAACTAAGTTTGTTTGCATCAAGCAATGTTTTATTTTCTAAAATCATTTTAAGCAATAAGACTAAACCTATTTCAGTTTGACACAATCTAAGTTACTTTTTTAACTATTTCATACAAAGTCTTCTTTTATTTACGATAGCAATTTTTTATGATTCACACATTTATGTAATTAACAATATTTAACGCTGTTATAACAAAGTCAACATTTAATATGAGCAATATAACAATATAAGCTTATTCAAAATCTGTAAACTAAAGAGAATTTTAGGTATATTTTAGTGAGGTGAAGAATTGAAAAATATTTTTCTTAAAATTTATAATGATCACTCATATTGATATTAACTTGCTAATGTTGACTGTACCTAGTACTAAATTATTCAATTAATAATAAATTAAAATTTTAAATGTTTAATAATCATCCATTGTATGTTAAATAATCTTATCAAATTACGTTCATTGGTCAAGGGTTAAAATAATTACATACTCGGTCATTAAGACTAATTTGATATTGACATTATTTTTTTTAACAAGAGGTAATACAAAAACTCTCTTTATATAATTACCTCAATGAATTTGAAACACTACTGAAAAGTGGCTGTAAATAAATTGATTTTAAAACATCAATTAAATTTTTGTGTCTTTAATATTGAGTCGGTAGGTATTTATTATTTTTGGATTAATGATTACTAATGAAAATATTGTGGTTTTCAGGCTGCTCCAATCAAAGTTGTTGTGACAGGCGCTGCTGGCCAGATTGCCTATTCACTCCTCTACCAGATTGCATCTGGGGCGGTTTTTGGCCCAGAACAGCCAGTGTATTTGCACCTTCTTGATATTGCTCCCATGATGGGCGTCCTTGAAGGTGTCGTGATGGAACTGGCAGATTGCGCGCTGCCACTCCTCGCTGGAGTACTACCCACATTCAACCCTGAGGAGGCATTTAAAGACGTAGTCGCCGCATTCTTGGTCGGCGCCATGCCCAGAAGAGAAGGCATGGAGAGGAAAGACCTGCTTGCTGCCAACGTCCGCATATTCAAGGAGCAAGGCCAAGCTCTCGACAAAGTCGCGCGTAAAGATGTCAAAGTTTTGGTGGTTGGCAACCCTGCTAACACTAACGCATTGATTTGTTCCAAGTATGCCCCATCCATCCCTAAGGAAAACTTCACAGCTATGACTCGTCTTGACCAGAACCGCGCGCAATCCCAACTGGCTGCTAAGGTCGGAGTTCCTGTTAAGGATGTCAAGAGAGTTATCATCTGGGGTAACCATTCTTCTACTCAGTTCCCCGACGCGTCTAACGCCGTCGCCACTGTTGGTGGAGCTGAGAAGTCTGTGTCACAGATTATCAACGACGATGAATACTTGAAGGGTGCCTTCGTCACAACTGTGCAGAAGCGTGGTGCTGCTGTTATTGCAGCAAGGAAGATGTCCTCTGCCCTTTCTGCTGCTAAAGCTGCTTCAGACCACATGAGGGATTGGTTCCTGGGCACCGGTGACCGTTGGGTGAGCATGGGCGTCGTCTCAGATGGTTCTTACGGCGTACCTCCCGACGTTGTGTTCTCTTTCCCTGTCACTGCCAGCAACGGACAGTGGAAAATCGTTCAGGGCCTGACAATTTCGGACTTCGCTCGTCAAATGCTTGACGCCACAGGCAAAGAGTTGGTTGAAGAGAAGCAGGAAGCTCTCGATGTTTGCAAGGATTGAGTAATATAAATACATCTATGCGACAGAGGTTATGGCTAAGCATAAAATGTTGTTATTTGGCAATAAATTGTCATTGTTATATTTTGGTAATTGTAATTTAATCATAGCAGGTCGTAAGTGATATTATTTATACATCTATATTTTATAAGTCAGTTCATTTATTTTTTCTGTATTTACACGCATTTAATGTTTTGTTAAAATATTATTGAGATTCATTTTTAGTGTTATATTTTTTATCATATTAACTAATCGTAACATTATAGCTTCCTATATTTTATCTATCATATTATCGTTTTATTTATCGCTATCAAGTTGCCTTTATATTTACCGATATTAACGAAATTTATGTTTCGTTGTTAGGTGTATGATTCCTCGTCATTTGAAACGGATATTTTTTGCTAGATATAACTGGCACTAATACAAATATTGTTTTTTTATACTACATTCAATAAAACTTAGGAATCATCTCAACAGTGGGGAAGTGTAAAAAATGAGCCGAATATAATTTAGCATTTTTCAAATATACGTATAAGTTTACTGACGTCGCTGCTACTAATACGGTCTTTTGATTTTATTATTTGGCAGCCTCCGTGGCGTAGCGGGTGAGTAGCCGACTGTGAAACTAGAGGCCGTGGGTTCGATTCCCACACCAGTACAAATGGTTGTGTGAGAGACAGATATTGTGTCCGGGGTCTGGGTGTTCTCAGACCGAAAGTCTCTCGTAGTCACTGATTCCCAAAACACAAGACTCGTATCTTAGTGTTTAATCAAATGGGTATAGTCAGGTCAACCGAATTATTGTAAATTAAGAGAATTGAAGGAACATGTAACAATGCTAATATCTAAAATATAATACCACTGTTTTTTATATATCGTGTGTGCCTATACACTTTCGTCGGAAGTCCTTTAATTAATGAATAAATGGACCATCGGATAGTACCACTATCACATCAGACGGATCGTGAGATTTCCAGAGGACCAAAGATTACCGCCATTCCAGTTTCTTAAAAATCTGCTACGCTTCCAAGATCTTACTTGTGCTTGGTGTGATTATTTGGTTACCATGAAGTGACCCACTTGTTCGCTTGCTGGTCCAAATATTTGCATAAAAAACATAACAATCTGTGACGTAAATCTGTCCAGTAATCTTCTTATTTTTTTTATAAATTCATGGTACATAGATACATGTTACATAAATGAGAGCATATCAACTTGATTAAAGAGATACTGATCTGATGATATGCGCTTATCCCAACAAATTGTATTAGTACCTAGCTATGCACTTTGTGCATGAAACTCGCAACAAAATGCTGTGTAAACAGTAGTAGGTACCTACATGGTTTATATGATGACTTAGACTAAACTACCTTGTTATTTATTATGTCACGTACCATTTTTTTTTCAATTACGTACATACATGGTTGCATTATGTATGAACTCATGTCTAAATAATAGGTACTTAAAAATAATTCTACAACAAAGACAGCATAATAACTGCAGATTTGAATAGAGATTTGTTATCAGCCATCGTCGTGTCTGCCAGTTAGTTCATGCCTTACGATACTTAAATCAGGTAATAGGTTTGGAATGCTAGAGTCCATCTTAGTGGAAACTGAATATTTACAACTCCTCACTATTTCTATTTGACTTTCCGGACAAAGATAGTTAAGCGTTCATAGGTACTCCCGAGGATCACTGTGTCAAACTCCGTGTAATTGTCGATCCTATCTATTTATTTTTATTTGGAAAACCTACAGCTAACATTTACAATATAAATCTTACTTATAAATGCGAATGTCCAGATGGATGGATGGATGTTTGTTACTCAGTCACGCTACAACGGCCGTACGGATCTGGTTGAAATTTGGCACCGAGATAGATTATAGTCTCGGGCAAAATCTAGTACAGAATATACATAAAAAGGACAAAATACAGACACAGAATCTAGACAGATACTTTCTTCTTGTATGTTACAAGATGCTGTAGTAAGCTCTGTAACGGTTTGATAGACAATGAATTCAGTGAAATTACAGACTGTTTTGAGATTTCATCTGTGAAGGTCTGGGGCGATCGCAGGGCGCTGTGCCATGTTTTTTGCGAGTTGCGATATACAACTGACATTGTTAAACCACCATTTTCTTAGTAAGCAATATAGAGTTTGTGGTTTGAGGGGTAATTTGAGTTATTTCTAGTTAGCGAGATTACCTAAATCTTTACGGTCTTATTCATAATGAGTTATCGGAGCTTTATAAGGGCGTTAATAGATTATTGTTATATCTCTATTGAGCCATTATGAATAACATTTTTAACACGCTCCTATTAAGGGCCTTATAAAGCTCCGATAACTCATTATGAATAAGACCGTTAGATTTTAACTTTGATACGATTATCTATCGGCTTCTGAAAATAGTCACTACTTATAATTCTACTGCTTACGTTTAATAATTAGTACCTACTTTTACCTCTTATAGGTAGGCGCGTTCTCATTCCAAAAATCCCCGTTTTCTCCTATCCCCACTTTTCTGGGTGCTCCACACTCAATGCGGAATGAATGACCTTACTGTTTTAGGTATGGATTTTCAATGTGATCTTAATCCAAGGAGTCACATCATTGGCGGAATATCCTCCACTTCACGCGGGATCGGAATCCTGAACAACTGATAATATTATTTTCTTAAATTGCTGATTAAATAATGATCCTGTTGTAGTATATACAACTTATATTGTATTTACACAATTGCATAGGGATTCATTACCTATCCATGACTTCGTTTGGAAGGCGGCTGATCTCAATTTGAGTATTTATGGTGGGGATGGTGCAATTTGATAAATTTACGAAATAGGAGTTTATAGCCCTTGCTGGCTTGAGTAGGTAACCAACTCAAAGCTTGCTGGCTTTCCTTGCGCACCACATAAACTCACACGAAGTCACCAAAAATTACTTTGTCTTTAAAATTTATTTTATAGAGTAGTAGTGTGCAATTGTTGTCTTACTCCGGCGAATATTATGGGATTTTACAGAATTCCAGGTTATTAGGGGAGCAAAGCAGGTAGGTACCTACCTTACCTACGTCCATTGCAGTAATATAGGATAAAAATAAGCAGTTCCGTGTATTACCCTGTGTGGGCACACGGGACACAGGCCCAGGGTCCCCAAGGCTGAAGGGTTTCAGAAATCCTGTAAATGAAGAACAGAATAGTAGCGAGGTTAAGAACTTGATGCATGCAATTCAATACTCTTACATAATATGAAGAAAACTGTCTTGATATTAAGGGTGAGTAAATTAGCAGAGGAAAACTTGTTACTTTATATATCTATCCTTATACTTTCCGGAATAATAATATGTAGGGAAATATTATTATTCAAATTTTGTCAATCAGAGGTCAGCCTCTGCTTGACAAATTGCCAATTTTTCTTTAAACTATTTGTAATCTTAAGTAATAGGTAAGAGATATAAAATCAATCGACGTAATATTTTATCCTATATATTCGATCTAGAATATTCTTAGTCCAAATTAAATAATCCGTGATAATAAATTATGTTATTATTATGTAATTTTTTCATCAACCACATAATCTTATTACATAAATTGATATGATTTTTTTTCTGGCCCGGCAAAGTGAACGACACTGCACCTGATGGTAAGCGCAGTGCCGTCCAACTAGAGTATCAAGTAGCCAGAGATAAACTATCCCCTGCTACTCAATATAATCACGCAGGCCTTATTTTTTTGTTGTCGCGGTGTAAAGCATTTTATTACTGCCGCCCGCTCCAGGGTGAAGCGGAATGAGAATAAAACGGTTATGCTGGACTAGCCGGTCTTACGACCCAGAACCCCTTCGCCCGGATAATGGCTATCCAGGCTGCCGCCGGGCCGAGTCCCTATGTACACCCCACCCGACACTACCACCTAAAACCCTGCAGTGGCCTTCTTCGGCGCTTACGGAGCGATCCCGGGGTATTCTAAGGAGTGCTAGAATAGCTACCGGAACCGCCCCTGCGCGATGCCACGTAGCAACCCATCTCCATGGGAGGCTAAGGAGCCCCCGCGCAGCGAACAACGACTACGAACGAGGCCTTACCACTTGCTGCTGTCCATCTCGGAGTCGCACGATGCTCCGTAATTGGGAGTGCATCGATACGGGCTGACAGCCCCTCGCTGCGCGCCTGCGTCCCCCGATGGCCCCAATTAGTCGCCTCGTACGACAGGCAGGGGTGACCGTTTTGAATTCTAACGCCTCCATTCCTCAGGGCGGGAGACGGCGCTCAGTCGTCCACCTGGCGCATGCTACGTCTTCTCTAGCGGCGGGAGGGATCATATAGTTCCCGATCACTCTCGGCACTCTCCTTCTGCAAGATGACGCTCTCGCAGAAGTGGGCCACAGCACGCCAGGACCTCCGGTTGGTGACCATGGACGACATCTCTGCCGGCAGCGAAAGGTCTCCTCCGACGACTGCTCTGAGAGCGTTGCTCTCTTCGTCCCAGGCTGAGCACTCCTCCAACGTGTGTTGGACTGTGTCCTCGAGGCAGTTGCCACAATGGTAATGGCACACGGCAGATACCCCCTTTCCGATCCGACACAGGAACGAACCGGAACACCCGTGGTCCGTTAGTACCTGCATCACCCGGAACGTTGGTGCATCGTGGCGCCTGTCTAGCCATCTCAGAATCATGCAGGCCTGATGTTTAGCCTCTTCTCACTAAGCCTAAAATACCCAGGATCAAAGGAAGGAACACGGTAGCTGGCAAACTGTTCCACAGCTTAATGGTGCGGCAATAATACGAATTTGCGAATCTCATGCTTCGGCCCAAGGTAGTAGACACCACGAAGCTGTGGCTCCGCAAGCCACTGCTGTATACTGCCACACGTACTGACGCGTGGCAGTATACAGACGGTAGAAAACGCTAAGCGTGGAATGATCTCTTCGCAGCTGTAGGCTGTAGCGGCTTCCAGGCTGTTGTTCATGTCTGCATTATTCACAATGCGGATGGCCCGCCGCTGCAACTCATCCAAGGCATCGAGTAGGTATTTAGCGACACACGTGTACCTAGAATAATTTTGCAGTAGTGATACTTATCACACAGGTGCTAGTTGCATCAATGTTAAATCACTGCCAAATCGTATTACAGAAATATCATAATTGTCCCTAGTAGGCACCGATTAGATAAGATTGTTCATAAAGAGATCTTTATTATTGATTCTATATTACCAAAGTTCATATTGACATAGAGCATGCTTAGGTGTGATTGACATTATGGTCTTAAAATTTTTTGCATATTTATTTTTGGTGAATCTGGCAAGCGCTAGACTTATTGAGTTAGTGGATACAGCTTTCGATAGTCAGCTGTACGAAGATGTTTTGGACACTGAAGAATGTGTTAGACAAGCAGCGTTTATTAGACGGAATTCGCTTTTGGCTTTGCAATGTAAGTAATATTTTTCTTTTGTGTAAGTATTCATTCGACATTTGATATAGTTCATGACAGCCTCCGTGGCACAGTAGGCCAGTAGGCGGCTGTGAAACGAGATGCCGTGGGTTCGATTCCCACACTGGGACAAATGTTTGTGTCACAGACAGATATTTGTGTCCGGGGCTGGGTGTTGCGAGACCGAAAGTCTCTCGTAGTCCCAGATACCCACAACACAGGACTCGTATCTTAGTGTGGGATCGGGGCTATGTGTGTGTCTGTTGGGTGTTATTTATTTATTTAGAGGTTGGTGGCCAATAGTATGCCATTCTTAGTAATAGACACTATAAAAGTTAATCTAAGAACTACCTGTTGCTAGCGGGTTCACATGAGTCCTAACGTCGTAACAAATACACTTAATTAATAACCAGTGGTCCCGGACAGACGTCGTCCTGCCATAAACCGCCTTCTCTGTGGACCGAATTTTCGTTAAAGAATTAAGAAATTCAGATCTCGACAACAGCGCCACCTATCGAATCGCTACCAAACTTCACAGGAACATTCTCCTGACTAATTTGATTGCTTGAAAATTTCATAAAAATCGCTCTCGCTTTTGTGTTTTATATATACTTATTGAATAATAATATTGTAACGAATACCTGAAAACAGAATAGTAAAAAGCCTATCAGATACATTAGTACCTATTAGGTCTGTGATACCTAGTAAATAACACTCAGAATCTGATTGGATCAGAATAATTAGAATTAAAATGAACATTAAAGAAGTTTTTATTAAAGAAATGATCCAATATGACAATGCCTATTTACCACTTAGTATTTCTTACATATAACTTTATGCTGATATTATATCACTTCCATTTGACAGCCTCCGTGGCACAGAGGGCGAGTTGATGGCTGTGAGAGTCCTTGGGTTCGATTACCACACCGAGACAAATGTATGTGTGATAGTAGGATATTTGTTTCGTTGTGGGACCATAGTAGATACTTGATGCCCACTATATAGGTTTGACCTAGTGAACTATGTGTGAGAGTGTTGGGTGTAATCAAATAAATAAAAAAATGTTGTTTTTTTTATCCTGGCACGGCAGTGACCACTCTGCACCTGATGGTAAGCGCAGTGCCGACAATTAGAGTATCGGAGTACTCAGAAGGCCGCAAAACGGCCAAACGTACCCCAACTCTATACCTACGCCCGACAAAAACCGGATGTACACTGGCTGATCCCGGAACGCGACACACTTGTGTTTACATGTGTACGGTAGTCGCTATCCGAGCGGATATGAATACCTTCCACCAGCATGTCTTGTAATGGTATTACTTTTTACACAGTCTCTGACGCCGGAATTAGAGTACCAAGAGCACTGCTTCAGGGTAACGCGGTAGATCTTGGTAATTACCATCAATGTTTGGGCATCAATCATAATATCGAAGATATGCACATACAAGGGAAGTATTGCGCTATCCAAGTACCTATGAACCAAACATTTCATCTACCAAGAGAACTACCATTTACAGACTGGGCTCAACTTAATAGATTGAAAGATAATGTTGACTTAATGAGAGAAATGGCAGAATACGACAGGATACGATCGCAGATAAGGTTAATGACTGGAATTGATGACGATTTTAGGTTAGTATGTGCATTTCAGATTGTTTTCCTAACTAATATTCTCTTTGATAAATTTTAAAACGACTTTAAAGAAAGAGTAAATATAAAAAAAGTTTTTTATTCATAAAAAGTACACCGACTTCAATGAAAAACAAATTATGCGTCACTATAAAATTTGAGGGTTGCCCTTGATTTTTCTAAGATCTCATCATCAGATCCTGACTTGGCGCCAATGGGACCACCTGGGAAGTATACCCTATTAAACAAAAAAATAATTTCTCGAATCGGTTGAGGCGTCTTCGAGTAATCGGGTAACATACATAAAAAAAAGATTCCGACGAATTGTTAACCTCCTCTTTTTTTGAAGTCAGTTAATAAAAATAATATAGGAAATTGAAAAACTATTGCTAACTAAACTTATGTTTCCGCAGAACATTGCCGCTTGGACCATTATCAGGGACAGTGTTAAGATTGGCAGTCTGTATCCCGAAGCCGTGTACCACTCAACAAGCCATGACATCATTTATTTTCAACCTTACTGGTATTGGTTTTGAATATGATGACGTTTACTGTCGCCTTCCAAACGACAAGCCGTGGGTTGCTGCAGACTACGTCGCTATGTAGGTAATCGTGGTGGCAATGCATGTAGTTAGACTCAAATGATATTGTAAACGCAATCGATTGCCGTGGGTGGGAATGTAGGAGCATGTTGTCAGACAGAATGCGCCCTACGCTTTGATGAAAGCCTTTAGCATTATTCGGTATGCGGCGTGTCTTTTGCGAATAAGTATGTGAGACCGAATCCGTCTTATTACAAAATTTACATTTTTCTGGTTGAAATCATTTCAAAAGTCTAGGTTTTGTTACGGGATTAAAATTAGTTCCATGCTTTAGACTTGCTTACAGATCATAGACTTATCAAAGTGGTAGGATATTCATCACTTTGCCATGCCAGGATAAAGAAAAAAACTTATTAGTACCATTAATAGAATGTACATAATGGGTTAGATATAATTCACGTTTTGTAAGAATTCTTTCTTGACACATGGTTATCATCTTTGTTTAAACCTGTTACTAAAGTGCTCTAGGTTTTAAAAAGGCTCAATAAATGTAGTAAAATAATCTGAAATAATATACTAAAGTGCTCTAGGTTTTAAAAAGGCTCAATAAATGTAGTAAAATAATCTAAAATAATATACATATATATAATATGGTGGTATAAATGTACAGCAAACAATTTAACATTATTTAAGTAGTATTTTTGAATATACAATACAATATCGTTGCTGTAGTAACTAGCAATATGTCGATCTTGATCATCCAAATAGTAATATTTCAATATTGACGTAATACGCAAATCTAATCAAAAGAATTTCAGATTGCAGTAATTATTTTTAAATCACTGCTATTTATAAATTCTTCTTTGATAGTACCTATTAGATTACTCTATCTATATTTTGTTTGTTTACTCAAAGTAAGACGTTGTCCACACTCGGTCGCTTTCCTCGCTAACTACGCATACAAACAAACATATACACTCACGCTTGTAATCCCCGAAGGGGTAGGCAGAGGTGTGTAACTAGTACACCCAAATTTCGCCTAACTTATTACCGTTCCATAATGTGACAGGGGGCGAGCCTATCACCATACCGGGCAAAATTCGAGACTCCAAGCTAATACTGAGCATTTCGGAATAGAAAATCCCAATATCACTACCTGACCCGGGGATCGAACCCGAGACCTAAGCACAGCAGTCATTCCGCGTACACAATTACAATTACGCCACCGACGTAGGCTAAGTGCGCCTCCAGGATTATCGTGCAAATGCTGCATGGACGCATCTGTCATAAATTTTTCATATTTCATATTTCGTGTTCTACAGCGCATGGTTATAGGGCTTAAGTCGTGTGATAGACGAAACCTTGCAAACGTTATTTTATTTTTATTTATTTATTTATTTATTTATTTATTATTATTTAATAAACGTTAAGCACTCATGTGTGGACATAACCTGAGCATTGTTTTTATTTCAGCGTAGTATTTTCACTAATTGGACTGTTAACAGTATTCAGCACTTCTTATGACCTTTACTACACTTTCTATATAAAAATCGGTAAGTCTTATAATTAGTAAATATCTAATTTCCTGATTCCTTTAACAGAAATTTATATATGCAATAATGATATAACAAAAAAATGTACCTAATTTTGTACAATGAATGGTTTAAAAAATGTATTATCAGATACTATTGATGAACCCTACACTGGAGATCCATTATTTATACAAACTATGAATAACCAGAATTATCACAATCCCATAATAAAGACTTCCAACCTATGTGATATCTAATCTGATGCATTGTTTTTTATTCTGGCACGGCAAAGTGACTACACTACACCTGATGGTAAGCGCAGTGCCGTCCAGATAGAGTATAAAGTAGCGAGAGATAGTCTATCCCTCGCTACTCAACACAATCATGCCGGCCTAATTCAGAATGCGAAGAGAAAAAGTTCATTGTAAGCGATGAATTAGATGATTTTCCGAATTAAAAATATCACCACTCTCAACGTTTCAAGTTAGCGTCCAATCTGGCTTTCACGGCAAAAATACAAAATACTATATTGATATTTTGCAGATCGAAAGCTTTTGAACGTTCTGTACACGTCATTCTCTGTGTACACTAATGGGAAACGGATGATGCAATTTCCTTCGGGTCCTGGAAACCTTCAATGTTTGGATGGAATGCGATCGCTTGCCATGGCCTGGGTTATACTTGGACACACTTTTAGCACCTATAAGCTCTACATAAATGGGATTGATGCATTTCGTGTAAGATTAATGCTAATTTATTTTTATTTGAGAAGCAATACACAGATATATGAAATAAAATGCCAGAGTACAGCTTACCAAATGAATACTTTCATTACCTGAAAAATAAATTGGAAAAAGAAAAACTATACGGCACTACAGACCTTTCAATGATTCACTTGCTATGAGTCAAAATTTGGAAAAAGATATTCTCAGGGTATTATGTAATGTTTTAGGCTGTACATTTATCAATATAAGCTATATTACCCTCTTTTGTAAACAGGGTAGGGCGGTTGTTTGTTAACCCAGAAAATAATAATGATTGGGCTATTTCTGCCATTTATTATCTAGCTAAGATGTCTTTTGTGTGCAGCTTTACTTGCGTAGAAGTCGATTTTTACTAATAACTGATTTCTACTCGATGGGGTAAGCAAAGATGCTACTAGTAGATCCTCACGCGGCGTGCCATGCTTATTTCTGTCTAATAAGATCGTCGGCGAGCCTTTCACAACATCAGGCACAAAATTTGAATCCCAGACAATTCATTTGTGATCTTTCGAATACTCCAAACACGTATTGTAATGGCCCTTCCTGTAATTCAAACCCAAGACTTCACATGCAGTGTATGTACGTAGTCACTAGACTAAAGGAGGGTTTTCATGATTGTTGGTGTAATGAAATAAACAAGTCGGTTGCTTTCTTAGTTTTCTAGTACTGTTATTTACTTTAAGAAAGTTTAATTTTTTCCAGTGGTTTACATCGTTAGAAGCCCTATGGATCACATCTGGTACTATAACAGTGGATACGTTTTTCACAATCGCTGGTGTTTTATTAGTATACACCACTGCAGGAAAGATGAATGGAAGTTAGTATCGTATTGAGATGGTAGTACAACTAATATTTATTTGATTTACATTAAAATATCACCTGCTGCAAGTGGTGCTAGTTATTTTTCTGCCCTTTTAGGTATTATATTTCTTACATGTACATTTATAGTAGTAAATCATTGAATACTCGACCTAGAAATTCGTTCCGTGTTTGTAAACACCCACTTGCTTAAATGAATTCTGTTCTCTATTATACAAATACAGAGATCTCAGGATATTTTTAGTGAAACTCTTGAAGAATTTGCATATGTTCTACCTGAATCGTCTATTGAGGATGTTCCCATTGCTGGCTACGGCAGTACTCCTTCAAGCCTCGTACTTCAATCGCATATCAGACGGACCCTCGTGGACAACCGTATCGGACCAGACGAATAAATGTCGCACAAATTGGTGGTCAACGTTGTTGCACGTTCAGAACTTATTGAACCCAAGAAATTTGGTACGTGTGAAATGCAAATTACCTGCGTTATTTGAGAATACCTGTAACATTTCTATTCAGACAGAAAGTTTTACAATGAAGTTATTAAACTTATACTTTTTTAATAGCGATTGCATCAGCATGCTTCTCTCGGAACTCGACATGATTTTTACGATTTGTATGAAGATTTAAGTACCTACTTATTTTTCTGATACTGACTGGTACTGGTGATACTGACCCAAGATGTTCAGAATCTGGACCAAACGTACATACATACATATACACTCACGCCTGTAATCCCCGAAGGGGTAGGCAGAGGTGTAACCAGTACACCCACTTTTCGCCGAATTTCGGTCCCATAATGTGATAGGGGGCGAGCCTATCGCCACACCGGGCGCCATTCCAGACTCCGGGTTAATACTGAGTATTTCTAGGTAGAAAAACCCAATATCACTTTACCCAACCCGGGGATCGAACCCGAGACCTCAGCACAGCAATCGTAACGCATGTGCAATTACAACTGCGCCACCGAGGCAGTGGACCAAACGTATTTTTTTTTATTCATGCACGGCTAATTGACAATACTGCACCCGATGGTAAGTGCAGTGCCTTAACATTAAATTTCAATTCCATTTAAATTCCATTTGTGAAAAGTGGGATAGACTCTCGCTACTTGATACTCTATCTGGACGGCACTGCACTTACCATCAGGTGCAGTGTGGTTACTTTGCCGCGCCAGAATAAAAAATAAAATTAATTTCTCGAAGCGAATAAATAATTTTGCAGTTTGCTTAAAGGAATTTTGTATAAAGAGAATATTTTTTCAGTGCGTTAACCATTCATGGTACGTCGCAATAGATGTCCAGTGTTATATCCTATCTCCTCTGGTACTGTTTTGGGTACTGAATGGGAAGAGAAAATCTGCCTGGGCAGCTTTGATTCTGGGCGTGCTGGCTGTAATAACGGCTTCAACAATATACAATTTCATCAATGATTTTCAATCAACAACTGTAGCTACGTCGTAAGTGGTTTCTTATGTTTACGCGAATGTTATACATTGAAATAAAACTAATTTTTACGAATTCTATAGCGGTTTATTATCTCAAGACACTGTGAGCTCCTTCTGCGTAGATCGGACTACAATAAATAAAAATTAATAACAACTATATGGAGGGTAGAAACATTGCACTATACTTGCGTGACGACATACAATTCAGTCCGCCCTGTGAACATGAAGGCTGTAAAGCTTTCGAAACGTCGGGATAAAAAGTTAAATACACCGCGATAGAATCCGTAAAAAATAGTTTTATTTCAATACGTCGTAAGTTTCAATATCTTACAAATTTTAGTATTATGCACTTATTATATAACTTTGACGTGTTAGAGTTTGCTGTAAAGAGTTATGTCTTCAGCATAGAAGGCTCGAACAGTGTAATACTACTCACAGAAAAACAACTTGAAATGTTCCCGGAAGCAAATACCTGTCCCCTTCCCAAATCCACATTTCCTTTCATCAAGACACCCACGATTCGTTTGATATTGTGGGTATTCAAGGACCATGGAAATCTTTTATTATCGGGTGACCCAGATGCTTGTGGCAGCGTATGTTATAAAAAAATATATTACCACTGTGGGAAAGTAAATTGTTATTTCTACTGAAATTGTCTTGCAAAAAATTATCTTCATTGTAAAAAACGAACCTATTGCTTTTACGACCGATCACTAGCACTAGCAAGCCTTTATACATCAGCAATTCAATTAAGTATAAGCTGAAGTCCAACCTATACTTTTAAGGTCCTCATTCTTCAATCCCTTATGTAAAAAGATCCGTCATTGTTGTCATGTTAACAGTGATTTCGCTCTTTTGAGAATAATAGTCTCTCGCTATTCCATAGTCTAATTGGACGGCACTGCGCTTACCATCAGGTGCAGTGTGATCACTTTGCTGTTTTGAAAAAACAGCATTTTTTTGTTCCCAGACGGCCTAATCAGGAGTTGATCAGGTACATGGATAACTATTACTACTTTACGCTGACACGCGCAGCCCCATTTTTCGTCGGCATGTTGTTTGGATATGTCCTACATTTGTATCGCAATGAAAAAGTTCACATGCCATGGGTAAGAATTAATATTAAGGTGATCTACTAGTAGCCAGTAAACGAGTTTCATTACTCGGTGTCAAAAAAATGCGTGCCATTGTTGATCCTGGCTAAACAGGAGTTACAATGGCGGGTGTGTGGGCGGGATAGTCTCTAGTAGCCAGTAAAATCGCAGTAATAAAAGTCCCTAGTGAAACTGTATTAACGATGATAACGATACGCGGTAATATGGTAAATTTTTCTTTTAATACTGACTGAGGAAAGCCTACGTCACTCCCCTTCCTAAAATTCCTAATCCATCTTGTCCTAGCCATTTTCGACCTATTTCGATTCTCCCATTTCTTTCCAAGGTGCTTGAGGCTTGTGCTCACAAACAGCTGTCGAGTTTTGTTTACCGCAATAACCTTTTAAACCCTCTTCAGTCTGGTTTTAGACCTGGTCATAGCACAGTCACCGCTCTCCTTAAAGTGACTGGCGATAAAAGGGCAGGCATGGATGATACCAAAGTCACTGTGTTGGCTTTGGTTGATTTTTCTAACGCCTTCAATACCGTCAGTCACGATATCCTATTATCCATCCTTTCCCATCTAATGATCTCTTCGAAAACACTGGAATGGTTCTCAGCTTATCTTCGAGGGCGCCAGCAGTCGGTACGCCTTGACGAGACTTCTTCGTGTTGGCGTGATCTTGACTCTGGTGTACCTCAAGGCGGTATTCTATCTCCTTTATTATTTTCTATATTCATTAATCTTATAACTCAGGATCTTCAGTGTGCGTATCATCTGTATGCCGATGACTTGCAGATTTATTCACAAGCTAGCGTCGATTGTGTTTCCTATGCTATAGATAGAGTAAATAGTGATCTGGCATATATAAAGAGCTGGTCTGATTCTTTTGGTCTTTCTGTGAACCCAGGCAAATGCCAAGCCATAATTGTGGGCAGCCCAAGAATGACGCGTAGACTGGACCCTTTGACTATTCCATCTGTCTTTTTTGATGGCTCCGTCATACCTTGGTCTGATAGTGTAAAGGACCTTGGGTTGCATATTGACTCCAACCTGAACTGGCGTACTCAAGTCACTCATGTTTCTAAGAAAGTCACCGGTACCCTGCGTGCTTTATATCGTCTAAAGAATTTTCTCCCTTCCAATACAAAAGCGATGCTCGTGCAAACCCTTATCATCTCTATCATTGACTATGGTGATGTGTGCTATTTTGACCTGAATGCAGATCTTCTCAACAAATTAGACCGTCTTCTTAATAACTGCATTCGATTCATTTACAATCTTCGCAAGTATGACCATGTGTCTTCTTTTCGTTCGAATCTTAAGTGGTTACCTATTCGCGAGCGCCGAAATTTACGTGCCCTCACTACTCTCTTCTCTATTCTAAAGTCTTCTACAACGCCTTCCTATTTATCTCCTCACTTTCAATATCTCCATTCCACCCACGATAGAAACTTACGTTCTTCAAATAATCAACTTCTACTTTGTCCTTCTCACAGTTCCGACTTCGTTCATTCTTCTTTTTCTGTACAATGTGTTCTTCTATGGAACGCGCTCCCGCTCGAAATTAGACTGACTGTAAATCGTTGTACGTTTAAGATGAAGGTCCGACAATTGCTTTTAAGCATATTGGCAGAATCATCACAGCAGGAATAATTATTTAGTTTTATGTATATATATATATATTATATTTATATAGACTTATTATATTTATATGTGTAAGTTTTATTCTGTTATAGTATATGTGTAGATATTAATTAATATATTCTTCTAACGTAGAATTCTATTTTAGCACCTACCTTCTTGTATCTCTGCACTACCTCAGGTTGACTGGCAGAGAATGCCTCCGGCATTAAGTCCGCCTATACTTAAATGTATAAAGTGTGTTAAATAAAAAAAAAAAAAAATTTTACGAATTTATTATTGCATCATTCTGAATGTTTGTTTAATATACATCTTTTTGGTTAAAAAAAGCTTAGTCAAATAGTGTTGCAATATAGCGAGTGTTGTCGTTCTAGAACAGTTCTAGGTTTTATATAAAAAATGTATCGCGGATTAACTCATCATTTCTTCAATTTGAAGAACAGCGATGGCCAAGTTGAGAGTGGAACGGACTGTGGAGACGAAAGCCCCGAGTTCAGCCCAAATAGCATACACCTCTGAATTATCGTAGTTATATATTAAATATAGCTTGCTTTAACTGCGACGAGGAGAACCATTATAAGGAAACCTGAGAATTTACAATAAGAATTTCAAGGTTTGTGAAATCTACCAACCAGCATTGGGCTAACATTAGCAGTAGTAAAGGAGGCTCGTGACCAGCACTGGGCTAGGGACATAGCTGGTATTATTACATATATTAGGCGTAGTTTGCATACCCTATCAGGGATGTAGACATAAGCTTATCTTTGTTATGTGTGTGATATTAGCATTTTAAATCTAATTTCTGCTATTTATACATCAGATTACGTTCATGTTTTTAAGCTCTATTTAGACTTGATCATCTTTTAGCTTTTTGATTACTATAAAAGTGAAGTATTTGTAAATCATATAATTTGTATCGTTACGGTAACCGAACCTGCGGCCTCTTGTATCACGGTTGGTGATCAGCCCGCTGCGCCACAATGGCTGTCAATGTAACAAATTAATTGCATCATTTAAACGTTGTAGTTATTTATTGCTTCGAATAGCATTTATTGCTGTTTTGGCCGAAAGAGACTTCGTGTAAATTGAGCTTTTAAATATGGTCGTCATTTACGCACTATAGCATATACTAAAGTGAATAATTACTTACAGCATCTCGTTATGTTCATGTGGGTATGTTCTTTGGGCGTCACAACAACCATATTCTTCCTTACTTACTTCATCAAACAATTTGATTGGGACAACCAACTGGCTGATAACCTGATAAACTCGTTCATAAGGCCAGTGTGGGGCACAGCTCTTTGCTGGATCATATTTGCCTGCGCACATGGTTATGGAGGTACGTAAAATTCTATCAGTGTGTAAAGTTACAAATGGACTATAAAATTCATTTTCATATACAGTGTCATTTTGTAACCGAAGACTTAAATTTAACTGCGAAAAAAGTCTTTTTGAAAGAAACACTTTACAACAACTAACTCTCACCATAGTTCTAAGATAAAAAAGTAAAATTTTCTAACAAAATAAATATAAAAATAGTATTTTTATTTTTACACACCCTTTTTTTCTTCTTCTTTATTTACATTTTAATTACACATCCTTTTGCCACATCTACTGCTATACTACAATTCTTTGGGAGCGACAACATCGCGCAATCATTGATAATAGAAATTATGCTCACGCACACAACCAAGAGATGCACACTCGGAGCGCAACGGTAGTCTGTCGTGCCACACCGCGCGTATCTAGCGAATACATGGTACAGAAAGCATATGGCGTTCGGTAATGTCTTATTTTAGATAATATTATGACGATCCGAAATATTGACATTGGAATTAAAATAAATGTCGAAATATAATGTAGAATCTAAAAAAATACGAAACCAATAGATTTAAATCTAATAAATTTTGAAATGAAGTAGGTACCTACTTAGGTACTTTAGGTAGGAAAATTAATTTATTAACGAAAGCAAAGTTTATAATTGACGTAATAAATACTTTTCTTGAAAAGCAACAGCAAATTCAAAACACTTAATTCCTTTTCATACATTTACATGAAGTTTTTTTTATTTTGTTTGATTATCACGTACCTATTGGTTGGGTTTCTTGTTGTAATTTGAGTATCTTATTTCAAATTCCACGTCTCAATGAACTGCTGCAACAATGTCAGTAAGAATAATGAGAGTTTATTTGTGAGGTGACCTTCTTAACACTATAGGTTTTATGATAATATTGTCAGCTGTGACGTGGTTCATTCAGTAAATTTACGCGCGCTAAAACACATCATGATCAAAAAACCACAAATCCAAAATCGGGATTTTAGGCGAAACTATTTATTTTTCATGAATAATATTTTGCATGCTGTTAGCAGAGGTCACAACGAACATGTGGTTTCATATAGTAACGCAATGTCGAAATGACACTGTATACAACATGTAACATGATTAACGCACACTGTGAAAGTAGTTTGCTCAGAATAAGCGACTGAATCGATATCAACAATTTTTTAATAGACGATTTTTTTTCCAAAATTTATTAACACTCAGGTAAATAATAGTCATCCTTTATTTCCACGTTCAAGACAAACGAAACTGAAACATAACTCGATGCGATAAAGTCTTTTCTAAATGCAATATTAAACGAACACTTTAAAAAATCAAATAATTAAAATTACGAAGTTTGAGTCAGCTGTGTACTCGTGTGACCTTCACCTACATGCGGCTGGAGTTGTCCGGGTGCGTGCGCGGCTGTGTCATTCACCATTTCGTCGAGTGCCCAGAATATGCGCGCAAAATTAGTACAACTAATTTCATAAAAAACAATATTTATATTCTTCGCAGTCTAATTTCAATACATGAATTATGATTGTAATAATAATTTTAAATTGGGGTGTCTGAGGATGTGCGTTAATCCCGTTACACGTAGTATAGAGGAGACACCCAAAATATTTCCAGTATATTTTGTACACTCATATACACTCACGCCTGTAATCCCCAAAGGGGTAGGCAGAGGTTTTTTTTTTTTTTTTTTTTTTTTACCTAAATAGGCTTGCGTTTGACCACTATCTCGCCTGATGGTAAGTGATGATGTGGTCTACGGTGGAGCACGCTTGCCTAGAAGATACCTATTCACTCTTGACTTAAAGATACCCAGATTATAATTTTCGGGAAATATAGACTCCGGCAAAGAGTTCCACTCTCTAGCGGTGCGCATGATAAATGTACTAGCAAAACGCTTCGTGCGCGCTGGTGGAATATCAACCATGTATCGATGACGCTTCGCCGAGTCTCTTGTCGTCCGATGATAGAAAGGGGTTGGGGGAATTAAATTGTGTAATTCCAAGGCACACTCGCCGAAATGTATCCGGTAGAAAACCGATAAACTAGCAACTTTTCGTCTGTGTTCAAGGCTTTGCAGCCTTGCCTCGACTATGGAATCGTTGCCTATGAGCCTCTTGGCGCGTCTTTCGATGGCCTCCAACGCCTCAAGCTGGTACTTGGCCGATCCATCCCAAAGATGAGAGCAGTACTCCATGCACGACCGGACTTGGGCTTGATACAGATCGAGCAGCTGTCCCGGCGTGAAGTACCGTCTCACCTTCGCAAGGATAGCCAGCTTCTTGGCAGCCAATTGAGCTTTATGCTCAATGTAGGAGCCAAAACTGAGAGTTGGAGACAAAGTTACGCCTAGAATCTCTAGGTGGTCAGTTATCGGTACGGACACATCTCTGAAAGTAGGAGTCAGTTGGAAGGGACTCCGTTTAGCAGAGAATAGACAAGCCTGGGTCTTAGTGGCATTAAACTTGACCAGGTTGGCATCGCCCCAATCGGAGACTGCCTTTAAGGACAAGTTCAAGCGTTCTACCAAGGCCTCCCTGAGGGACTGGACTTGGACTCCACTGGTTCGTGCATTAGATATGTAACTTTCTACCACTGTGCTGTCGTCTGCGTACCCAAAAGTACCGGGCTTAAGCAGATCATTGATATGCAGCAGGAATAGAGTCGCAGAAAGTACCGACCCCTGAGGTACCCCGGCATTGATAGCCAATAGATCGGAGGAGCAGCCATCAATGACCACTCGAATCAATCGTTCCCTCAAGAAGTCCGATATCCATGCACACAATCCAGTGGGCAAGCCATATGAAGGAAGCTTGCTTAAGAGGCTATCGTGCCACACTCTGTCGAAGGCCTTCGAGATGTCGAGTGAAACGGCAAGCGCTTCCCCATGCCTCTCGACAGCCTCGCTCCAGATGTGAGTGGCATACGCTAGAAGGTCTCCAGTTGACCGGTTTCGGCGAAATCCGTATTGTCGGTCACTTAGGAGGTCATTCGCTTCTAGGTATGCCATGAGTCTGCCATTCAGTACACGTTCCATACTTTTGCAAAGTATGGACGTAACCGAGATGGGCCTATAGTTGGCAGGCTCAGCACGACTACCTTTTTTGGGCACGGGTTGCACGTTAGCTTGCTTCCAGGCTTTAGGCACTTGCCCAGTGACCAGAGAGAGACGAAACAGGCGAGTCAGAATAGGAGAGAGCTCAGGCGCACAAGTTTTCAGTACAACTAGGAGGGACTTCGCCAGCAGTGTCTAAACGCGAAGATTCAGCAAAAAGAGAAGCAAACAAGTTTGCTTTCTCTTCAGCAGAGTGAGCCAAAGACCCGTCGGGTCTCAGCAGTGGAGGAAGTGAGGGGCGACGGAAGTTCGATTCAACTGATTTTGCCAGGGACCAAAACGCTTTACTGCCCGCTGGGTATGAAGCTAGTTTCTTCCCAATTTGGCTTATGTGGTCAAATCGAGCTTGCCGTAGAGTCTTCTTGCAGGATTTGGCAGCCTTGTTAAATGCTCTCTTCTTTAAGCGCAAGTCCTTTGCTTTGCGGTTTCGAGCATCAACCCATGCCAGGTATGCCGCATGCTTCCGCGCTTCAGCGCGTCCGCACTCAGCCCCGAACCATGGGCGAGTCCCGCCTGACGTTGCTACGTCAGAGAATGGAATGTAGTACTCCATACCCTGACGCAGCACATCCGTCACAGCATCCGCGCAAGCTGAAGGGTCTTCAGAAGAGAAGCAAGTGGGGCGCCAAGGATATGATGCAAAGAAAGCTCGCATCTCATCCCAATCTGCTGACTTGTATCGCCACACCCGCCGGGTGCCTCTAGGGCTGGAATCGGGCGGTGAGTAGACAGATACAGATTTCACCAGACAATGGTCGGAGCTACCCAAGGGTGATGAAACCGACACTGAGTAGTGGTCTGGATCAGTTGTCAACAGAAGGTCCAAGCAATTGGCTGTGTGCGTGTCAACATCCGGGACCCTTGTTGCCACCTGGACCAACTGAGTGAGATTTTGCGTCAGCGCTAGCTTCCGCGTTTCTCTCCCAGCATGGTCGGTGCACTGGTATGGGAAAAGCCACTCTTGGTGGTGGGCATTAAAATCCCCCAGTAGCACTAGTTGTGCACAAGGGTACCGCCTTTGTGCCGCATCCGCCGCCTCACTAAGGTATTCTGTGAGCCTAGTCGTCTCCTGATCTCCGCTGTGCGACCGGTATACACAGGAATAAAGAATTTTCTCAATTCCTGTATCCACCAGTACCCAAATAACAGAGAATCTGGGATCTTCAAGATTACAGAGACGCCGACAACAGATGTCATCACGGGCGTACAAGCACACACCCGCATGTGGCTTAAAATTGTGCTCCAGAGTAAACCCTGGGTAAGAAAGGTACGCCACGTCAGACGGACATCTTATCTGCGTCTCTGAGAGGAATAAGAGAGCGGGTCTTTCAGTCTCCAGGTGGTGATGGACCGCGACGAGATTTGAGTGCAATCCTCGGATGTTGGTAAGGTGCACTTTTAGTGAGAGGGAGTGCTGCCGCTGTGGAAACATTCTCTTATTCTTTGTAGTTTTCATGTTTTTTGGAAGAGCGAATGAAGGTAGGAAGACGGTAGTGGAACGAGACTTAATGCTGTTAACCTTCAGACACAAGATGAAATACCACACAGAAGGGGGACTAGTCTGGAGACTGCGGGGACGCCCGAGCCCCCCCGGGATGTCCATCGGGCCCTCTCATCCGGTCGCCGACCGGCACGATGGCGCATCCCGGGATTTTTCGTCAGTTGGCGGGGCAGCCTTTCGTGTGTGGCTAGCACACTACTTGGGCCCCCAACTACCTGCGGTCGGCCAGCGGTGCACCGTGCCTCGGATCCCGCTACCCTCCACGACTAGTCTCCCAATGCGGCGTTATCAAATTGCGTCAGATTAGCCCAACTGCATTCAGCAACTATTCCGACCCGTCTCCCTAAATGGCATCACCGAACATCGCGCCGGAACACGGCAAGCCGTTTGGCGGCACGGCTTTGTCCGGTGGGTGGTCACTAGCCACGGCCGAAGCCTACCACCAGTAAGATGTGTCACTCATTTAGCACTACCCAGGGGTCACGTGTAGGGGAACTAGAGTAAAGCCTACGGACGCGAGTGACAATAACCCCCAAAACCACCAGTACACCCACTTATCGCCGAATTTCGGTCCCATAATGTGATAGGAGCCGAGCCTATCGCGACACCGAGCACAATACCAGACTCCGGGCTAATACTGAGAATTTCTAGATAGAAAAACCCAATATCACAGTATAATAGTATATTTTGTTTTTTATAATTTCACCTGCAATATTTTAGATCCTTATCCTATGATAAAGTAATGAATGTTTGGCCTCTTTTACTCTCACGTCGTTTAATGCAGAGATGAAAGTGTCAAAAATAGTTTAATTTAAGTAAGGGCTTATCGTTCATTTAGTGGATTGTTGTATCTTACCTGCTGCCTCAACGTTCAATTAGTTGTTTATAGTTAACATATATTTATGTAGCTTTAAAAAATCTTTCTTTACCAGGCCCCATTAACTGGTTCCTGACCTTAGATGTGTGGAAATTGCCGTCACGTCTCTCTTACGCAATGTACTTATTCCACTACCCTATTATGTTCATCGTCTCCGATTCTACCACATTGACCAACTACTTCTCTATTCCTTGGCTAGTAAGTATACATATCACATCTTATTTATTCAAGGACGTTGAATTTTACACTTCACAAAGAACTGAACTTGAACTTTAGTCAGCATGCTTGTTAACTGTTTGCCTCACGTATGCTGTTTTTGAGTTTAATTTTTTTACACATATGTGATTATTTCTGTCCAATCTGATATAGGACCAACACGCAGATGAACTCTATCAAACTAAATTCAAATTAGTTTTCTCTACATACAATTACAAACCATAAAAATATAGGATTGTCATAGGCTTTATATTCAAAGATGGACATCCATTCCATGATGTTTCCAGAATTAAGAGTTTATTGTACACAAACGTCTTATTAGCAACTTATACTCAGTCAATCCATTGCGTTGACCATATTTTTGTTTTGTTTTCCAGAGTTTCCTATTCCTAGCGTACTTCACGTTGTCTTTCATAATAGCTTATATCGTCTCGCTGATTATTGAATTGCCGTTCTCCATAATCTTCAAGAAACTACTAACACCAAGTAAGTAAGAGCAAAAGCTCATTCCATAATCTTCAATGTTTTATCAGTAACTGTTTCGTCTCAAACTTAATTTTATTTATTTAAAGAAATATCCTAAATACCTATAGCTTTAACTAATATGTATGTGGTGTTTACCATTATTATCATCATCGCCATCGATAAGATTCAGGGCTCAAAACCCAGGACAGGATTTTATATGTTTGGGTTTACGAATAAAAAAACCCACATGAATTGTCCAGGATTGGAAATTGGGCTAGTTGTGGTGGTAAACCCACAATCAATGTGGGATGGAAATAAGCAAATAGTTCAAGGTTTTCGTAGGGAAGTTTCTTTCTCTTTGTAACAGCACCCAGATATAAACAGCAACCCTGTGTTAACCCTACCTGTGTTACCCTGTGTAAATAAGTGACAAAACAACATATAATATATAAAATAACTGAATGTTGTTTATACTGACACTAGCTTTCGTTCGCGACTCCGCCGCCGATTTATCAGAATTGGTTAAGCGGTTTAACAAAACACAAAAGATAGACGGCTCACTTTCGGATTAATATAGATCAGTAAAAATAGTAAATAAGTTAAGAACCTTCAAAAACTGGTTAACTTATGTATACCATGTTTATTTTTTTAGCAGCGGCAAAACCTAAACCGGCTCCTGTTTTAAATAAACAACTCTCCGAAGATGAAGAAAAATCAGTATCTAAAGATAATACAGCTAGCGATAGTGCACTGCTAAATGCAAATAATATAAATGAATGTAATGGAGCAAACGAAAGCAATTCTCATTTAAATGGAGTGGTTTATACTAATACAGAGGGAGAAAAAGAAGCAGATACTAATAAAAAGGATCATATCAACACAAAAGCTGATACTCAAGATAACCTAAATGAAACAATAGATGACACAAGAAATAAAACTGATACAACAGAAATCAATACGTCTCATAAAACACGAATTAAACCATCTAATTCTAATATTGAAATAGAAAACAAGAATAATAGTGGCTCTGAAAATAAATAACATGATAATGATAACGATAACCATCGACGAATGGTACTAAGTAAGGAAAATTAGATGACAACGTGTACTAATGATAGGGGTTTTGAGAAAAATCGTATTTTATATATGGGAAATGGGTAAATTTCAAATAGATTATAATACATCAACTGTTCCCGTAACTGTAAATTACTTTAAAGAAATTAATAAATTTTTTATAATGATTCTGTAGCCCATATCATTATTTAAGTATAGCTTAACAAAACAGCGAAAAGTGGTTTAAATAAAGTCAAACAAGACAAATCAAGTAGTTATATAGTGTCTAGGACAATGGTTCCCAAAGTTGCCTGAACAGCGACCCATCTAATAAAAAGTTCCAAATTCGAGACTCGCCTCTTGGTTATCGTGAATAAAAAGAGGCATAACTATATGAATGGACTGTTAAAATAAAAAACCGTTTTAATAATTATATTCCGTTCGATAGAAGTATGATCCTATTTTTATGGCCCAACCAATATTCGCTGGCGACCCACTATTGGGTCGCTACCCATAGTTTGGGAAGCACTGGTCTAGGACAATACTTTCTAAATTCTAAGGCTACGAAACAGTGAATAAACCTCTTTTATTTTATAAAAATCCATAATAAATAATATTTACACAAGATGATTATCCAAAGAAACGTAAGGAATATGAAAAATTAAAAAATACACGTATGATCGATAATAATTTAAATCTCATAGTATGTTAGGTTTATAACTATGTGCTCAGTTGTGCGTTTCCATATTGTTCATGCGTCTTTATCTGAGACATGTATCGTTATACTGCATTTTTTATCCTGGCACGGCAAAGTGACCACACTGCACCTGATGTTAAGCGCAGTGCCGTCCCGTTTGAGTATCAAATAGCGAAAGAGAACTATACCTCGCTACTCAACACAATCGTGCCGGCCTGCTGTGTAGCTTCTTCACACTGCGCCATGGAGCAAGGAGGTGAAGAAGCTTTCGAGGGTCTAGTGTCAGAGTACTCAGAAGGCCGCAACATGGCCAAACATCGTACCCCAACCCTAGACTCCCGACAAAAACCGGATGTACACTGGCTGATCCCGGAACGCGACACACTTGTATGATTGTATACACCTAGGGCGGATTTTACACCCTGTGTACAGTGGTCGCTATCCGGGCGGATATGAATATCCTACCACCAGCATACATGCATGACATAGGGACTGTGAAATTAACTACAGATTACGGAAAAAGGAAGTATCCGAAAGGCAGGCGTCAAAGAAAGAGATAATAGGTAAGAAAGAGCTAGTATGAAAGCGCACAAGACATGTTGACATAGGTCATGGTGTTATGATCCGGCGACAACACGCAGACAATCTAGTGATAAGTGATGAACGCTTAGTCTAAAAAGGTAAAGTGTTAAATAATATTTATTGAACTTTAAATAAAGAAATTGGCGTATTTTAAAATGTTATATTTTGTAAAATTTACTGCTACAAGAAGTATGAATGATGTAAACGATGATTCCTTAATATTTATTGAAAATAATATATGTATGCCAAAGAATATTGTGATTTTTATTATTTTATACACACAAACATACCAACACAGCAACCAAAATACCTTTTTTATATAAATAGATCATTGTAGTAGAAGCAGGTTTGGATTAAAGGTATAGTAGTCTTCACGAGGTCAAACAATCAAAATTTGATTAAAATTTGAAATTCTAAAAATATACGTGAGTAGCTTGAGATTAAAATTCATATCAATATTTTTTTTATTTTACTGAAAAGAGCTAATCCATATCTAAGACACTAAGGTCATTCCACGTTGAGAATGGAACACTTTTTTTTTCTGGCACGGCAATGACCACACTGCACCTGACTGTAAGCGCAGTGCAGTCCAATTAGAGTATCGAGTAGCGAGAGACAATCTATCCTCCGCTACTCAACACAATATGCCGGCCCGCTTCTTCACACTACGCCATGGGCAAGAAGGTGAAGAAGCGGTCGAGGGTCTAGTGTCGGAGTACTCAGAAGGCCGCGAAGCGGCCAAAGACCGTACCCCAAATCTAGACCCCCGACAGAAACCGGGGAATCTGGAACTTCGTATGAACACGAGTTGTCAGTGTGTTATGCAATGCGTATTGTCATAAAAATTTACAAGCAATGTTAAAACTGCGGCCCCGTATCAAACTTTTGTACGGGGTCCGGTATGGGAAATGCCCAAGATACATCACACACTTCGTTTACGTGTATTTGCTTATCAAAGATCTTTTGTATTATTGGACAAACTGTTCCGTAATTAGTTATGTATTCGATAAGATTAGCATAATCAGTATATTTAATTGATGAGTACAGCTACAGGATCTAAAAAAGGATTGTGCGTTGAAAAAATATATTTTATAAACAAAGTTATGAGTGTGGCGAAAGTTCTATTTTTAATTTTATTTGTTGGTGTAAATGGTCGCATTTTAGAATGGAGACCACCTAGAATTGGGGCTCTGGACCAACATTTATACGAAGAAGTGTTAGATCCGGAATTATGTGAGGAACAGATTAATTATATACTGGCAAATACATTGGTAGCAATGCAGTGTAAGTAGTTTACAAATTATTATTCTAGTTCTATTCATTGGTCCAGTGGCAGCGTATACAGGTTGAAGAACCGACGAGGCCCCGGATTCAAATCCCAAGTTCGGTAATTACAAACTAGAGTTTTCAAGATTCAACTGTGTGCTTGTGTTAAATAGGTAACTGCTAGTACAAACAGTCAGCAGACTCTACAGCCTCTGGCATAATGAGAGCAATATAATGAAACATAGTAATAATCCTACTAATATTATAAATGCTAAAGTTTAGATGGATGGATGTTTGTTACTCAATCACGCTGCAACAGCTGAACAGACCTGGTTAAAATTTGATACAAAGATAGATTATAGTCTGGAATAGCACATAGTTTATCCCGGAAAAATTTACAGTTCCCGTGGGATAGTTTTTCACAGAGCAAGGGATCGACATGATTTTTTGCGTAGTGGTAGTTTAGGGATGACATATGCCACTTTTTATCCCGGAAAAATGCACGCAATGGCTCTTCCAATCTCTTTAACATTGCCTCAAATGGTGTATCCCTACCGGTATGGTCCGATTTTAAGTACCTTGGTTCGCTTCTCCAAAATGATGGCAATATTGACCGAGATGTGAATAGTAGAATGAATGCAGGGTGGATGAAGTGGCGACAGGTCTCAGCAACAATATGTGACAAGATGATGCCCCTTTAACTTAAAGTGAAAATTTATAAGACCTGTCGCTATGTATGGATCTGAATGTTGGGCAATGAAAAAGGCGGATGAGAGGAGAGTGCATGCTACTGTAGATGCGTATGTTAAGATGGATGTGTGGGGTCACAAAGTTAGATAGGATAAGGAATGAGTATGTAAGGGGAAGCCTGAAAGTAGCACCAATTGTAGAAAAGATGAGGAGTGCTAGAAGCTACCTTGGTATGGGCACGTGATGAGGAGGGATGAAAGGCATGTGACAAAACTAGTTGTCAATATGAATGTGGATGGACGAAAGAGTCGTGGGAGACCCAAAAAGAGGTAGATGGTTTGCATGAATGAGGACATGCGCGTGAAAGGAGTGGATGCAGATTTGACGCATGATAGGGCTGCGTGAAGAGTTCGAACAAATTGTGCCGACACCACTTAGTGTGGGATAAGGGCAGGTAGATGATGATAAGCAAATTAGGTCTGCAGTTATATACTATGAGAACCTTGTCGAGCCTAGAAAGAATTTCCGCGCTTTCCAACGTTTCTGCTATACTTTTTATATCAATCAAGCTTAACAGCTTGCATGATAGAAATAAATCCAGTAAATCCATGATGTTTTACATCTGGTTCATGTAGAGAGTTTTACCAGTAAGGTCTTATTTGTTTACGTTAATCTGGGTTTTTATCTACTGCCAATTTGCTGATTGCTAATGTCATGTGTTATTTAAATAATTATATAAAATTCAGATTATAAAATTAGATGATAACATTTATCTGCTCAAACAGAAATATTAGCCTCCACTTGCTCAGTGAAATAATGTTACAACCAATTTTACTCATAGTAACCGAGTTATCGTATTTTAAGTCACAAAAGACGTTTCGTTTATTATATGTTTCTACTCATATTTTTAATTATATTTTAGTCGCAGATGCCGGTATCAGGATGCCACGTGGTGTTCTGGAAGGCAACACAATAGATTTAGGAAATTACCACCAATGCCTTGGGTTATCGCATGCTATGGAAGGATCGACTATACAGGGAAAGTATTGCATGATTCGATTGCCACTGAGAAACTTTGAAATACCGGGTTTACCTGATCCTTTACAGAGGCATTTTGATCCAAGAGAGCTGAGATTGAGCAATGATACTGTTAAGAATTTAGAACATTTCAAGACTATGATGACTGGAGCAAGAGCTATGACAGGCGTTATTGAGAATAGGTAAGTTCTAATGTTGTTGGATTTCATTGAATATTGTTTGTCTGATTCGAAGTTATGATTAGAAAGAGACAGGATATTCCTAGAAATTAAAATAGACTATAGAAATTGAAGCGTTTAATATTTTATATTTGTATGTTATAGAGATATTATATTTATATTAGCAATCTCGATTTTGTTTGATTTACTCTACTTCAATAATTTTAAATAAAAAAAACGCACCGATTTAAGTAAATTGCATTAATTTATAGAAAATATTTTTATCTCGCAGATTATTACCAGGAAACCCTCTGTCAGCAATGACGTTTAATCTCGCAGTTTGCATTCCAAAACCATGTTCTACGGATCAGGCCTTGACATCAGCGCTGTTTAATCTCACACAAATAGGATTTGAATATGAAGATGACTTCTGTCGCTTACCTGATGACAAACCGTGGTCGGGAGCTGATTATGCCATAGTGTGAGTTAGTTATGAGTTATTGTTTTGTTTTTATATTCGTATGCATGAAGTTATTAATTACGGCAACTCTTTTAGGGTATGGTCTAGCAGAGTATTTTTTTTTATTTTATTATTAATAAAATATTACGTATCTTAATTATGCAAGCAAAAATAATTCTAAGTACTATGTATGTATGAGTTTATACTTCTTACGTAGATTTATTTTACAGAATAGTTGTCGGCGTCTTTGGAGTATTAACTTTAATAAGTACTTGTTATGATCTGTACTTCACATATATAATAAATAATGGTAAGTTAAACGAGTTTTATTTCTGTATTAATTATACTGTAGGAAAATGCTTGCAGGCCGGCATGATTGCGTCAAGTAAAGTCATAGTCTCGCTACTTGATACTCTAACTGGATGGTACTGCGCTTACCATCAGGTGCAGTGTGGTCACTTTGCCGTGACAGGGAAAAAATAAGCTGTTAGGGTGTGTTCAGGCGATCCACGTATGGCCCTCATCCGTGCTGTGAGAGATACTCCCATACTGTCGTGTTTTATAATAAGAAACAATATGAAGTCGTGCACGTGCATGAGCGCGAGTACGGGTCGTTCGCGGATTAGCTGAACGTGCTCTTACTTTATTCATTTATCAAATGATATCATCGTTTATAAATAATTTAAAGCATTAATTATTTTAAAATCAATAACCAAATTAACGGTGTAGAGAGGCCGCGTATAAACAAAGATCATCAGGTCGGCATGATTGTGTCGAGTAGTGAGATATATTTATCTCTCACTTCTCGATACTCTAACCAAGCGGCACTGTTAGATCCAATTTGTTTCAAGTGTTCTGGTACCGTAAGTCCTTCATAATTCTTGATCCACGATTCAGGTTATGCTATTGTGGAGTGAGGACTATGGTTGTGACGGTTGTGTTCATGTGTTTATACTAGGCGTATTATAAAACGTGATACAGAAATATAAACTGTGTTTTCAGACACGCGCAAAGCAAATTCTGTGGGACTGATTTTCTCGGCGTATTCAAATGGACGTAGTCTGATGACCTTTACTTCGGGCCCTGACAGTATAGAATGTGTGGACGGAATCAGAGCACTTGCCATGCTTTGGGTGCTGGTGGGGCATGCGTTTAGCAGCGTACCGTTCTGGGCCAATCCCATAGATACGTTCATGGTAAAATTATATTAAAATATTGTAGTTTGCCTAATTGTTCCCCTATGGTTTATTTCAACTTTCCTGAAATAATGGATTCATTCTTAAATATTTTTGATTTAACATTAGTAGTTTATTTACTCTGAAAAATAATCTGATTACAGTTCTAAATAAGCTTACACGTGTACCCCGTTCAATTCGATTCCCACATTGGGTACAAATTATGATCCGGAAGACTCGTTTGTGATTTTTTGAATCAGAAAATCTAATACTCAAATTGAGAATTCTCAACCTGGGTTTTGAACTCGGGCAATTCATCTGTTACAGTTCATTAATATTAATGAACTTTCAATTTTATTTTAAAATTATCTTTCAATGATACGCAACTTGATTTTGCATGACGTATTTTTGTAGATTTAGCGGCAGAAAATGAGCCAGTGTAATCAAAGGTGTTATGAATTAGGAAAATTACAAAGATATGTAATATTATAAAACGATGATGTCAACTGAACAGGTGTTCTACTGACATCGAACACCTGATATTGATTGATAACATTCATTCTTACAATTGATGTTTTCGCCTGCTTAAGTGAGCTCTTTGCTATCCCTAGATTGCTGTATACGTGATTAGTCTGTATAATTAAGCAAAAATAACAATACCAGTATACCGATTCATAGCAAAGAACACACTTAGGTCTCATTCTTAAAGATGAGCGTTACTGCACATGTCGGCGAGCAATGCTATGCTTGAAAAATTACTGCATTGTGAAATTCCGAGACGTAACTTCCTAAGTCTCTTAATATCCAGTATTTAACACTAATTACTTTAAATACAATACTGCAGTTTTGCGGAAAAACTGGTCAAGAACGTGGTGGTGTTGATGGAATTACACATATAATAGATCTACCAGAAACTAAACATTTAGACCTAATTGATATATGTAAAAGACCTCATTGCCAATAAAAAAATCCATTCTTAATATTTATTGATCAAAAAGAACAATCATATAGATCAAGAAGAACAATCTCGTTTTCAAGGAGAATAATGATATTGATTAAGAAGAACAATTATATTTATCCGGGAGAACAACCTTGCATACTATACCGTACCATATTGAACAAGGAAAACCACCATATTGATAAAGAAAAACAATCATGTTGATCAAGAAGAACAATCATGTTGATCAAGGAGAATAATAATATTGGGCAAGAAGAACAATCATATTGATCAAGGAGAACTATCGTGTTGATCAAGAAGAAAAATCATATTAATCAAGAAGAACAATCATATAGCAAAGAATAGAGCATTAGGATTCCCTAAATTGTAGAAACTAGTCTCTTTCGTCTTTATAATTACAACTTTCTTTCCAGTGGGTGCCGAAAATGAGTGCGTTATGGCTTACCAGCGGCCATATAACCGTGGACACGTTTTTCACTCTGAGCGGATTACTTGTTGTGTACATCACGGCTAGCAAGTTAAATGGAAGTAAGTACCGTAGTCTTTGAAACTCTTTTCAAGACTACTTACACATTATATACCTGATAACTTTAGTTGTCATCAGTCCCATTATTGTCTCATTGGTGGGTGTGGGCTTCATGTATTAATAAGAGGGGATAGGTTATAGTCCGCTACACTGTGAGAATTCATGCACCAATGAGAATTGATTGACTACTTGTACATATCTACCAAATCAATTCTCAGGTATGCAGGTTTCCTCACGCTTTTTACATTAATGTCAGCGTTTGTTAATAAAGAAAATACATATAATGTTACCAATATAAAGTAATCAATGACGTCGTCAACCGTCTTTTAAAGAAATTTTTCTATTCGATGCATATTTTTTTATTTATGTGTGTTGATATCTGAGTGTAGGCCGATATTATATTTGTTATTCAATAGAGTTAACTCGCGAATTAGCTATATATATTACTAGCTGTTGCTCGCGGCTCCGCCCGCGTGGAGGTCATGTTTGGGAGAAAAAGTATACAATACAAAATACCAATATTCATGCGTTTAACTTAAAAATGACGGATTTTCATACAAACTTTCATTCCCTATTTTACCTCCTTAGGGGCGGAATTTCCAAAAATCCTGAAACATATATTTTTTATTTTTAACTAAAATGCCAAATACTAATTTTCATGAATTTAACTTCAAAAATGACGGATTTTCATACAAACTTTCATCCCCTATTTTACCCCCTTAGGGGTGGTATTTCCAAAAACCCTTCCTTAGTGGATGCCTACGTGATAAAAGGTACCTACTGTCAAAATTTCAAGTCTCTAACCCCAGCTGTTTAGGCTGTGCGTTGATCGATCAGTCAGTCAGTCAGTCAGTCAGTCAGTCAGTCAGTTTCTTCTTTTATATATACAGATAACTTCGGTCAAGCTCTGATAAAGCAGTATAAAGTAAGCTCATATGTCTTCATTGTTATTAAGATGGAATTATTTATATGCACATAAACCTAGCGCATAACCTTACCCTCAAAATTGTAAAATATAAAAAAGAATTTTCATATTTAAAGTTTTTCTTCGTTCTATTATTATCCTCCTGATTTTTTTATTGCAGTACAATTAATAAAGAATATCCACCTGTTCTATTTGAATCGCCTCCTCCGCATGTTTCCTTTACTGGCTCTGACTGTTTTGTACGAGGCCTCGTATTTGAATCGCATGACAGATGGACCAGTTTGGAGAACTGTAGTACGGCATGTTGATACCTGCAGGGTATTTTGGTGGCCTACGTTACTTCATGTACAGAATTACCTGAACCCTGATAATACAGTGAGTATTTTTTATGACAAACCAAAAAATTTAATAATTACACTGTATAACTGGTGATATTGAGTGTTGTAGACAGTTTTGTCTACAGTATGAGTGGGCTTCAGCCAGGTTGGTAACCTTGCTCCACAGAAAACACAATTACAGAGACAAAAATCAAACATTTTTTTGTGAATAATATCCTTGTGGCATTATTGATTTTGGCTATATGATCGAAGTTGGCTATAATAAATAATATCGTTACAGGTAGGTTCAGGTACTATCGATAGGTCAAATCTCAGAACAGACATTCACAAATTGTGCTTGACTTTTTCGATTGGAAAAATGAGACATGTATTGCCTGGGATTTATATATCACACCATGGGACGCAAATGAGCTCGAAAATGGTTCACCTTTTATCAGCATTTAGGGTTCTGGGTATAGGTCTCCCGCATATTATGCCACTGGACATGATCGCAAGCAAATCGCATCCAGGTTTAACTTGCGATCTTAACAAAGTCGTCGACCATCTTGCTGTAGTAGAATGTCAATGTGAAATTCTAGAAAGTCCCACACATCTTTGGGTCTGGGTTTGCGTCGCTGTAGTTTTGTACATAAGCAAATGTACTATCAGATTTAGTTTATATTATTTTTTATTTTCAGTGCATTGGTCAGTCCTGGTATTTGGCTATAGATGTCCAACTGCATATTCTATCGCCTATTATTTTATTCTTTGTGTTGAGTGGAAGGAGGCCTGTTGCTTGGATTGCGCTGACCGCTGTTAATCTAGGTGTTCTGATTGGTGCTACGATATATAATTTCCAGATGGAATTTCCATCTGGAATGATGAGTCCTAAGTAAGTATCGCGAAGAGAGTTGAAATTATATTAGTAGAAATATGTAAAGTTTACTTCTGCAGACTGTAATGCGACTTTTTAAGTCACGTAGCTCCATTTTGATCTCTTTTGAATCCCTTCTCGTATCCATGTGATCAAACGTGATTTTGGCTTTAACGACTACACTCTCTCGTGTAATATATTTTGTAGACGATATTTTTAGATAATAACAAACAAATAAAATGCATAATCTGACGAACCAACTATAAAATACAAGGGCTATAAGAAATACGTAATACATTTTTTTTATTCTGGCACTGCAAACTGACACTGACACTGCAACTGATGGTAAGCGAAGTGCCGTCCAATTAGAGTATCGAGTAGCGAGAGACAATCTAAATAAAATGCTGCCTGCTTCTAAATACTACGCCAAGGCAAGAAGTTGAAGAAGCGGTTGAGGGTCTAGTGTCAGGGTACTCAGAAGGCCGCAAAGGGGCCAAACATTGTACCTCCTCTCACTTTTGTGCTAGGTCACTTTGTCGTGTCAGGATAAAAAAAGTTAAACCCATCGCAAATCTTGTCAAAAAAAATTGGCACATTGTTGTATTTATCGGATAAGTATTGGATAAAATCTGATTTAGAAGAACATTTTGCCTATATCGGCGTCAACCGCTGAGACATTTATTTTTATAATTCCTTTCTTATTTTTTCAATGAACTAACTTGATGACTTTTTCAGTCGTGGGCACCAGATGATGTACTATTTGGTGTACTACTATGTCAACACGTTGACAAGAGCAGCTCCTTTCCTTGTAGGAATGATCATTGGTTACATTCTACATCTTTATCGAGATACTAGAATGAGGTGGTCAAAAGTAAGTGGCTGAACACCTGATAAAAACCATTCCTAGGCTGACGTAAGCTAAAAATTAGAAACCATATCACGTTTTTGGTCCCTGCAGCAGAATTATCATTATAATCACAGTAATTACGTCGGCATGTTCTTTGGTAAATATTATTAAGACTGACCTAGAAGAAAATACTTTTATTCTAAAATATCTAAGTGCAATATTACAAGATTAGCCTTGGTGACCGTGACATGATGGATAAACTGCAGAAATGACGCTTAAGGTGGTATGGGTACATTCCGAGGAAACCACAGGAGTTCATAGGCTGTAAATGCCTTTGCCAGATGGTAACATTATTATTGGTACGATCTCGTGGACGGCCTAAAAGCGCTGGATTGACGATTTAGAGTAAGACATGAGAGCCAATTGTTTCATCCCGGCGTCTATGTAGAAAGGCGAACCCTGGCTTTAGGCCAGAATGGCGCCAGGTAGAAACAAACAATCTCGTCTATATGTCATTTCCCATCTCATAAGAGATTAGAAACCTTAAATCTGTGTTGTGCTTCATCTCTTTGACCTCGTTCACAATTGTAGAACTAACAGTTCAGATCGCGTTTTTATAACAGGTTATGGCAGTGTCTGTTTGCGTATGTGCGTTGGCTATAAAAGCTTGCGTCATCTTCGCTCTATACCCATTGATGCAGCCTGATTGGAATAACCAGACTGTGGACAGCCTTTTCAACTCTTTCATAAGGCCGATATGGGCTGTATCCTTAGGACTTCTGATTGTTGCGTGTCATCACGGGTATGGAGGTTGGTTTCTTTTCAAATTAATTGTATAGTTTAATAGAGTTTAGTTTGTATATAAATACTATAAAAGGAAATAAGAATGTATTGAGAACCATCTATCCGATTAATGTATACTAGTCGTCGCCTAATGGTGGAAATTCGATCGTCTATAGTTTGGACGGTATTGAAGATATTTTGTCAAAGAGTATATATACCTTTATAATCATATACATATTATTTTAATTTGTACTACTAACATTTGAAAATGGACCAATTGAAATCACACACATATGGATCGAAACCAATAACGAAATGAACTAATAGGTTTCTTTGGACAAAGATCGAAACTCATTTAGTCAATCCGTCAAAAAATATTTGCTTGCAACTTTTTAAAATACTTTGGCAAGTTCTACTCTGTGCGACTATTATATGTTTAACGTGTATGTGTAACGTAACTAATAAATGATTTCTACAATTTTCATAAATGTATTTGGAACATATATTATGTATATATTTTAGCTTTCTGCGTTTCTTCTCCATATAAACTTTAACTATACCAAATATCACACACCTATGCTTAAAAAGCACGCACGCAATATGCTTAAAAAGTGATACAAAGTTTTCTCTTTACGTGTTAATATCTTATTTTAGTTATCAAAATCGGTCAATCCGCTTCAAGACTACGGAGACATAAATATAGCCGAATCTGTTTTTTCTGTACTACAGGTCCTATTAATTGGTTATTGTCGTTGCGTATATGGAAGCTTCCGGCGCGCATCTCCTACGCTATGTATTTAGTTCATTATGGTTTAATGGTTAATGTCAACCACGCTGCCTTGGCTCCCGTTTTCTTCACCGTCAACTCTGTAGTAAGTATAAAATTTTGAACGATATGCTGATATTTTTTTTTTCAATGAGTGAAAATGATATCTCCACTCCCTATACAGGCTGTTTTATGAAATAAGCCCAGAGCAGAGTCTGCCAGTGTCCAGAAGTACATATGTGTGATCCTTGGTCAGTTACATTTACAATCATAGAAATGGACTTCCAATGATTATACTATTTATTCTTACTACAACTGATTAGTGGGGAGTGAAGTCAACTACTGAAGTAGAAGATGTGGATTCGACCTCAGACTCCAGAGTACACATCTCTGATTTTTCAAAGTTATCTGCATGTTCATTAATTGTAAGCTCGCGTTAACGATGAAAACCATGGTGAGAAAACTTACGTATCTAAAAATTCTCCATGAGAATTTCAAAGATATGTGATGCATTTTTCAACGGTGGTGTGGTTGTTGCTGTGCCTTGGAATTGCAGAAGTCTATGGGCGGCGATACCTACTTACTATGAGGTGGCCCGTCAGTGGAGTAAAATAAATATCAAACTGTATTACGCCAGTGTTAGTAAGGTAGCAAGCACCATTCACTCACTTACACCATTCAAGTGTAAACTAGGCCCGAGCCCAGCAGTGTGACAATATCACTGTCTGTTATTATAGTATTAATAATTAATAATACAGGATTTTATTATTATCACTAATCTTGGTGTGACAAAGCACGAATAATGCGAACGTTAATTAAATAAAAGGGTTTGTTATTTTGTTCTACCTGTACCACGCAACTAACGGTTTTTGTGTTAAATGGTTTAGAAGTCTATAGGATTGCATAGACATGGTGACGGACACCTGTTGGTTTTATTGGAAAAACCACTAAAATTTTGCAATTCGTGGACTTTTGTTTTTTTTCTAGTTGAAGATAATTTGGTAGGGATTGTGCAAAATGAAATTCAGTTGTAGTATAGCGTTGTAGTATTCAGAGTATATTTATTTGATTTTGTTTTTTTAAATAACTCTGATTATAGAAACGAACTTAATTTATTTTGAGTACTAATTAAATATATTTTTCTTTTAGATGTTCACCTTCTTGGGTCATTTTGCATTGACTCTAATGGTTTCATTCTTAGTGACACTGATAGTGGATGCACCTTTCTCGACAATATTTAAAATGTTGTTAGGGAAGTGTAAGTACATACAATTTTTTATTAATTGTAATTGTATCTAAATCATATTTGTGATATATGCGTGTTAAAGACACAAGGTTAGACAAATAATACGATAGGATTTCACACAGCGACCTATTCAGAGGCCTCGAGGAGACTGCCTATTATTTACCTTGTCATAACTCATAAATAACCATAAAATATATAACCTTTGTAATTTGCAATTATTGTGGACGTTGTGTTTGTATCGTTACACATTAATGTCACACATTTTACCCGATTTATCGATAATCAATTTTATCAAACTACCTGTGTAATTGTCTCGTAGCAAACTACTGTTGCTACTAGTATATGTAGTTATTGTCATACAAGACAGAGAAGTAACAAATGATAAATAGCTTTGATAATGGTTTAGTCTGGACCTCAGTACTGTGTTCGAGCCTACATTCCACGTCCCGCCCAGGGTTATAAACAAAATTTTAATTTGTTCTTAACATGCCAGACGGTTTAATTCTATGTAGCAAAACTGGCCTTTGTATTTGAATTATTGGATTAAATGACGAGAACCTAAAATCGTTAAATAAATAATGTTCGTTTTCTCATGACATTTTTATTGTTTCTTCCGTACGATATGTGTTTAGAGTTGATTTTTTATTGTCAATTATCAAGACTAAGCTTTTTATAATTTAAATTACTTTATACTGTATATTTATAGAGCTTTTAACTAATATTTCTCGTATTCTCAATTATTTCAAGTTATTACTTTTATTTTTACAGCAAAAAAGAAACCGCAGACGAGAACTGACGGAAACGAAATATCAAAGGAGAACGATAAACAAATGTGAACGCTATTGATACAACACCTTGCAAATACAAAATACTGAACGTTCGAGGGTTTTTCTAGAGCTTTTTAAAACTCGTCAACATTTCCATATTTGATCTGAATGTTATGCTTATTTGTATAAATTGAGTAAACCCATAAATAATGATTGTTATGTTTCATTTACCCGAAATCTGTTCATTTATGAAATTGAAAATACCCTGGCCTTGTTATATGACGTTCAGGCATTAATTAACATAAGTAATGAATATAGCTACCAGTGAGTTTTTCAGTTCGAAATTTCGAACGATACGAACGATTTCGAAGAAATTTGTGCTCGATAGGATCTAAATCACAAAATTGATTTTGATTTAAAACCAGATGAACGTAGTAACATTATATAGGTATAGTAAGACTCTTTTATATAGTAAGACTATTTAAGCTTTAATATCTTAGGACGCGGAGACAAGATTTCATGCGACTAGTGACACAATTTTTAGAATGTTAAAATAATGGTTAATACTAGTTTACAGCTTATTATCATCATACTTTAATATTTACAAGCAATAAAAATAAATAAATAAATTAATAAATACTAGTTTACAGCTTATTATCATCATACTTTAATATTTACAAGCAATGTTAAAACCGCTGCCCCGTATCCAAATCTGGTGTGGGGTGCAGTGTGAGATCGGCCTTACATTGTTCAAGAGTATTGGCTTATCAATGATCTGTTGTATAATTGTCCAAGCTGTACCGTGATTAGTTATGTATTCGATAAGATTGGCATAATCAGTATATTTAATAGATGAGTACAGCTAAAGGATCTAAAATGGGATCGTGCGTTGTGAACAATTAATTTTATAAACAAAATTATGAGTGCGGCAAAAGTTCTAGTTTTAATTTTTTTTATTGGCGTAGATGGTCGTATTTTGGAATGGAGACCACCTAGCATTGGGGCTCTTGATCAAAATTTATACGAAGAAGTGTTACACCCGGAATTATGTGATGAACAGATTAAATATATACTGGCAAATCCATTGGTAGCAATGCAGTGTAAGTAGTTTTCAAATTATTATTCTAGTTTTATTCATTGCTCCAGTGGGTAGTTGTTGGTAAGGCCCTGGGTTCGATTCCCAAATTGGGTAATCACAATTTATGTTTGAATTTTAGAATCGATAAAACCACTTGAAATGATAGGTATGACAATATAGATGAGATAATCTTCAATACAGCCTATCAGTTCTTTATTTTCTTTTCTACATTCTGTTCGCAATCGTGCAAACTAAAATCAAGCGAGTCTCATAATAGTATGTGATCTCCACCACCCATGAACATCTACAATACGAGCAAATCGTAAGTGAGTCGCCAGTTTTGAATATAAGGAATCAGCATTATGAAAAGACGGGATTTAGGGCTCCATAAATTCCAAAAATACAACTGCAAACTGTTCACTTCAATTTTCTGAGAGATATTTGCACTAACTAGATCGAGCCAGGCCATACCAGTTGCCAATTTTTGTCTACACAAAATTTTTAACATGTCATAATAATGTTAAAGTCTACTGGTGCTTCGGAAAGACCCACTGGTCTGAGAAGAAGAAACAAGAAACAAAGAAACAAACGAAAAAAGTTGTATACTATAAGTACCTTATGGAGCATAGGAAGAATTCCCGCACTCTTCAATATTTCTGCCATACTTATCATATCGATCACGTTTAACAGCTAGTATGGTAGGAATAAATCCATGGTTTTTTTAATCTGGTTCATATAGTTGAAAATATCTTTATGGTCAATATCCTTTTTTTAAATTGTTTAAGACACGAAGTCAGCTTAGTATTGTCAGAGACTCTGGATTTGTCAGCTGGTTTCCACTGCTAGGTGTCAAAAAATGCATACTGTCATAGAGTCTGGCCAACAAGTTGCATTGGTCGGTGTGTGGCCGGGGTAGTCTCGTTGTTGTTCAATCATTTCGGCCACTCTCTAAAATCTAAGGATCTAAATTAGGATAACAGAGAGTTTTATAAGTTTGATCTTATTTGTTTACGGAATCTACTACGAATTAGCTGATTGCTAGTGTCATGTGTTGTTATATTACTCAGGTTATAAAATTAGGTTATTATATTTATCTACTCAAACAGAAATATTAGCCCTACTTGCTCAGTAGAAGAACAAGGAAATTACAACTTTTTCTATCTCATAGTAACGGCGTTTAGTGTATTTGTGTCTGTCTCTTTCAGGATCTAGCAAAGTGGTTTGGTTTATTATATATTATTGCTTATTTTTTTTGTTATATTTTAGTCGCAGATGCCGGTATCAGGATGCCACGTGGTGTCCTGCAAGGCAACACAATAGATTTAGGAAATTACCATCAATGCCTTGGGTTATCGCATGCTATGGAAGGATCGACTATACAGGGAAAGTATTGCATGATTCGAATGCCACTGAGAAACTTTGAAATACCTGGTTTACATGATCTTTCACAGAGGCATTTTGGTCTAAGCGAACTAAGATTGATCAATGATACTGTAAAGGATCTGGAACTTTTCAAGACTATGATGACTGGAGCAAGAGCTATGACAGGCATTGTTGATAATAGGTAAGATTTAGAAAATATGTTGGTTTATAGCGAGATTAAATAAGCCAAAAGAAAAAAAGTTTCGATTATCCTTTATTCTTAAATATGCACTATACTTCTAACTCCAAGATTTATATTAAATTACGTAGTAAGAAATAACCAAGATGTTATTTGATTTCATTGAATTGTTTGCCTGATTCGACGTTCTGGTTAGAAAGAGCCAAGATATTCCTAGAAAATAAAAATTTGATATAGAAATTTACGTGGTTAATATTTTATACTTACTTGTATGATATAAATACGTTATGAATAGTATATATCTTAATAAGCTCGAAGAGTTTTTTATTTGCTCAACTATTTTAAATTGAATAATAAACGCTCCAATCCAAATAAATTGTATTAATTTATCGCAAAATATTTTTATCTTTCAGATTATTACCAGGAAATCCTTTGTCAGCAATGACGTTTAATCTCGCAGTTTGCATTCCAAAACCATGTTCTACAAATCAGGCCCTGACATCAGCGCTGTTTAATCTCACACAAATAGGATTTGAATATGAAGATGACTTCTGTCGGTTACCTGATGACAAACCGTGGTCGGGAGCTGATTATGCAATTGTGTTAGTTCGTTATTATTTTGTATTTCATTTACTAAGGCATGAAGTTAATAATTACGGAAACTCATTGTGTAAAGTTTAGTCAAGCAGTTTAATTAATACTCTTGGAGATTTACTAACTAATCAAATATATAAATACTCTATATTGTGCACACAAAAAAAATATATACATACATACGAGTACGTACCTAAATTATGCACGCAAAAAATTCTAAGTAAAATACTTCTTAATTTTTTCTTTTACAGGATAGTTGTCGGTGTCTTTGGAGTATTAACTTTAATATGTACTTGTTATGATCTGTACTTCATATTTATAATAAAAAATGGTAAGTTAAACGTGTTTATTGTCTTTGTAAATTTTACTGTAGGAAAACAAGCGGTCAGGGTGTGTCCAGGCGATCCACGTGCGACTCCCATCCGTGCGTAATTCTGCACCGGATCCGCACTTATGCCTGCGTTTCAGCCAGAGATGCTCCCATCCTGTCAAAAAATATCCTGAAAAAGTTACTCATATATATATTATTATTTTAATATGAAGCCGTGCATCGAAGCGGCATGTTTGCGAGTGCAGTTAACACGAGTCGCGTGAACGTGATAAAGATCCAATTTGTTTCGGGTGTAGTTGGACCGTAAGTTCTTGATCCACGAAGGACTATGGTTGTGACGGTTGTGTTCAAGAGTTTATACTAGCGTAACGTAATACAGAAATATAAACTGTGTTTTCAGACTCGCGCAAAGCAAATTCTGTGGGACTGATTTTCTCGGCGTATTCAAATGGACGAAGACTAATGACCTTTACTTCGGGCGCTGATAGCATAGAATGTGTTGACGGAATCAGAGCACTCGCCATGCTGTGGGTGCTAGTGGGACATGCATTTATTAACGTGCCGTTCTGGGCTAATCCCATAGATACGTTTCAGGTAAAATTATTATAAAATATTGTAGTTTTCTTAATTTTTCCCACTTTTACTTCATGAAATAAGGATTCATTCTAAAATATGTTGCATATTTTTGATTCCTGATAGTAGTGTATTTAATGTGAAAAATCATCCAATTACAGATCTAAATTAACGCTTTTATTCTTGAATGAGTAGGCAGAAATACAATTAATATACCCACCGTTCACCGAGATTTTTTCGGTCCATGGTTTGGAAGCTGACAACTCTATCCCCACATCGGGCATAACTTGCGAACCGATCGACTCCTATGTAATTTTTTGAATCAAAAACTCAAATTGTGATTTCTCAACCTGGGATTTGGACTCAGGAATTTCACCTGTTACAGTTCGTTACAAAATAATATTGACTGTCAATAATACGCAACTAGATTTTTTATCACGTATTTTTCTAGATATAACGACAGAATTTTAGCTATTGTAATGAAAGTTCTTCTAACACAGGAAAATTATAGGTAGATAATAATATAAAATGATAATGTCAATGGAACACCTGATTGATAAAATTCATTCTTACAATTGATTTTTATAAACGATAAATGATTAAATCAGTTGGAACGAATTAAATGTTTTCGCCTCTATTCAAGCACGTTACCTTAATGAGCTCTTTGCTATCTATAGATTTCTGTATCCGTGATTGGTCTTTCTGAAAGAAAACACAAAAATTTAACAATCGTATACCGATACACAGAGCAACAAACACAAAGAGCAACTAAGTCTACGTTTCTTTTAGTCTCATCCTCGAATATGGGTGTTAATGCACATGCCGACAAGTAAGTAAATGCTAAGACCTGTCCTTAAACATCTACGCTGTGCCCGTGAAGTTTTTGTTAGATAAATAACTGGCATTTTTTTCTGCTGTACTGCATGGCACTATATTGCAACATACCGAGACGTAACTTGCTGAATCTCTTAATACTCAGTACCAAATTGTCTTAACAACTTTAAACACAATACTGCAGTTTCCCGAAAATAATGGTCAAAAAAGTAATGGTACTGATGGAACTACGCATACAATAGACCTATCAGTAACTAAATGTTTAGTCATAATTGAGATATATAAAACGTTACATTGCCTAAAATCTAACAAATTCCATTCTTTATATTTATTGATCAAAGAGAACTTTTCCTTGATAGTATTGATCAAGAAAAACTATTTTCTTTATCATATTGATCAAGAAAAATAATCATGTTGATCATGAAGAACAAGTACACTAGCCTTCTCACTAAGATTCCTCGTATTGTAGAAACGAGTCTCTTTCGTATTTCAAATTGTGTCGTTTTTTCCTCAGTGGATGGCGAAAACGACTACGTTATGGCTAACCAGCAGTCATATTACTGTGGACACGTTTTTCACTCTGAGCGGAATGCTTGTTGTGTACACCACAGCTAGCAAATTAAATGGAAGTGAGTATATGGATTTCATTCCAAGTTTTTATGTACCTGAAAAAGTTATTAGTTTTCACACAAGGGTCAATGGTTGCGTAAATACCTTTAATAATTAAATAATGGCAAAATTACAGTAGAATTTGGCAATATATATCAGCCTTCTTCATAACAGAACATAACAAAGACATACTTATTAATATTGAATACATATTTTGTACAAAAAGATTTTGCTAGTGAAAGGTCTACATAATATTGCCCATGTATTAGCGAGCATCATAGATAATGTGAAAAACTCGTCAATTGACTGTCTCTTCTAGTACGTATGATGCTGGAGTTAGGTGGTGGATATTATATATCCTCCAGCCTATCAAGTTAGCGAACGTTGAAACAAGCATTGTCCTTTGTGTACTATTGGGTGCAATGTATTGCTTTGTCATACCACTAAAAATACTATGAACAAAGCAAAATAATAATAATACTAGCCCTGTATTAAACATTGTCCTACTGCTGGGCACGGGCCTCCTCTACTAATGAGAGGGTAGGCCTTAGTCCACCACGCTGGCCTAATGCGGGTTGGCAGACAAACAACAAAAGAAAACAAATAAATAACAAAGAAAAGAAATCAGTGCTGTTTTTCAGCAGCGTATACTGAGCTGGTGCCCCTTCCACCGCACATGTTGCAGCAAATAGCCAAATTATGTAACTAGATAGTATATAAATTTTTTCGTTTCTGTATTGTGTGTGTGGAAAAATAAATGGTTAGAACAAAGCAAAAATCAGGTCGAAATAGTATTCTTTTTTTTTTATTAATTTAGTCAGAGATCTATAGATCATATTGTTTTAATATCATGTTAACATAAACTATGTTTTTTCTTTGTTTGTATGTTTATAATATATCATTGTATTTTTAGGTACATTTAGGCTTAGTATCATCTTAACTATTTTTTTTCTTACAAAGTTTTATATTCATATTTATATTCGTCTCTGTATCATCCGTATGTAGACTTGTAGAGGTTGTCTAAGGTATTAAGTCCGCATTTATACATGTTTATATGAAGTTTAAAATAAAGAATTGAATAAAATGCTTTATTATCAGTAGAATATCAAAAATATGATCAACTGCTAATCTGCGGATGCTGCTGTTTTGTTCATGCATATTATAGTTTCCTATTAGCTATGGCGGCCTTATCACAGCTAGCATGATAAAAAAAATCATAGATTTTATAGTTTCTGATGTCAAAGATAGAAGCCCTTGATAAAGTTTCTGAATTAGTTTGATTATTACTTCTTCTGATATAAGGAAATATATGACATCGTTAACTGTCTTCGAGAAGCAATCTCTCAGTTGGATATGTATTTTTTATATTTTTTTAGTCTGTGTTGATATTTGAGTGTGGGCGTCTATATTATTATATTTGTTAATCAATAGAGTTTGCATGCCAGTTCGTCCAGAATATCATTAGGTTCAACATCAAATGGAAGCATACCAAATCAAAATCTGCCTCAAATAGGTATTATGATGGAATCTATACGCACACATACCTAATACATAAAGCACATAACGTTACACTCAAGCAAATTAAGTTTTTGCTTCAGTTTCATGTTTTTGTTATTTAACTATTTTTTATTCTAGAACAATTACTTAAAAACATCCACCTGTTCTATTTGAATCGCCTCCTACGCATGTTCCCTTTATTGGCATTGGCTGTTTTATACGAGGCCTCGTATTTGAATCGCATGACAGATGGTCCAGTTTGGGGCTCTGTAGCACAGCATGTTGATACCTGCAGGGTATTTTGGTGGCCTACATTACTTCATGTACAGAATTATCTGAATCCTGAGTATGTTGTGAGTATTCTTGATGACAAATCCTATTAGAATATGTACACGTTATACAATATGATAATACTAGCCCTGTATTAAACATTGCCCTACTGCTGGGTACGGGCCTCCTATACTAATGAGAGGGGTTAGGCGTTAGTCCACCACGCTGGCCTAATGCGAGTTGGTAGACTTTACATACCTTCGAAATCCTTATGAGAATTCTCAAGTATGCAGGTTTCCTCACGATGTTTTTTCCTGCACGGTTAAAACAAGCGATAATAAACAATTACACACGTAACTTTAGGAAAGTCAGAGGTGTATGCCATTTGGGTTTCGAACATACGACTTTCATCTTGACAGTCCGTACCGCAACCAGCTTGGCTATCGGTGCTAATACACATCGCTGATGTACACGTTAAAACACCCTATATCGAATACAATTGAAAATAAGTGATATTGAGTGGGTAATGTTGCCTCACAGAAAACTTTACAAACTATCAATGTCGGTGAGATCACCAGATACAAAATGATGCCACTGGGCATGATCCCAAGCCATTAGCATCTTGGTTCGACTTGTGATGTCAACAAGGTCGTCGACCATCCGGATGAAGTTATTTTTATACATCCTCACACCTGTAATCCCCGAAGGTGTAGGCAGAGGTGTAACATGTACACCCACTTTTCTCCGCAATTATTACGAGCCCATAATGTGATAGAGGACGAGCCTATCGCCACACCGGGCACAATTCCAGACTCCTGGCTGATACTAAGTATTTCTAAATAGAAACCCAAACACCTTTGTTTTACTCAGCCTCGCTGTGATTTTGTACTGCACCGAACGAACCATCAGATTTGTATAGCTATATTATCTTATATTTTCTTTTCAGTGCATTATTCAGTCCTGGTATTTGGCTATAGATGTCCAACTGCATATTCTATCTCCTATTATTTTATTCTTTGTGTTGAGTGGAAGGAGGCCTGTTGCTTGGATTGCGTTGACGGCTGCTAACCTAGGTGTTCTGATTGGTGCTACGATATATATTTTCCAGATGGAATTTCCTTCTGGAATGATGAGTCCTAAGTAAGTATCGTAATTCATTATAATTTTAAATGGAATATAGTTTATTTCTGCAATCTGTTATGTGACTAAATAAACCAAGTAGCTCCATTTTGTAAAACTACGCCAATTTAAGCAAATAAGCCTAATGCCTGTTGAGTATTATGTAAAGAAATGATAAGTATCCTTTAATTCCTTGCTTATTCTTCAATTTATTTACTGATTGGTTCTTTCAGTCGTGAACATCAGATGATGTACTATTTGGTGTACTACTATGTCAACACGTTGACAAGAGCAGCTCCTTTCCTTGTAGGAATGATCATTGGTTACATTCTACATCTTCATCGAGATACTAGAATGAGATGGTCAAAAGTAAGTGGCAGAACACCTAAATAAATCATTTCGAAGCTGTCTTAAGGCTATAATTACAAAATTAGCCTTAGTGATCGTGACGTGAAAGATAAACTCCAAGAATGTCGCTTAAGGTGGT